>CM028352.1:29678678-30042963 GCA_016618105.1 Dendrobium huoshanense | reverse complement strand
TTACAATGTGTTGGCTCATCTAAGAAAAATTTTCTCTCTTCTTAGTGTCTATGACGCTTTGATGTTGTCACCTGATTTGAGAGAGACACTGGTAAAAGCCTTGCTTGAGCCAGAGACTTATCAAGCATTCTTTATTTCCTACCCTGATGATGGGGCATGACATTTGTACAACACGCTATGCATCACTTTCTCTAGTCGTGACTTTCTGTTAGGTACCACTGAGCACAATCGTCCCTTGTATGTCACTGCTGAAGTCAATGGTTATGAGTTGAATAGGGTCCTCATAGATCAAGGGGATTCAGTAAATATACTAACCCATGAAACTTTTAAGAGCCTCTCCCTAGGTTATCTGAAGCTCACTTCCGATAAGATCATGTTGAAAGGCTTCAATGACCAAGGCTAGCGAGCTCTAGGGTCTATCACCCTGCCTTTGAAATTTGGAAATTTTCTAACTGAGGCAAAGTTTCATATGATTGAGGCTGATACTTCATACAAGGCTCTCTTAGGAAGGCCTTGGATCCATGAGTATGGAATGGTGCCCTCTACCCTGCACCAATGTATGAAGTTTCTGAGGAATGATGTTGAGTATATCATTCCTGGAGATACCCAGCCCTTTTTTCGTGCATGAGATCTCTATGTACGACGACGCCGAGTACTACGTACCTCGGAAGGCTCGTAGAGCTCCACCTGCTCAGTCCCCAGTGATACCTAATACTGTTGTATAGGGTCCTACGCAGCCACCTGCACAGGGTCCTATACAATCGTCAGTACATGGTCCATCACAGGTTGGTATCGAGCTAGGTGTTCCCACTGCCCATTCTGATGGAGATCCCTCTCAGTTGGCAGTGAGGCACGACGTTCCCCCTAGTAGAGGCAGGGGAGGTAGAGGCAGAGGGAGAGGCCGCGTTGCGATCCGCGAGCTGCGGAATCACGACACTCGTACACCTCCTCCCCCTAACCTTTACACTTCTTCTTTGACTATAGAGTCCGACTCTTCCGACGATGAAATGATCGATGTTCTTCAGCGTCCAGTCACTTCACCACCTCCCTATTCCGTAGGCTACGATTCACTACCTACTCTTCGTAGCCATTTGATACCTGAAGGTGGATTGATTATTGATATTAGCTCAGACGAGGAAGAGGACTTCCGACGTCAGACTACTACCAGACAACCTTCCCCCATCAGATACGCGGGATAGGAGTTGGGGATTGTCAGAAATCTTCTGACACTCCCGTAGTTGATGACAATGACATAATTTGGGGTAGCCACAACCCCATACCTCGCTTGTACGATACATTTGGGCCAGCCCGACCTAGGGAATGTCCCTCTGTACCCCATAGTATAGGTGCACCACTGGATCCTGTGAGACAGGATCTAGAGGAGACCGCTATGGATATAGAGGTCAGGAGTGCCCCTCGTTACTTTTTACCTACTGTAGAGAGCTTTGTTGAGCGGGATCTCGTTCGTTCCACTTGGCCCGATGAAGAAGCTCTACAGCAGGCCCGAGTTTGGCGGACCGATTTCCCCCAAAGTCTAGGAGGCGTAGGTTATATGGGTTAAATCAGTCCAGTGATGCCAACATTCGTGTCATTTCCCACGCCTATCCGATTGTTTCTCTTACCGACGAAGAAGACCCGATAGTGGCGATGATAGAATACTTGATGCTCCATAAGAGTTTGAAGATGGCGCCACTTCAGCCATGGACGAACTGCATGAGGTAAACTTAGGCACTGAGTCAGATCCTAGGCCTATTTTTCATAGTGCCCTACTATCTAATTTAGAGGCTCAAGAATACATCAAGTTACTATCAGAGTTTAGAGACTGTTTCGCCTGGAACTACACCGAGATGCCTAGTCTAAATCCAAAGGTAGCAGTCCACAAGTTAGTCATTAAGCCTGACGCAGTCCCTGTTAAACAAGTACCTCGTATGATGAGGTTGGAAATTGAACAACATGTGATCGCTGAAACCAAGAAGCTTATAGAAGCTGATTTCATTAGGGAAGAGAAGTACCCCACTTGGCTTGCCAACATTGTTCCAGTCCGGAAGAAGAGCGGACAGATACGAGTCTGTATCGACTTCCGTGATTTGAACAAGGCATGTCCTAAGGATGATTTTCCTCTCCCCATCCCTGAGCTTATGGTGGATATAGCATCATCTCATAGCATCTTCTCATTTATGGATGGTTCATCTGGTTACAATCAGATAAAGATGGACCCTGAGGATGAGAAGTTTACCGCTTTTCGGACACTTATAGGTGTCTTTTGTTACAAGGTGATGCCCTTCGGTCTCAAAAACGCCGGGGCCACCTATCAACGTGCCATGACTGTCATCTTCGATGAGATAATACATGAGTAAGTTGAGTGTTATGTGGATGATTTGGTCATCAAAAGCAAGGTCCGTGAAGATCACCTCAGAGATCTGTGAATCATTTTTGAACGCCTGCGCAAGTTTGATTTAAAGATGAATCCTTTAAAATGCGCATTTGGAGTCAATGCAGGAAAGTTTTTAGGGTTCATAGTTTGATACCGTGGCATTGAGATAGATCCCTCTATGATCAAGGCCATAGTAGATTTAAAACCTCATAAGAGTCTTACCCAGTTGAGATTCTTTCAGAGTAAACTAGCTTTCTTGTAGAGATTTATCTCCAATCTTTCCGGTAGGTGTCATCCTTTCTCTGCACTAATGAAGAAGGATGCCTGATTCTACTGGGATGAGAGTTGTCAAGAGGCCTTTGAAAGTATAAAGTGCTACTTAATGAACCCCCCAGTTTTAGCTGCACTTATCCCAAGTAGGCCGTTGATTATCTACACTACGGCCCTGGATGAGTCCCTAGGTGCACTGTTGGCTCAAGAGAATGAGGAAGGCAAGGAGAATGCCTTGTACTACCTCAGCAGACGATTGATACCTGCGGAGCTTAAGTACCCAACGATAGAAAATCAATGTTTAGCCTTGATCTTTGCGGTACAGAAGCTTAGGCATTATATGCTATCACATAAGATTAATTTAATCTCTCGAGTCAACCCATTGTAGTACTTGATGACCCGTCCGACCCTTTCAGGTTATCTAGCACGATGGTCTATGATACTATTGCAATTTGATATTACTTTTGTTCCACAGCGGGCCGTCAAAGGACAGGCTCTAGCTGACTTTTTGGCCAATCACCCGATCCCTGCTGATTCCCCACTCAACGATGAGCTACCTGATGAATTCATCATGAGAGTGAATGAACAGAAGTCCTCTACTTAGGAGTTTTACTTTGACGGTGCATCATCCATTAAAGCTTCAAGTCCATATGAAACTCCTACAGTTAGGGTAGGATTAGGCCTAATTTTTATGTCTTCCGAGGGTCATACTCTACGATACTCCTATAGTTTATCAGAACCTCGTACTAATAATGAAGCTGAGTACGAAGCTCTGATTTTGGGGCTAGAGTTGGCCATTCAGATGAGTCTTACGCGGGTGAAAATCTTTGGAGACTCCCAACTGATAATCAATCAAGTAGCTGGAGTCTACAAAGTACTTAAGCCTGAGCTTATTCCATATCATAATAAAGCATTGGAGCTCCTGAGCTTAATACCAGAAGTAACTTTGGCCAAGGTCCCTAGATCTGAAAATGGAAAAGCAGATGCATTGGGCCAAGTTAGCAAAAGAATTAGCTGACCTTACTGGAAATCCAGTATCTATTATTGTCCAGTATCGTCAAGCTCTGTGTCCCGCAGACTTATCTTCTCCCAATCAGACCCTTGTAGTGTTTGCTGTGGATGAGGAGTCAGATTGGAGAGAACCCTTCATAGAGTATTTGAAATATGGTAGGCTTCCAAATGATAAGTCTCTCGCTGCTCAAATCAGAAAGAGAGCATTATCATTCGCCTATGTAAATGAAACTCTATATCGACGCTCCTTTGACCAAATGTGGTTAAGATGCCTCAGTAAAAAAGCGGCTAAAAGAGTCATGAGCGAGATACATGAAATGCTTTGTGGTGCCCATCAATCTGGACCTAAAATAAAAGGTAGAATTAAACGCCTTAGCTACTACTAGCCGACTATGATCCACGATTGCATGGAGCACGCTAAGAGATGCCACCAGTGCCAGATTCATGGCACGGTGATGTACCAACCCCCTAATCCGTTGCACCATACTGTTTCTTCTTGGCCATTTGAGGGCTGGGGCACGGATGTGGTGGGTCCTATAGACACTCCTTCCTCTAAGGGTCATAGGTTCATTTTAGCCACCACTGATTACTTCTCTAAGTGGGCAGAGGCTGTCCCACTTAAGGAAGTTAAATCAGAAGATGTGATGCGCTTCTTTCGTGATAACGTTGTTTATCGCTTTGGTGTTACGCGCCGTATAATCTCAGATAACGGCCCGTCCTTTAGAAGCACTAAAATTGTCAGATTTGCCCGCCGCCATAACATTAACTGGAGATACTCGTCAATATACTATCCCAAGGCTAATGGCTTGGCAAAGGCATTCAATAAGACTCTTGTGCAACTGATAAGGAAAATTCTTGTTGCAAATAAAAGAGAATAACATGATAAGTTACCTGAAGTATTATGGGCATATAGGACTACCTACTGTACTCCTACTCAGTCCACCCCATATGCTTTAGCTTTTGGGGCTGAAGCAGTCCTCCCACTTGAGGTCGAGCTCCCCTCACTGCGTGTAGCAGTTAGTTACAATCTATCTGAGGAAGATAATGCCCGACTAAGGTTGGAAGAGCTAGATGGTTTAGATGAGCTTCGCTTACGAGCTTATCAATACCTTAAGCTAAGCCAGGCCCGAATGACACGACACTATGAGCGCCTTTTTAGACCCCGTGCTTTCCGGGTAGACGAGTTAGTTCTTATTTTGCGTAGGCCTATCATCTCGCACCATCGGCGAGGTGGTAAGTTTGAGCCTTTTTGGGAAGGCCCCTTCGCTATAGAGCAAGTTTATGAAGGTGGTGCCTACCTACTTGTTGATGCAAATGACGTTCACCCAATGTCTGTCATCAACGGACAGTACTTGAAAAAGTATTTCGCCTGAGTCTAGTACTTCACAGGGGAGCCTCCCTACCACCTGTAGATATCCCTCTGTATATGTAGCTCCTAAAAGGATTCCTTTTACTTTTTAGTAGTCTGCGTGGCCATGACGATTTGTCCTCTACCACGCGACGTTGCTTAGAAGAGTATGAAGCTATCCTTATAGATGATACATCGATACGCCGTAGGGATATTTTGTACTTTATCTGTTCGCACCAATCACGTTGTTGCTATCGCATAGAAATTTTTAGTTTGTTCTCCCCTTTGTAGGGCTTAGTCCCTCAGTTTAACCTATCGCCCCAGGTGTGGTCTAGGATATCAAAACCAGTAGTTTGAGTCTAGTTTTTGAGAGGTGATACTGAATCCGCACCACCCCATGACAGTCAGGTATGGTGATGGAGATCCACTATCCCAAATTGAGTTTTTTTCCTATCAGTCCTGATCTAATAGATGTAGCCCCTAGTCCATTCATATGAGTTAAATGTGATCAAGGATGTTAGAGTCATGGGTTTAGACTCTTTTTGAGATAGGATACAGGGTCCACACCATTCCATGATAGATAAATATGGTAGTGTTGATCCTCTATCCTGATGATAATTTCAGTTGTACATCAATTTCTATATGATTGTGCTTCCCAGTTCATTCACATAAGATGAATATGATCTGGGTTATCAAAACCATCCAATACTCCCAATTTAAAAATTCATGTGTGATAAAGGAGGGGAGCTCTTAGTAGAGCAAACCCGGTTGCCCTTGTTGCAGGAGGAACCCGGTAAAACTCTCCAAAGTACAAATTTCCCAGTTCTGTTCATGTGGCGAATATGATTGGGGCTCATAAAAAAAAGTATACATAAGAGGGAAGCTCGTAGGAGAACAAAAACTCGATTGCCCTTGTCACAGGAGGAACCCGGTAAAACTCTCTAAGAGCTCAAATTCCCCGAAAATTTCTCTTTCTCCTCTCTTGAGAGTACTTTGACAATCTTTTCAAGGTCGAGTTCCCACTTAGTTGGTCGATTAATTCATATGATTTTAAACGTATTTATTCGTTAGTGATGGAGTACATTGTGTTTTGAGATGTAACCATCACATCTTTTTGGGCTTAGATTTTTCTAAGAAGCGATCGCCCCCTGCTGCCCTCTTTTAGCAGTCTACCTCCCATTCATGAACTACTCTGAGCTACCAAAGTAGTCCTATGAATGTGGCAGTGTTAGCTTCACTTAGCACAGGGTCCTACCTGATTAGGGTAGGTGTTACCACTGTGGTCCTATGATAATCATAGATCTCACTCATGATTATCAGATTAGGTGTCAGATGTGCTCCCTTATCACCTCAGAGTTATTTTCTTAGCTGTGACATAGTACATCTGTTCTCAGGTGTTAGCATCACAGTTCCAGGAGCTCTGATTTTCTATTAAAAGATCAACTCCCCAGTTTCTTTCACCAACCTATTACAACATTCGTACCCTGCTCTTAGCTGCTAGAGTAGCCCTATGAATGTTCTCTTATTGTTTTAGCTTCTCACGGGGTCCTACCTAGTTAGGGTAGATATTACCGTTGTGACCCTTCCGGTAATCATTGATGTCATTCATGATTACTATCCTCGGTAGTTAAGAAACCCCCCTTCACTACCTAAAGTTATTTCCTTAGTTGTGATGTAGTATACCCTCTCTCAGGTGTTAGCATCACATCCTTAGGAGCTCAAATTTTTTAGTAGAAGATCAGCTCCCTGGTTCCTTTACTCACTCGCTTTCAGCATTCGTACACTACTCTTAGCTGCTAGAGTAGCTCTATGAATGTTATTTTGTTACTTTTGCTTCTCATAGGGTCCTACCTGATCAGGGTAGGTGTTACTACTGTAACCCTTTTTGATGATTCTACACTCCTGTATATGATTACCATCCTCAGGTAGCATGTGTGTCCTCTTTACTACCTATAGCTGCTCTCCTTGTGATGTAGTATACCTTATTTCGGATACTAGTATCACCACTTTGAGAACTTTGATATTCTAGCAGAAGATCAGTTCTACTACTCCTCTTCGTGACCTATCCTATCGTTCATACACTAGACCTTGCTGTCAGGATAGTCTTATGAATGTGTTGAGGTCACTTTCACCTCCCACAAGGTCCCACTAGTTTGTGTGGGTGTTACTACTATGAGACTTTTCCTACTCAGAGTCATTACCTTGAGTAGCGGGAATGCTCTCTCGTTACTCCGTTCTTTTTCTCTCACTTGGTGATATGGGACGTTGTGCCTTAAATGCTACCATCACCTCTTTCTTGAGCTTTGATTCTCTAGTAGAGAGTCAGCTCTTTCAGATACTTTTACCACTCATTTCCCCATTGAGACCCCACTCCTAGCTGCCGGAGAGGTCCCTTGGATGTTTTGATACTACTCCTACTTCTTACAATGTCCCCATCAGTTAGTATGGATTTACCACTGTAGCCCCCTTGAGGTTTTTTTTTTTTTTTTTGCTAGGCTTAGTCCTACTTTCTGTAGCAGAGGTGCCCCCTCGCTACTTCAGTTCTTTTTACTCCTTTTGAATGAGATTATCCCTTCGTACACTCTACTGAGGGTGTATCTCTTCCAGCTTTGGTTAGGAGACGTCACACTGATGTCCCTCCTTTCCTTTTGTGTAAGGTTAGGGTTCCCTAGAAGATCCTGATGGCATTTGGATACTCATGGCCACGACGATTTGTCCTCTATCATGTGGTTACCAGAGCATTAGAAGGGGTTCCCTAGGTGGCTCTACCCTTAAAATCATCTCATTTACCTACTTCTTTCTCCCGCACATCCCTACATAGATACGTGTCAGGAAGATGTTGAGGTGACTTTTACCTTTTATCCTGCTGTTTGAAATGAACAGACATGTAGTTGGTCTTATTTGGTAGAGAGGACCTGACAGAGCACCTGACAGGTACTCCTCGCCACGCTTTTGATTGTCCTATTTTGATCAGGCAGGCATCAGAGCTTGACTCTTTATTCACTCAGTTAAAACGACTGAGTGAGTATCGAGCTCTTCTTTGTTTGCAAAGCCGAGCTGGCCTAGCAGATGTTGAAGTTTATCTATTGAGTGGGCCCGACAGAGTCCCTGGGAGGCGCAATTCCTCAACATTTATCTTTTTTACCTCAGATGCCCTGTAAAAGACTACGCAGGCTTCCACTTCGTGGTTCATGAGCTTCTTGCTGAGATCAGGCAGAAGTAGTGGCCACCCCAATCCACTATTCCGAAAAGAGCAAGAGGGGCGGGAACCTTTTCACCTTCTACCCACTGTTCATATGCGGTCAGTCTGGTAGTTGGTTTTACCTTTCCGTTGAGTGAGCCCGACAGAGTCCCTGGGAGGCGCAATTCCTCAACACCCCTTTACTTGGATGTCCTGTAAAAGACTACGCAGTCTTCTACTTCGTGGTTCATGAGCTTATCGCTGAGGTCAGGTAGAAGCAGTGGCCACCCCAATCCACTGTTTCGAAAGGAGGAGGGGCGGGACCCTTTTCACCTTCTACCCACTGTCCATATGCAGCCAGTCTGGTAGTTAGTTTTACCTTTCCGTAGAGTGAGCCCGACAGAGTCCTTGGGAGGCACAATTCCTCAACACCCCTTTTACTCGGATGTCCTGTAAAAGACTACGCAGGCTTCCACTTCGTGGTTCATGAGCTTTTCGCTGAGGTCAGGCAGAAGTAGTGGTCACCCCAATCCACTGTTTCGAAAGGAACATGAGGGGCGGGATCCTTTTTACCTTCCACCATGCTGTCCAGATAGGGCCAAACAGGTGGTCGGTTTTACCTTACCTAGTTGAGTGAGCCTAACAGAGTCCCTGGGAGGCTATCCTCAACGACTTTTTACTCGGATGTCCTGTAAAAGACTACACAAGCTTCCACTTCGTGCCTTCTTTACTTTTACTGAGGTCAGACAGAGGTATCGAGTCACCCCAATCCACTGTTCCGAAAGGATCAGGAGGGGCAGGATCCTTTTCACTTTCCACCCCGCTGTTCAGATACGGTCAGGTGGATAGCTGATTTTACTTGGTAGAGAGGGCCTGACAGAGCACCTGGCAGGAACTCCTCGCCTCTTTCCCTGAGTGTCCTATTCTGATCAAATAGGCACCAGATTTTATGACTCCTTTGTTTGCTGTCTTGATTTGATCAAGCAGATGCTGAGTCACCCCAATCCACTGTCCTGAAATAGGCAGGAGGAGATGGGATCTTTTCACCTTCTATCTTGCTATTTGAAATTGATAGACAGGAAGATGGTTTGAGTTACTTGGTAGAGAGGGCCTAATAGAGCACTTGGCAGGAACTCCTCGCCACTCTTTTTCCCTGAATGTCTTGTTCCGATTAGGCAGACACCAGACGTTGTGATTCTTTTGTTTGCTGACCTGATTTTGTCATGCAGATACTGAGTCACCCCAATCCACTGTCCTGAAATAGGCAGGAGGATATGGAATCCTTTCACCTACTATTCTGCTGATTCGATATAGTCAGACAGATAATTGGTATGCTTTTGCTACCTTACTTTTGGTTCTTCTCTTGGCTCTACCCTTGCTATGGGGTAAGGACAGAGGAGAACCCCTTTACTTTTTTCACCCTTGAGGTGATCTTTACTTTTGATTCTCTTTTTTTTTTGTCTGCCCTCGCTATAGGGCAAGGCTATAGGAGAATCTCCTTACCTCGTTTTTACATTTTTAGGTGATCTTTACCGTTTGTTCCATCCTTGGCTCTACCCTTATCAAAGGGTAAGGCCAGGAGAAGACCACACTACTGGTTCACCATTTTGGTGAAACCTTACTTGTGCACTACTGCTTCTTTCCCTTCTTCTTTCCAAGGCTCTGCCCCCGCTATAGGGCAAGGCCAGGAGAAGAATCTCCTTCTTTTTCCATCATCCTTTTGATATCTTTTTCCTGCATGTTCTTTACTCTAGTTTTTGTGGCTTAGTCGGTCAACACCAACACGAGCGGTTCACTAGTTGTTCACCACTCTTGTTGGGGGTCTGTTTGTTGACCTCAATTTTGCCTAGAACCTTGGTCAAAGGGTTGACTTGGTCAAATTGACCAATTCAGACCCCAAGACCCTCTCCAATAGGTTCGTGGGTCGACCTAAGTCTGTTGAGCCCAGACTTGGGCTTTAAGTCAACCTGGTTGACCAAGTCAACCAGGGTTGACCCAAATTGACCCAAACACCTCCTATTGAGCCAAAATTAATTTCAGAGCTCTTCGAGCTCATTTCTCTCCTCCACTAGACTCAGTAGGTCAGACCCAACCTACTGGACCTAGCCTTGGGCTTCGAGTCAACCCAGTTGACCAAGTCAACCAGGGTTGACCACATAGCCTATTTAGAGCCTAAATCCATTCAAAATCAAATCCGATCAATATCATGGCTTGATCCTCACTCTCCCTTGACTCCCTTGATTGGTTTGACCAAGTCAAACTCTGACTTGGTCAAATCAGGCCCTTAATAGGTTAAATTAACCTATTTAAGTGGATTTAAGAGACATTTAATGCATTTTAAAGGCTCTAATTTAATTCCCTTGGATTCAAAATCAGAACCACGGCTATTTCCCTCTAATTTCCCTCCTAAAAAGCTGGTAATTCGATCTCAGCCGTTAAGATTAACCCCAAGGCTTTAAATACAAAAAATTAGGTCATTAGTGAGGATCTTTTTGCTCTTGCTGAATCGAGAGACGACTTCAGGGCTTGAAATTTTGTGAGAGCATTCCCATGACTCCCCTCCACTTTTTCGAACCAAATCCCGATGCTTAGACCCCGCCGGCGGCGATCCTCCAGCGAACCCAAGATGAAATTCCTTCCAAGGCTTCATCCCATCGATTGAGCGTACGTTGGATCTCGACGTCAACTAGGAAGTTGTTCCTAGAGAGCCCACGAGTCCAACGAGCCCAAGATCTCCCGAATCCACCGTGTGGATTGAGGTATATCACAAACCCTAGTTTAGAACACTTAGGGTTAAATAGCGTTTCAGAAAGTGATTTTTAGATCAAACCAAACGTCCCCCATTGATGCTCTTCATGTCTGGAATCCAAATCTAAAATTTCGTACTATTTCTTCCATCTAATCGAGAGAACGAAGCGAATTAGGGATTAGGGTTTCGGTTCCAGCTGCGTTGATCTTCGGAGGATCATAGCCGTTGATTTTCGGATCAACGACCGTGATCTGGTCATTCCGCCGTTCGTCCGAACGGCGCCATCTGCCCCATCGAACGAGCCCGCGTCCGACTTAATCACCGTCGTCCGTTCGGGTCAGCGGAGGATCTAATGGCTCCCGCGCGTGCTGACTCATTTAAGTGAGGTAATCACGGCGCAATGATTGGCGGCGGCACCAATCATTGCCCATGATTGGCGCGCCGTCTGCCCGAGATCGCGGATCCAACGGGACGCCGCCACGTGGCGCACCCAGCCGCCGCCGCGTGAATCTGAGCCGTCCAGTGAGGAGCCGCCACATGTCGCCGCCAATTTATTTTATTATTATTATTTTAAAATACATAAATCTTCAAAAATTCATCAAAAATTCATTTTTCGTCTTATTTTTAATTATTTATTAAACAGTAAAATACCCCTTTTTTATTATAATTTAAATTATTATTTTAATATAATAATTATTATATTATTATTATTTAATTATTTAGTTATATTATTGTTATTTTGAAATGCTAACCTATTATTTATTATTATTATTATTATTATTATTATTATTATTATTATATTATTATTATTATTTTCATTATTTCTTTTTTTTTAATTATTATTTTAAAAATAGCCTTTAATGCCCTTTAAACTTCCAATGGTCATAACTTTCCTGTTCCAAATCCGCTGTCGACGCACAGCACCTTGAATTGAATGTATCTGAATTCTGCACACTTTAGAGTTGGTTTTGCTCAAATATTTTTGATATGCCTGCAGTTATTTTCAAAACAGCCAATACCCCTATTTTAAAACCATTTAATTATTGTCTTTAAATTTTGAAATTGAGTAACTTTCTCATTTTAAGTCGGATTTTGATGCTCAGCACCTTGTTTTGGGTGTATCTAGAATTCTGTACAGTTTGAAACCACTTTTGGGTGAAAATTCTATTTAGATTTCCTGATATGTCCAAAACAGTAAAACAGCACTATTTTACAATATTCTTTTATTATGTTTAAACTTCGGAAAATCATATCTCCGTTGTTTCAAATCGGATTTTCGCGTATAACCCGTCGTTCATTTCAGAAAAATGTGAATTTTAATTTGACCATGATTTCAGTGGCTGGTTTTGGCTTTTCTGACAGATTTCTGCTTTGATTGGATTATTTGGGTATTTAGATATTATTTTTATAATTAATATAATATTTATTTTCAAGATACAAACTATTTTCAAATCGTATTGAAGTCTCGATTGGGTGGTCAATGGGTCTCCCATATACCTATTTACTATAATTTGACTTATTTTTAATTATCTTAATTTCCAAAATTTATATATATGTATTTAAGTACTTTAAAACTATTTTGAAACTATTTTAAAATTATTTATAATTAAATCCTACTTTTTGGGAGACCTACTATTTCATGAAATTTTAGACATGGGTTCTATGAATGAAGAGCAATCATGCGGGAGAGGATTAGTGGGTGATTGAGTTCCAATTATTCATTAATTCCTCTGTTAGGTGTCTTTCTTTTTTTTTTTTTCATAGATTGCATGTGTAGGTCGCACCACGAGCACTTAGCTTAGGCCCTCCAAGATTTAAGGACATGGTGTGTTTATTTTATTTTTGTACTCCCATGCATTTATTATCTTGAGGGTTAGTCGAAACATCACTTTAAACTCCTACAACGTAGTGACACCCTAAGGATAATAATTGAGGACCCGTCTAGCAAACTTAGAAGTTTTCTACTAGCTAGAATAGATCCCAGATTGACATGAAAACTTCAATATTTAAACTTAGTGACATCATAAACCTCCCAGAATTTTCTCCAAACGCTTGAAAACACTTTCTCTGGTCATTCCTGACCTTTGGGAGTGATTCCAATCAGTTTGGAGGTGATTTGGAGCAAAACAATAAAAAAGGTCCTTTATTAGGAAATTTAGAAAATTCTTTTAATTACCCGATCTTTAGAAACCCATAACTAATTGTAGAAAATTTCAAATTAGGCAAACTCACTTGCATTGGATTCCAATTAGGGTTTAGTATTTATTAAAAATCTTAGGTTTCCAGAAATTGGCTTAGATTAGAAAGTCAACTTTTTGGTCAACCCTAGTTCATTTAGGGCCCAAAACTTAGAAAATTCATAACTTTGCATAGAGAACTCCGATTTCAAACTACTACCTGTCTAACTACTCCTGTTAAGGTCTAGTATTTTCCTAAGGTGATAGGAACCCCAAACCTAGCCTCTGTCCCATAGTGACTTTTTGGACCCTTAATCTAGTTCCTAAGAGGACCCGAGACTTTCTAAAATTGGCTAATGCAATTTAAACTTCAAATATGAATACCCTAAGCTCTTAAAACTGATCAACAAACTGAAATAATTAGAATGAACCTAATTCACTAATAGTTGAATTTCAACAAAAATTTCTTTTTCTGACCTACAACAGATCTGAACTTTAGACAATTTTAACTAATTACCCCACTCAGGATCTACCCAAACCATACTAGTCTTACACACACATAGAATTGTTTGCTAGGGCACCACTTCTAGATCTAGGTTAGGCCGCTGGGTTTTTACTTTTCTACTGTGTGCTAGAGTTTTCGTAGATTTCATTGCATGCTGTTTGAAAAATGATTGGTGTGTTTGCTTACTTTTGGCAATACACCCCTGCTGGGGAGAATTGTCTCTTCGTTTGGATATTCAAGCCACGACGAATCCAAGGAGGAGAGATCCAAGGAGTCCAAGGAGGAGAGATCTAAGAAGTCCAGGGAGAAGATATCCAAGAGACTAAAGATTTGAAGACCCAATATCCCACTCAAAGTTGTTGGCGTCTGTCATAGGCTTAGAAATCCGGGTTGTTGGCAGTGGTGCCCGGCCACTTTATTTTCTGCATATCTGGGTTGTAATAAGGGCAATTTGCCTATGACCATTTAGTTGATTATTTTTGGATTTATATTGATGTGTTTACCTGATTGTGCAACAGAAATTGCCTGCTTTTCTTAGGTTTCTTTTCTTGCATGCCGGTTTTGTTTTCGCTTGGATTTCGTTAGGCTCTTTAAGGACTGCAAAAATCTTTTCTACTCATAACCAAGATTTAATATTTAAGTTTTAAATAACATAGAAACCCAACGAACCTAGAGATTGTCGGAATCGTCCCGGGGTCGCATGCATATTACTGCATTTCTCTTTCCTTGCTATAAGACATCTCCCTGTCTGCGGGTAGAGTCCGGATAATCTGGCCTATGAGGATGAAGTGCCGGACCTAGGGAGACCCAGTCTTTTCTAAAAATTATTTTATAATAAGCCTATTTTTTTTTTTAATCCAAAGCATTCATGAGCTGACATTTTAACTAGCATGCATTGCATTAGAAATCAATTTAACTAAAATTTAATTGCATTAGTTAGGGGCATTCACCCAACATAAGTCCAGGACCACTTAGGAAATTCTCTAGATGTCGGTCCTCTTTCCAATAAACTGTACCTCCCACCCATCTTTCATGATTGACCTGATAGCATGGTTTTGAAGCGATTATGTGGTTAGCTGGCTCCCCCAATCCAGGCCGGGATAAGTCCAGATCTTTGCATCGCATTAGCTAGGACACTGGTCTTAGTATGTGTCGAACACTAAGTCCAAACTAGATTTAAGATTCGAGGCTACTATATTCGGTCTCGTAGTAAGCCTTAAATAGTAAGTAGGTCCTTTCTTTTCAGGGACCCTAAATCCTACTTATCCGCGTTACAGGATGATGCCACCTCCATCTCTTCTCTCACGCATGTGATTGAGTGTTTGATTTTTTTTTTTTAGTTTCTCTCTAGTGCCCTAGAGCCTCCGAGTCCAAGGGAAGTTGGATCTAAGCCTGGGATGAAGGGGAAGAGATTTAAAACATAAAAAGGGAGTTTGGGTCAATTTGGGTCAACCCAAGTTGATCTAGTCAATTTGGTTGACCTAGGGCTCGGGTCTGGGCTTAATAGACCTGGTTTGACCTACTGAATTTATTGGGAGGGGTCTTGAGGTCTGACCTGGTCAATTTTACCAAGTCAACCCTCTGACCCCATGGATTTAACAAAATCAAGGTCAATAACCAAAATGCCCTTTAAGTGTCCAAATCATTATTTTGGATCAAATAGCATCACCATTGCATGGGATCACTTCCATTAAATCTAAAATGTCATTCTAGATCGATTGGATCCTAACTCAGGCCTTAGTTTAACCTAGTTGACAAAGTCAACCCTGGTTGACCAAGTGGCCAAATAGTCAATTTGACTAAAATGACCTATCTAGCCCATGAAATCGCCTCCATTGAACTCAAAATATCATTTTGAACCAATTGAGCCTAAATCAACCCTGGGTCAACCTAGTTGATCAAGTCAACAAAAGTTAACCAAATCAACCACAAACCCTATTTGCACTCATTTAAGCATCAAATCAAACTTGAACTCCTTTGACTAGTTCCTCCAATAGTTTGAACTTGACTGGACATGTTGACACAATCAACATTTAACTTGTCAATTGAGTCCAAGTCTTGTTAAAACTGACCCATTAGGGTTAGATCTTATCATAACACTACAGGAAAATCCACTATTACCGGCGGATTATATCCGCCAGTAACATGTAAAATTCGACGGTAGTCCCGGGTTTTTGGCGCATTTACAGCAGATTTTCGTGCGCCGGTTTGGTTCGCGTCGGAAAAAACTTTCTGACTTTTATAAGACGCCGGAAAATGTTCTGGTGCCATCTCTAGCGTATTACCGGTGCAAAAAATGCTAGCCAAACCGGCAATTTTCAACCGGAAATTCCGGTGATAACTGGGCTAGAAGTTTACGTCGTATTGATCTGGCAAAAATTACCTGCGGCTAAAACGTCGTAGATGCGCCGTAAATAAGCTACGTCTTGTTTATGGCGCATAACAGACACCGAAAAAAGCAGACGGATAGGATGCCGTAAAATGCGCCGGAAATTTTCGGCGTCTAAATTAACGATGACATGATTGCAATGATTCTTTGTATTGTCGTTTCAGTCATATTTCCGATGCAAAATTCGCCGAAAACCTGTAACATTGACAAAAAAAATTTCCTTCCCAGCCAACAATTGTATTTCCACACCTGCAAACATAAACAAAAACACTTCCAGAAGACAACTACACACTTAACATATATAAACAACTTCAATATATACTCAAAAACATAAATATCCATGTAAAGACATTATTCAATAGCATCATATAACTAAAAACATCGCATATTGTTCAATAACATATGTTCACAGAAATAAATAAGATCATATGACTAAACTAAACTACTTTAACTGAAACATCACGATTTTATTTTTAGTAAAGACTTCTTTATTTCGCCCGAAAGGATGACTTGGAGGCAAAAACATTCGATGACAATCGAACCAAGTGTTCTTCCTACCATACTTTAAAGTGAATGATTTTGTATGTTCCATACAATATGGACAAGCTAATTTGCCTGAAGTGTTTCAACATGAGAGCATACCATATGCAGGAAAGTCATCAATTGTCCAAAGTAATATTGCTCTTAGTGTAAAGTTCTATTTGGTGGAGATATCATATGCACTTACTCCCTCTTCCCATAATAAACTTAAATCATCAATCAACGGTTGTAAGAATACGTCAATCTTCACTTTTGGATTATGTGGCCCTGG
The DNA here is from genome assembly GCA_016618105.1 of Dendrobium huoshanense. Classification (NCBI taxonomy): domain Eukaryota; kingdom Viridiplantae; phylum Streptophyta; class Magnoliopsida; order Asparagales; family Orchidaceae; genus Dendrobium; species Dendrobium huoshanense. The sequence goes on along the minus strand of CM028352.1, from coordinate 30,026,148 downwards.
AATGATAAGTGTCAGAAACATATAAGGAGTAGTCATACACAACTCTGGAGGAAGATTGTAAGGAGTGAGTATCATGGGCCAACATGAGTACGGTGTGGCCGACTGACTGAATGGAGTAAAACCATCTGCGCATAAACCTAATCTGACATTTCTTGGTTCTGCTGCGAATGTGGGATGTGTACGATTAAAGTGTCTCTAAGCTCTGCTTCTGATGGATGTGTGATAACACCTTTTTGTGGAATATGATCATTATGTCATCTCATATGTGCAGCAGATCTCATGGATGCATATAGCCATTATAGTCTCGGAATTATTGGAAAGTAGAACATCTTATTAACAGACACATCCTTCTGTTTCCTTCTATTTCTAGATTTTGGTTTAAATCTTGGTGCATTACAATGACGGCATGCAATCTCTGAGATATCTTCTTTAAAGTATAACATGCATCCATTGACAAAGCAATCTATCTTTGTGTATTTAAAACCAAGTTTGAAAACTAACTTCTTTGTCCGATATAGATCTGTAGGAATTAAATTATCTATCGGATTGATTTCCTTAAGCAGCCCAATGAATTAATTAAAATATTCATGAGCAACATTATATTCTGCCTTGATGCTTAACATCTTCACAGCAATAAATAACTCTGAGTGAGTGGTGCACCCTTCCAGATTGGTTGCTAAGCAGCATGCAATAAATCATAAAAATTTCGTGCCTCCGTATTTGGTAACTCTTATGTATTTTGTTCAATTTGTATTCCAGTTGCATCAAGAACTAATTCCTCAAGATTTAGTCAGATATTTTCAACCTCAGCTATATTAGTACTTGTAGAAGGACCGCATTGATAATCAAATTATGGCTCGTACTCACCATGAGAAGTCCAATACCAATACCGTGGCATGAATCCTCTACGATACAGATCAACAGTTGCATCATCTGGTGTTAGGTGCACTAGATTTTGTGTTTAGAACATGGACATCGAAACTTTCCTTCTAATATAAAGCTGGGTAGTTATTTCGCTTGCTGAATGAAAATATTCACCCCATTAATGAATTCATCTGTTAATATCTTTCGTCCTTGAGATAATCGGTTATACATCCAACTTTTTTAATTTCTAATATCCATAACCTACATATAAAAGCAAATAAGTAATGGATTATCGCGCTTAAGTAGATCTAAAATTGAATATATAGAGATATTAATATTAGAATTCAAGTGATGGTGAAATAGATGGTGACGGCACCATAAAGCATTGCAAGTCTCACCAACATCTTATAGAATTTTCACTTATGTTTGAGGGGGATTTTTCTATCACACAATAAGCATGATTCATTCCTCCACTTCAACCATCAAACTTGAATTCTGCTGATAATATCCCCTTCAATTTCACCATAACTCTGAATAATAGCTCCAAGATATCTAATTGTCTACTCTTACTATTGACTTGTTCGCAAAAAGTTGACCTCTATAATTCAAGTTTACCTTTAAGATATATAAAATGTCTACTCTTACTAAAATTTCTACTCGCAATCTCATCTTTAGGTCAATTGATACTAAAATTATACTCCGTATATTTAGTTTTAGACTCGAAAGTTGATCTCCATAATTCAAGTTTACCTTGAACTCCCTCTCTAATCTTATCAACAAGCAGAATATCATTAGCAAAAAGAATACATAAAGGTACATCCTCTTGCAAATTCCTATTGAGAATGTCCATGACTAAAGCAAAAAAGTATTAGCCTTGAGGCCGATCCTTTATGTAATCCAGACATAATAGGAAAATACTTGACCAAACCACCTTGTATTTGAACACAAGTAATACCTCATTCTATATATCTATAATGTTTTGAATGCAAACATTATTAACTCCTTTTTTTCAAGAAGTCTCTATAGCACATCTCTTGAAACTTTATCATATGCTTTCTCTAAATCAATAAATATCAAATGCAGATCACACATATTCCCTTTATATTTCTCCATCAAAACCTCTCAATAAATGTATAACTTCTATAGTAGACCTACCCGGCATGAATCCAAATTGATTTTAAAAAGTTCGGAAACAAAAAAATATTGACTTTAAGCGTTATTAACATTTTTTTTTGCAAAAACTCTTAATAGCACTCCTCTTGAAAGTTTATCATATGCTTTGTTTAAATCTACTAAAATACATATGTAGATCCTCCTTACTCTCTCTATATTTGTCCATCAAACCTCTCAAAAATGTATAGCTTCCATAATAGCTAAACTCGGCATGAATCCAAACAAATTAAATGAAAAAAAAAACTTACAATCAACGGGTAATCGACGGGAGGCAGACGGCAAAAACTTACGGTCGGAACTGAACCTCTCGCCGGCGAGGAATGCTATGACCGTCGACGATGTCCGGTGACCGTCCAGAGAGCTCGGCGACCTCGATCGAAGGCGAGCGACGAAGGGCGACAAGGGAAACAGCGGCGATGTGAGAGAAACGCACAAAAGAAATGAGCAACCATAGGGGCTCGGGTTCAAAAATAGGGCTTTCGCCGGCAGATTTTCCGGCGTTCAAGACGCCATAAAAAATTGTCGTTGAGTTTAAATACACCGGCGCACTATACATCAGTAACTGCGTCGGTTATTTACCGCCTTAAAGTGCACCGAAACCAGTAAAATGCTGGTATATTCCAACATTTTTTACCAGCGCAGCAGACGTCGGAAACGTTTCGGCCCCATATGCGCCGGAAAAAACGCAGTAAATGTTCCTTGGCACGATGCGCCATTACATGCGCCGTATTTGCCGGTGCAAATTTTTTCGCTGGAAAATCCGACAATAATCGCGTGTTTTCCTGTAGTGTTAGACCAAATCAACCTCTTTAAACCTTCAATACCACTCTATTCCATGATTTGAATATATCTCACCCGTTGATGAATAAAACTCCATTAGGTTTCACCAAGCAACCTTATTGTCTGGGTTAAAGACCCTAACATTTGGTCAAATCATTACCCATAGTCAACTAAATCCCTTTCAAGCTTTAAAGTCATATCTTTCAATGGCTTGAACACATTTTAATCTATGAGTGGGTTGAACTCTAGTGAATGTGACCAAGTTAACTCATTCAACTTGGTCAAACCCAACTATACACTCATTATCTTGCTCATGCTCTCAACCCATGCCTTTAAATTTTCTTTTTGGGAAAATTAAGGGCAATCATGCCCAATTTTCATTAAAGAATAAAAAGATTACAAAATCAAAAGTAAGTAAGAAAAAATAAGAAAAACTTACCACTCATTGAAAAGAATACAAAAAGCAACTAGACTAACCACCCAACCTATAACAAAAGCTACAAAAATGTAGCAAGAAAAAACAAATTAGTAGAGAAAACTACTATAACAACAACAACACCCTTCAAATAGAAGAGTGAAAGAATGAACAAAATAACAAACAAGTCCAAAGGATTACAAATACAAAAGTAAACTGCAACAAATTAAAATTCCAATCAACAACAGCAACATCACCAAATACTCTGAAGAAAGAAATAGTAATCGATGTTGTCTTGAAGCAAAAAAAGAGAACATCCTTTTCAGCAAATGTCCAACCAGCCAAGATCAACTATTGAATACATAAACCCGCTCTGAAAAACACTGGCAGCTACCACCATCTAGTAACCCACAGAATTAACCAACAACTTGCAACCATCAGCAACATGAACAACAATCACCAACAGGCCTTCCACAGCATTCTGAACCCTCAAGATCTATGTGCCTGACATAAAAAACAAGCAACAGCCAAAAAAAAGAAAAAAAAATAGAGTAAGAAAATAAAAGAACAAAATAAAGCTATTGTTATCCATCCAGATTATGAATCGGTTCATAATAATAGCCGAAAACAACAACAAACACAACAACAAACACAAAGAAGAGAAAATAACAAAATAATAGACATCCAACCAACTGAAACAACAAAACACAAAAAGGATAAAATAAAAATAATCTAAGCTATTTAATGTCCATCCTGATTAAAAATTGGTTGACATTAATAGCAGCAAACAAAGATAAAAAAGGCAATACAAAATAACAAATAGGAAAAAGAAAAAGAAAGTTAAGTTAACCGAAGACAAACCAATATACAAAAAAAAAAACAGACAAACAAACCAATTATAAAGAGAAATTAGAAATCTCAGCAAAAGATTTCCAAACTAAAGCCTTAGCAAAAATAGCCTTTCTAAGAAGACTAGAAACATAATCCGGATCTTTACAAATCCCATAAAACCTCCTATCATTTATTTCACGCCAAATGAAATAAAGACAGCAACAAGTAATTAAAAAATAAAAACATTTAATATTATAAGAAATAATTAGATCAGTAATAAAATAAAAACTTGAATAAGATTAGGTTTAAGAAAAATATGCTTACGACTAGAAATTAAAGAAGAAATAATGGAAAAAGAGAAATTACAATAAAAAAATAAATGATTATGAGATTCTAACTCAGAATTATAAAAAACACAAACCGGAGGAATATAAACATTTCTATTTGAAAGAATATCAATAATTTTAAGTCTATTTAAAATAGTCATCCAAGCATAACAGGAATACCTCAAGACATACAATTTATGCCAAATATATTTATACCAGGAAACTCTTAAATTTCAGATAGAGCTCACCCTCCCATTTTAGACAAGAGATAGTAGTGCTTTGAATACCAATAAAGACATTCAAGAACTGCAGCTCAGCCAGTAAAGACCAGCTGTCATTTAAAATAACTTCCTTCACAGCAATATTATGCCAATAAGAATTAAGATTCAGAACTAATTCTTAAATCGAAGAGCCTTCCAACCAAGGATCCCAATATAAGGATAAATTGCTATCAGTCGTAATAAAAAAGAGAGCTTATCTTTAATAGAATTAGTCAGCTTACACAGATATTTTTATAAGCTATAAGCTTTATAAGTAGACATCTTCCATAATGAAGTATAATAATCTTTAACCCAAAAAAACAAAAGACTTTTTGAATTTAAATTCTCCAAATAAGAGAGCAGTTATAAGCATAGTAAAGAGCATTAAGATCCGGAATACCTGATCCTCCATAGCATTTCAGCTTACACACATCTTTCCAAGCTATAAGATGCATATTCTTGGAGTGAATATGGCCATGAAAGAGAAACTTAGAACAACTTTTCCTAATAAACTAGAAACAATATTTAGGAAGAATCATACCTCTAATCCAATAAGCAATATAATTAGTAATAGAAAACTTAAAAAATTGCACTCTACCTGCAAATGAAAGCATTTTATCCTTCCAACCAAAAAATAAATCAGTAACTTTATGAAAAAAGAGAAGAAAAATCAGCAGCACTTAGTCTCCTAATAGAGATAGGAATACCCAAATAAGTGATACAATCTTGAGAGTAAGGAAAAATCAGAAAATTACAAATAGCATCTCTTTCCAGTGTATCTTTAGAGAAGATAACCATACTTTTATGTTGATTGACATGAAGACCAGAGCAACTATAAAAATAATCCAGAATATTTTGAAGCATCCTAACATTGCAAATTGTAGCTTTATCAAAAATAAGCATGTCATCCGCATATAATAAATGGGAAATATTAGAATTTCCCATTTTAAGACCCTCAAAGTTATAAAAAAAAAAAAAAACTAATATCAATTAAGTTAGAAAAAGCATCTATGATAATACAAAATAAATAAGGAGAAAGAGGACACCCTTGGCGTAATCCTGAAGAACTAAAGAACCATTCTAAAGAACCATTCATAATAATAGAAAAATGAGTATCATCAATACAACATTTAACCCATTTTATGAATTTGTACGAGAATCATTTTTGAGCCATTCTATGTTGAAGAAAATCCTTTGAAACTATATCAAAAGCTTTTTGAATGTTCAACTTAGCACAAAAATATTTTTCTTTGCAATAATTAAAACTTCTCAAAATATTAGAAGCAAGCAAAATATTATTAGTGGAAATCCTTTTTTTAATAAAACCATATTGACTAGGATGAATGATGATCGACATCACATCTTTCATACGATTAGTCAAAATCTTTGCAACCATTTTATAAAAAATATTACATAAAGAAATAGGTCTAAAATCAGAAATATGAGAAGCATGAGAACATTTAGGAATAAGAACAATAGACATAGCTTTAGCAGCTTTACTCATATAACCAGTAGTAAAATAGTGACCAATAGCTTTACAGAAAGAAGGCCAATAATATTCCAAGATTTTTTGAAAAACTGAAAAGTATAACCATCCAGCCTCACCCCGGAGCCGAAGGAGCAGAAAAAATAACATTTTTAATTTCCTCTAAAGATATAGGAGCATTAAGATTATAAACAATAATTGAAGGAACTTTAATACCACTAGGAATAATAAAAGATGCAGCAAAAGGAGGTTTAGGAGAATTAAAAAAGACTCTTAAAATGCTGGATAAAAGAATTAACAATGTCCTTAGAATTAGTAATTAAACCATCAGATGAAGCAATAGAACGAATGAGATTATGATTATTTATGCAATGAATTTTAGAGTAAAGAAACCCCAAATCATCATAACAATTAGCCAGCCACCTTGCTTTAGAATGTTGAATGATCCAAGAATTCCATAAGGAATTATAATGAGAAATAAGAGCATTAACCTCTTTTAAGTCTTCATTCAATTTAATATCCAAGGCATTAGCCTGAATATTTTGAAGAAGCTTATTCTGTAAAGAATGTAAATCTCCTAACTTAATTTTAATAAAGTTAGAAGTAACCCAAGAATGCCTCTTTATTAAACTTTTAAGCTTAACAAGATGATGATAAAAATCATGAATAGGGCTACCTGAAATAGAAGAAGAGAAAGCATCAATAAGTAAATCCCAAAAACTTGGATTATAGCACCAGTAATTTTTAAATATAAAACGATGTCTTTTACCCACATAATTGTTATTAGCTAGAATGATAGAACAATGATCAGAACACTTTGGTGAATCAACAATATAATAAGAAGTCGAAAAAAATCCAACCATTGATTATTCACTAAAATTCTATCAAGCTTAATATGAATAGGATAATAACTTCTTTGATTAAACCATGTATAAAAATAACCAACTGAAGCAAGATCTTGAACCCCAATATTAAATATGAGATTGTTAAAATCCCAAAGCTTATTATTAGTAAGAGCATTACCGCCAGCTTTTTCATTAGAAAATCTACAATAGTTGAAAGTAAAATTCATGAAGTAGTAATATTCATAGAAAGACAAAAAATATCCTTCCAAAGGGACAACCTTTTCATATGATCATTAGAAGCATAAATCGATGTGAGAAGCACAAGAAAATCAGGCCCCAACTTTAAACAACCGTGAATTAACTGATCTGTAGAATAAATAATAGTAAAATAAACACGAGAAGTATTCCATTTAATCTAGATTCTACCCGGATCTGATAAATCAAAGTTATTACAACTAGCCTCAAAATCAAAAACCTTATGTTTGGCATAGAACCAAGGATCCGATAAACAAGACTCGTGAACTTTTACTTCCAAGATGCAAATCAAATCAATATTAAAGGCTTTAATCAGATCTTTACAAGCATTAACTTTATCAAGATTATTGAAACCTCTAATATTCCAAGAAATAATATTAGGAAATGACATTATTATTTAGAAAAAGAAGAGTTAGCCTTCCTGGCCATTTGATTAATTCTGTGGCATCTTACCCGTAGCAATGGACTGTTTACTAGAATTTTGATCATTCAAATCAGTATTAACCGAAACCTTGCTCATATTATCCAAAAAGAAGTAGAAATTTGAGAAGTATCCTTATTATTAATAGAAACAACATTCTCATCCATAACTTGCAATATACTAAATTTATTATGATTATTAAAAACAATAGAATCAGAAATAATTTCATAGGGAATTGAAAAATTGGACGTAACCAATTCAGAAGTAACCAAATCAACTTCAATTGGCAAAGAATCAACATTATTATACTAGCAGCTCAAGTCTTTCTAGGTGACATCAAACTATCTTAACCTGTTAACTAGTCAAGATGGTCAACTCAAGGCCTTAAACCTTTCCAAAATACCTAATCCCTTATTTCCATCTCCTCTTAGTCTAGGTTGCTGTAGGGATACTATTTAAGAGCAAAAGCATTCCTAATGTCCTTAAAACCGAGCCCAGACTTTGGCTTAGCTGGCTTAGGGAATCTGACCCCCCTCTTTAGGATTACACCAATGGTGATGGAACTACTTCAGCCTTTCTCCTATCGTTCTAATAGCCTGGGCTACGTGTCAAGGATCCAAATGAGTGGCCTAGTGAATCAGATCTGTTCATTTCAAACACTAAGATTGAAATGTACTAAGCCGTCTCATTTGGACATTCATTCAATACCCAGCCACCAAGCCTCCCCAGAGCTATTCCCCATTTATTTCCAGCTCTCCACGTCCTACCTCCACTTCCCTAGTCAAAACCCATCCGTCAAGTCTCATTGGCGATGAGATTTCCAGCCAACCGAGCTTCTACTCCGTCCAGGCACCATAACTCGAGCTTTAGGCCATTTCAATCGTCACTTTCTACAGGGAAAATATATGAGGGTAGTCTATAATCTCAGAGAATCTAAAAAACCTCAAATCCATCGGTTGGATCTCCGTAGAAACTCAACCCTAGATATAAACAATTTGGTTAAAATAGCTTTACCTAAATCAATTTTCGAACCACAAAAACACGTCCCCATGAATGCTCTTCACTTCCTGAATATGACAATCATTATCGTTATGTTCAGACGATCGATTAGCAAATGATATTTTCTTCCCCGGTAAAGATGTATCTTTTCTTGTCAAGACTCTGAATATGAAATTAATGATCTCTTACCCAGACTGTCATAGTTAGATACTCAATAGAACTTCATGTTGACTTTTTGGGGTTATATATATGTAGTTCTTTCTTAAATTTGACTACATAGTCAGGATAAAAGTTTCAGTTTCGTCATTGGACCTTTTAAGGAATGATATATGTGCCTCACAGTGTGATATATCGTTTATAACAACTTGTCCAATTTTGAGATCAACATTCTAAAGATAAAATTTTTCAAAGAAAAATAACTTTTCAAAATATGCTTTTTCAAAATTTCAACACCAACAAATATCTTTCACCATCGTAGATGGATATATATTATGAACCACTTTTGTCACCTTAAAGTCTTTTGTATGAAGAACTCCATTCTCAATATGTAATCGTAAAATCATATAGAAGCTTCTAAGCATTCATATACAAGCTTATAAGCATTTGAATTCTTAAAAAATAATACTTATATACAATGTTTAACTCAAAAAATTTATTTTTAAAAGTCAATAAAATGTTAATTGATTGAACCTTGTTGCAGGCTAGAACATTCATGGTAGTAAATTTAAATAGTTTACTATCTTAGTATTATACGAAGATCGAACACATGTGGGAAAGAGAAGAGTTACAAGAGGCACCAGTGTTTTTTATGTGAACACTCAAAATGAAAAAAAAAACACGGGCCTGACCTAATTAAAATATTTTGTCAGTGTTTGTCATTGGTTATAAATGAAGCTCTTTCTTGTGATTGGGAAAAGTGTTAATACAATATACTATATATAAATGATACATAATATATTTAATGACAAATGTAGGAAGATTCATATAAAATGAGAGTTATCTTCAAATGAATGATTGGTTCTTCTTTTTTTAGTTCTCATTGGGGTGGGGGGATTAAAGAATAAGAGGTTTTACATAAATCTTTATGTAGATGTTGGGAGTTAGAGATGGTGTCGATGACATGCATAAGCCTTATGGGAAATGTTATAAATTGTCTTTGTTGGCAATGACAAGTGATGAAGTTAGTGGGCATCAATAGTTCGAGGATTATAGTCAAGTGACCATGATTAGAGGACCATATTCGAGCGATGGTAGTTATCTTCAAAAGATTGTTTGTTTTTTTTTTTTTATTCTCCTTTGAGGAGGGGAAATCAAAGAACAAAATTCCAACATAAATTAATCTTGGTGCTGATGTTATGTCGAGCCCCAACCCAACTTAACCCATAACAGTAACATGTTAATTGGATTGGAGGTGAATGCAAAATCCTACTCAAAACCTATTGGAAAGAATTGTATATTTTGCCTTCTAATATCTTACCAAAGCTATTATTATCACTCAGTAATATATATATACATACACCTTACTTGTTGGAAAATATGCACATAGATATTGTAACTCAAAAGAATCATATACATAAGTCATTAACTAGTTCATCCCAAAATCATAATACTCTTTCCAATCATGACTAGGAAGTAATACATAAAAGAAAATAACTAAACCTAAGATCTAAGTCAGCCTCACTCCACTAGATTCTTACCTTGACCAAAAATCATAAAATCACATAATGAGCTCAAGAGCCCAATAGGTCACCAAATCCTACATCTAGAATTAATGCACAAATATAAAAAATTATGCATGTAATCATTCATTTCATGTGAGAATAGACATGTCAAATCAATAGAAATCATGAGCATGTAAAGAATCTATAATCATGATTTCAATAGAAAATTTTACATTGTTATACTTATATTAAATGATATATTATTGTACTTTACCATGAATAAGAACATGTGTTGTATGTATCTATTTCATGTCATACTTTATCAATTACAATGTGCCATGCATATTCTTAGATATTATATAATTGTATCAATCTATTATATCATCCATGTGATTATGCATATATCGTATCATAATATACCATTGTCTCCTAGTATGAGAATTTCTATCATGTATGAAATCACATCTTCATTATCTTACTAAATGTATTAATCATAAGATGATTTCGAGAGGATATGATGGTTGTAATTAGGTAGTGGTCCAACAAGGGCAATCGAGTAAAGTTTGGATAGGCTCGAAGATTCTTCAAACCTCTAAGTTCTCTTGAATCTCAAGTCAAGACTCAAGCCCCACTTCATATGAGTGGAGGCCTATTTATAAATGCTTGAGAGTAGTATGATATGTAAATATAGTCAAGATATGAAATACTCCATCGAATGCCAGTATTTATTCCCTCCATAGACCGTTATTTTAGCATTTAAATACCTTAATAATATTAGAATTAGATGATTTTATGCTCATTGGATTTGTCTCATCAATATGCTTTATTTGACTATAACTATGTGAGGTTTGTAAATCATTTGATCCTCCAATCACTATAGTAAAAATAACAATTTCTGACTGATTTTTTGCAGAATATTATTTGTCAGAAATACCGACAAAAATACTAGTAGATAGGGTGCCGATTTATTTGTCTTTCTAGCAGATTTCTAGTGGAAACTTTCGCCATTGAAGACCCTTATTTTTACCATTTCATCCCTTCCTCCACCAATTCACGTGAAATAGACTTCAAAAGTCTATTTTCATGTGAAAATGGAGCCGCATACTGCCCCTTAGTCTCGATCATCATCACGCGCCATTCTCTGTTCTCGAATGAATTTAACTCCGTTCATGGACACATTCCTCTTGAAGTTCATGATTCCTTAGTCGATCATCTTTTCTCATCATTGGCGAACACATTTTTTAAGGTTCCAATATCATTTTACATTTTCTAAGGTTTTAAAAAATATTCTTCTTCCAGTTGTTGGTTCAAGCTAGTTATTTCTGTTGTTATCGACATACTTCCTTTAGTTCAACTTAATACCTCTTAAGGATTTTTAAGAGGCCCTATTTCTACCATTACGTCCCTTCGTCTGCTTGGGAGCAGTTTGACGACAAATAGCCTGCAATGCCCAATGAGAATGAGGAGACTGAGTCAGAGTAAAATATTTTTTATTGTATTTTTTTTGTTGTGGTAATGTTTAAGAACTGCTGGCTTATTGTAGAATAATTCACTTTTGCTTGTACATTACCATGTTTGATCATCATTTAATGAATTATGAATGAGTTTATTGTGGGAATATTTAAATATTTTATCAAATTTAGCTCTTTTATGTGTTTCATACTTGCTTTATGAATTATTATAGAATAATTAATAGGAGAATGTATTTTTTTCTGTATGTTATAGGTTTACATTAGATTTTTCACCGAAAATTTGATACGATGAATTTTTGGTGAAAAAACCGACAATTTTTTTGTCAAAAATACTAGGGGAACATTTCGTCAGAGATCCATCGGTAAGATTTTCAATGGAAAAAAAATCAGTCACAATGGCTTTTACGAGTCATTTTACCGATGGTAGATATATATTACACTGGAAATCTACTGGAAACTCCATTTTCCAACAGATAATTCCACCACAAAAAAAGAGAATTCCTATAGTAGTGAACATCTCAATGTTTTCAATTATGCTTCAAGTACTTAATTTAAGTTTATAAGTTGAGTAGTTTGACGATAAATATGTTGAAATCAAAGTTCAAATAATCTTGAGTTTAAATAAAAAGTTTTCTAGTTTAAATTTGCATCGAAATTCATTCTCTGTCCAATCATATATCGACATATAAACTTAAAAAAAAAAAACAAAAAAAAAAAAAAAAAAACAATTTTGATTCCCTTGAAAATATACATCGTAGAAATGCAAATCAGTGGCCTTGAAATATAAAATAGTATACAAACTATATAATATAGATACAGAAATAAAAACGGACCGGCTTGTTGGTTAAAGATCAAATATCATCTTAAACGATAAATGCACACAAATATAAACAACATTATATACAAAAATCATTAAATTAATGTGTATATTTAGCAGATAAACGAAGCCTTCTTTATTTTTTTAAGGAAAGTATATCCACCAAACTTATCCTGAAAGATCCTTTGAACATAATTAGAAGACATGCAAGGTGGTGCCATTCCAGCAACTGAAGTAGCCTCGTGTCTTAACCAGCATTCCTACATCATACGTGTCTTCAACCTCCTTTCTCTTCAGCTCCAACCATTATTATACTTCACCGACCCTATTGCTCCTATAAATAACTTGTAGCCATCGATGGAGTAAATAGCTAACTAGAAGAGAGTGTACTGTGCAAGTATATACGTATACAAGCTATGTCTAACGTGCAGGAGAGGCGTGAACTCAACGAGCAGGCAGAGATGCGGTGAAGCCAGGAGGCATGGGTGACAAGAGCTTAGACGCTCAGGAGAATCTCGCCGAAGGTATATATATTGTAAAGTTGTAGAGTTAATATTTTGCTATAAAAAAAATGATACGTAGAACTAGCCTGTTATAGGGAGGAGCCGTGGAGGGCAAACAAGGAAGGAGCAGATTGGAACTGAGGGTTTCAAAGAGAAGGGTCGAAAAGGTGGGCTCGGCAAAGCGGAGGAGACTGGCGGAGAGCGTGCCACTGGGACGGGGACCAATATCGACTAGTCCATGCATGTTTCATGCTTCATCATAATACTCCATTAATGGAGAGTCCAAGTTACGCAGTATTAGCAGTAGTAACTAGTAAGTTTGTATAAGTAAGAAATGTCTGTGTATATATATATATATTTGTCTGGGTGTTGTGTATATGTAGCTTTCATCGAAGGGCTCTAATGAGGGTTTGTCATGTTGTGCTGTTTGGAATTCCATTTCTAGTATTTTTGTGGCAAGAAATGTGGGCAGCTATCTGATATATATGTATAAAAAGTTGTCTTTGAGTATTTCGTCCCTATGTAGCTAGATAGTATGTTCAGAGAATCTTAGCGTTTACTTGGTGGGTCTCATAAATGTGTTTTCAAGACAATTTTGCTATAGTAAAATTTAGTGTTCTAGCTATTAAAAAAAGGTTATTTATGATTTTTTTTAATGGAGAATATTTTTTACAATATTTATGATAATTTTTTTAAAAAAATTATTTTTCTTATAATAATTTATAAATAGGTGAAACTAAGAGTGTTGTGAGAGAATTAGATTTCAAAACTGCTACAAGCAAATGGTAGGGAGAACATGTTAATTATATCTTGCCCATACTATTAATTGTAAGGATTTACTCAATATGAGAAAAAATATCATTAAGATTGATATATATCATGACCAAATCTTAATTAGAATTAAGGTGTCTCCAAATGAACCAAGTCCAGCATAGCTCAATTATCAAAAATTTTGCTTGAATTTTGTATATGATCAAATTGAATTTTGTAGTTTTTTTTTTTTTTTTTTTTTTTGAATTTTCATTTTATATATTTTGTGATTATCAAATTGTAAGTAATTTGTGGAATTATAAATAAAATAATTCATATTGTAGTCAACCTCGGGTACTGGTATAGAGGATTGATATTGATTTTATTACTGGAATAATAAATCAGTTTTATCGAACCAAGCTTGTTGAAATTAAGAAAATGAGGTTTTAATTTGTTAATTTTTTTTTAGATATGAGGATGAATTTAACAAGCTTTTAACTACCTGCAAAATATCATGGGTAATTTGTAGGAATAATATTTAATTTTTATCTATTTTTAGACAAAGAAAGAAAGTTACATTTAAATTTAGTTATAATTATAATTATTAAAATTATATATATATATATATATATATATATATATATATATATATATACACACACACACACACTTCTGTTTCAAAAGCTAATTGAAAGAGGATTCATGAGCCGTCTTAGTTTCTACTTATTTAAATCAGCAAAACAAACGATAATTCCTTTGCTAAAATGGGGTGGCAATAAGTGAAATGACACAAATTATCGATTTAAGAGAGGTCCCCCTCCCTAACCTAACAAAAATATATCCCATTATGTGGGATCAGCAACATGAATTCTTTTTCTCCATTATGTCATGTTAACAATCAAATTTTCATCCAAATCTAATAAAAAAATTGTTATTTCTAACATTTTCTTATCAAATCTTTTAAGTCCTATCTCTAATTTTCTTAACATAAATCAAATCTAATGCATCTACTTTCTTAATCGGGTCATCGGAAGTCCTTCATTTTATGTGACCAAACCATCTAAGGGACTCCTCTAATCTTATCTTCCACTAGAGCAACTCCATCCTTTTTCTGTATATGCTCATTTAGTATCCGATCTCTAAGAGTAATCCACTAATCCACCTGAGCATCCTTATTTATGAACACTTAATGTTATGCCTCTCTTTTAATGGCCAACATTACGTACTAAAAAGCATTGTAGGTCTCACAACCATCTTAAAAAAATTTTCCCTTAAGTTTGAGAGAGACTTTTCTTTCACACAATAAGCTCGATACATTCCTCCACTTCAACCATCTAATTTGAATTTTACTAATAATATCCCCATCTATTTCACCATCACTCTGAACAATATACCTTAGATATCTAAAATGTATACTCTTATTAATGACTTGATCATCGAAAGTTACAATCCCCTACTAGATCTATTATTACTAAAATTAAACTCCATATATTCAGGTTTACATCTACTCAAACGAAAGCCATTAGACTCTAAAGTTGACCACTATGATTCAAGTTTACCTTCAACTACCTCTCCAGTCTTATCAACAAGAAGAATATCATCAGCAAAAAGCATACACCAGGGTATAACCTCTTGCAAATGTCTAGTGAGAACATCCATGATTAAAGCAAAAAGATATGGGCTTAAGGCTTATCTTTGATGTAATCCAACTAAAATAGGAAAATGCTTGGTCAAACTACTTTGTGTTTGAACACAAGTAATAGCTCCTACATACATATCCTTAATGACTTGAATATAAGCATTATTAACCCCTTTCTTATGTAGAACTCTTTATAGAAATTCTCTTGGAACTTTATCTTATGATTTCTCTAAATTAATAAAAATTATATGTAAATCCTCCTTATTGTCTCTATACTTCTCCATCAAACCTCTCAATAAAAGTATAACTTCCACAGTAGACCTACTTGGCATGAATCAAAATTGATTTTGAGAAACATTAGTGTCATGCCGCAACCTATACTCCATATATAATTCTCTCCCATAGTTTTAAAGTTTGAAACATTAACTTAATTATCATCTATAATTAACACATGCAATCTTTTGCATCAGCTTTATTCTTAAAAATAAGAGCCAACACACTCATTTTCCACTCATATAACATCATTTTAGTCTTCAAAATAATATTTAATTTTTTATAAAGTAAAGAAATTCCTTCATTTGCTAAGCATTTTCACACCTCTATTGGAATATCATCAAGTCCAACAATTTTTTCACACTTCATTTTCTTTAAAGTCTCTTTAACTTTGGTTTTACTAATACGCCGATAAAAAGAAAAAGATGTATTTTCATTTAGGTGCAAAGATCACTGAAGTCATCTGCATTCTCATAATATTCATTAAAAAGTTTAGTAAAATATCTTATCGACCTTCATTGAATATCTTTTTCTAATAAAAGCACTTTTTTTTCTTCATCCTTAATACATTTCACTTGAACTAAATCCTTACTATTATTTCTTTGTTTAGCTAATTTATACATATATCTTTTGTCCTTCTTAGTATCTAATATATATATATATATATATATAAATGCTAAAATCTTTGTATTACAAATTGTTTTCTTAGATTCTTTAAGGACCTTTTTATATCTCTCCCAACTATCGCAATTTTTACAACTAAACTAATTTTTATAACAAATCTTCTTATTTTTTTATATTTTCTTGCACATTTTGATTCCACCAACTATTTTACTATTAGTAGTTTTTCCCTTTAATCCTCCAAGCGCATCTTTTCACTACAGGAAAAATGCCGCTTACCGACAGTCATGACCGGCGGTTAAAGGACCGCCGGTATTACCGGCGGTTAGTCCGGCTGTGTGGCCGTCGGCTAGTACCGGCGGCCTACCCGGGGGTTTCGTAATGTTAGACCGCCGGTATTAGCGACAGTCTTGTAACCGCCGGTTAAACTGCCGGATTTAAATCATACTGGTGGTTTACCGGCGACGTAGACCGCCGTTGATAAGTGATGAAATTACCGGCGGTCACAACCACCGGAAGACCGCTGGTAAATGCCCTAAAATGAACTGGCCCGAGCCTCGCATTTCATTTATAATATTTCCTTCTCTCTCTTCGGAAGAGCTCTGCCGTCGCCTCCGCCCGTCTCGCTCGATCGTGCGCACTGTCTTGCCGCCGACGACCTCTCTCCGACCACCGACGAACTCAATCCGACCGCCGACCCCACATCAGCCGCCTATCGCGTGATCAAGGTCTGCTATCTTGCCGCCGTCGATCTCATACCGGCTACCCTATTTTCGTGTGAGTTGAAGAAAAACCGGGATTTGAAGGTATTCTTTAATATTTTCGGTGATTATTTGTTCTCACTAGACACTTGCAAGAGTTTGTAATTTATTTTATGATTGATTGTGTCTTTGGGTTAGATTTAAATTTCCATGATTTAGGTTTGTAAGAGTTTGTAATTTATTTTATGATTTAGGTTTGTAATCATTTATGTAGATCTAAATTTTCATTTATTAATTGTAAATTTAGTAATGATAGATCTAATGGGTTGATTGTGACTTTGGATTAGAGCAAGATAGCAAGAGAGAGATTGAGAGAGAGAAAAGAGAGAGAAAGAGAGAGAGAGAGAGAGAGAGAGAGAGAGAGAGAGAGAGAGAGAGAGAGAGAGAGAGGGAGAGAGAAAAGAGAGAGAGAGGAAGAGAGAGAGAGAGAACAAGAGAGATAGAGAGAGAGAGAGCAAGAGCGAGAGCTAGAAAGAGGGAGAGAGAGAGAGAGAGAGCAAGAGCGAGAGCTAGAAAGAAGGAGAGAGATATAGAGAGAGAAAGAGAGCAAGCAAGTGTTATAGAGAACAAGAGAGAGGGAGAGTGAGAGAGAGAGAGAGAGAAAAGAGAGGGAGAGAAAAGAGAGAGAGAGAGGGAGAGAAAAGAGAGAGAGAGAGAGAGAGAGAGGGAGAGAGAAAGAGAGAATAAGAAAGATAGATAGAGAGAGAGCAAGAGCTAGAAAGAGGGAGATAGATATAGAGACAGAAAGAGAGCAAGCAAGTGTTAGAGAGAGCAAGAGAGAGGGAGATGAGAGAGGGAGAAAAGAGAGAGAGCGAAAAGGGAGAGATAGGAAAAAGAGAGGGAGAGAGCAAATCTTAAGTTGTCGGGTATGAAGTTCTAGTCATTTAGTTTGCTTCCCTAGCTCTAAAAAAGCATACCTTTCAAACAACCTTCAATTGCATATAGGCTACTGGTCATTTAATCTCTCCTCGTTCTAGAAGAGGGATTATCATGGCCATTTTTAATCACCTATCAACTTCAAGCCATTTAGTTCCTCTTCTTTTAAGAGAGGGATTATCTCAATTTTATTATCTCCATCAATATCAAGACCTTTAGATTTCCTTCACTAAAAATCATAGTATATATTCACCATAGTTTGAATATTATAGTTTATATTGATATATTTTTGAACTTAATATAGTCTCCTCCTCTACACTGAAAATGCAGCATCCGCTAGCTAGAATTTTCCAACTTTAACAATAAATTCGAGTGCATTAAATTTACTTAGCAATATATAATGAAATTACAATTATAGACTTGCCAACCATCCTTCTCCACGTCCCTTCAGCTCAGTGGCCTTCTCCCCATACAGTAAAATAAGAATGTTAAGATAGATATGATGTGTGAATAAAGCTTAAGAATATCACACATTGAAAATTATACTATGAGTAAATCAACTCATCCGCCTAAAGTATAACACGTTTGCACATGTGTTCTAATAAATGTTTTCATAACTATGTAGGGGGACGTTTGCTTCAACGTCCAAATGACTATCCAAAAAAAAAGATATATTGGATGTATAACAGATTATTACCAGGTCAAAAAAGATTGACAGTTAAATTTAAAAAGGGAGTTGAAACTTTCATTCAAGTTACATCTCAACTGCCTTCCTTTCACTACAGGAAAACAGCTAATTACCGGCGGTTATGTCCGGCGGTCTATGGACCGCCGGTATTAACGGCGGTTTCGCCGGCTGTTTAGCTGCCGGCTTATTCCTGCTGAGACCGGCGGCGTTACCGGCGGTCTGTTCTGAAAGACCGCCGGTACTAGCGGCGGTCTATTTGCCGCCGGTAAATTGCTGGATAATTATATTTACTGACGGGGTAACGGCGGCTTATACCGCCGCTGATAAGTTACTTATTGCCGGCGGCCTTAACCGCCAGAAAACCGTCGGTTAAAGCCCTAATACGAACAGACCCACACCTCGCATTTCATTTCTATCCTCCGCTCCTCTCTCCTTTCGGTCGCTCTCCCGTCGCCTCTGCCCGGATCGAGCTACTAGGTCGCCGCCGACGAACTCTCTTTGACCGCCGACCACCCACCGGCTGCCTCTCGCTCGATTAACCTTTGGTGTCACTTACCGCCGTCGATCTAGCTCCGGATCTCACGCCACCGGCAACCCTAGGTTCGATTTGAGTTGAACAAAAATCAGTATAGTTTAAGATAATATTTAATGTATTTTGTTGATTATTTGTTTTCCCTAGTATGTTAAGCAATTTAGGAAAGTATATGTGAAATGAACTCATCATTAGCTCCAATGTTTGCGCCATATTGCAAAAGAGGTCATAGTTATACAACATTATAACCTTCACAAGCTGTGAGATCTCACATATCATTAAAAAATGAGAGTTTTGCATTACCCCATGACTTCAACAGTTTTTTCTCCTTTCTAATGACATACATGAGAGCTTCTATGGATCACTTAAAGAGTCATTCATCATTAGCTAATTGTACATTGAGATTTTTCCTATAAAATACTAATTAAATAATGTACCTAATGCAATAATATATGATCCATAGATCTTTTGGTAGCGCTATGTTAAGGTCTAATGTAAGAGTTTTTAATATATTTTCAATTTAGGAAGTTTTAATTTTGTAGTGATAGATGTAATTTGTTAAGTTTTAATTTAGAGAGGGAGAGAAAAGAGAGGGAGTGGGAGAGAGAAAAGAGAGGGAGAGTTTAATAGACATTTGGAGACCGCCGGCTAAGAATCTCCTCCGGCCGCCGCCCCCAATCCGACGCCGCCGACGACATTTGTCCGCCCCAAATCCGACCGGCGCCCCCAATCAGAATCGCCTCCGCTTGTCCAACCCGAAACAGTCCGATTTCTATTTTAAGGTTATTTTTTATGGTTTTTCTTTGATTATTGTTTCTTACTACACATTTGCAAGGATTAAAACTATTTTGAATGATTTAGATAGTAATATTCCTCTTCTTGACATTCCCATGCTTTTCTTTGCTCCAATTTTGCTAGCCTTTGTTGAATCTATTGTATTTCTCTTTGTAATTCCTCAAAGTGCACTGGTTTTTTGTGGTTTCCGATGAGGCAACATTTTTTCGGCTTTATTAAGATAGTTGTCTTGAGGCTAAATTTGTGACCGATATGAATTATAGTTGTTGAATTCTGGCCAAGAATGAAAAATTATATTATTAGTGGATGGAATAGGTTGGTCATAGGTGTCTTTATAGTTGGAAGAAGAATGATAGCTCCCATGCTTTCTTCGAAGGAATTCTTACAATGTAGGGTCGGTGGCATGGTCGGGCCATGGGCTAATTTACCTCAAATGTATGACTACCATCCTCAAAACCAGAAAACATAAGATCTTTGGATGTCCAATATAACCTAGTAAAGCACCCATAAGATCCTTGGATGTCTAATACCCCAGTTATTAGTTTTTTTGATATGTCAATCCTTAGATGGAGAGATATAATATAGCAACTTTCTGGGGTTAATGCCCAGCTTTGCCTAAATTATAACACGTTTGCACATGCATGTATTCTAATAAATGTTTTCATAACTATGTAGGGTGATGTTTATTTCAACGTCCAAATGACTATCCAAGAAGAGAGATATTGGATGTATAACAGATTGTTGCCGGGTCGAAAAGAATTGACAGTTGAATTTATAGAGGGAGTTGAAACTTTCATTCAAGTTGCATCTCAACTACCTTCCTTTCAGTTTAATAAAATGTTTAGATGTCCATGCTCGAAGCATAAAAATCTAGCATTCCTCAGGCCCGATGATGTGAAGCTTGATTTATATCGTAGGGGATTTCTTCCAAACTATTGGATTTGGACATCACATGGAGAGTACGAGCCACATAGAGATGCTCATGCCGGTTCATCTACAGCTTATGAAACATTTTTTGAAGATCAAATGAATAGACCCTATGAAGACCTTATTTTTGATGTAGCAGGTCATAATTTAAGGTCAAATGTGGAAGAGCCACCAAATACAGAGACACAAAAATTCTTTGAGTTATTACATTCAGCTCAAAAGCCAATTTGGGAAGAATGCAGTACACATTCGAAATTATCCATTGCAGTGAGGATGCTAAGTATTAAAACTGAGTATAATATTCCCCGTGAGTGTTTTAATGACGTTATTGGTCTTATGAAGGAAACTAATCCAGCTGGCAATTTAATTCCCTCAAACTTATACTGAACAAAGAAATTAGTATCCAAGCTGGGTCTCACTGCTATAAAGATTGATTGTTGTATCAATGGATGTATGTTATACTATAAGAATGATGCAGCAGAAGTTGTTTGTCGCACATGCAATGCTCCTCGGTTTAAGCAAAACTCTGGAAAACAATGTCGTCCAAAGAAAGATGTGCCATATTCCTGTTTGTTTTATTTACCAATCATTCCAAGACTTCAGCGGCTCTATGCATCAATGAGTTCAACAGGCCATATGAGATGGCATAAGGAGAAAATAGCAAAAAGTGATGTTCTTTCTCATCCATCAGATGCTGAAGCGTGGAAACATTATGATCGAGTGTATCCTTCATTTGCTGCTGAACCCCGCAACATAAGATTGGGATTATGTACTGATGATTTTACTCCTTATAGTCAAACAGCTACACCGTATTCTTGTTGGCCAGATATATTAACACCATACAACCTTCCACCAGAGATGTGTATGACTACTCCGTTCATGTTCTTAACTTTGATTATACCTGGACCACATAATCCGAAAGCAAAGATTGATATCTTTTTGCAACCATTAATTGATGACCTCAAATTATTATGGGAAGAAGGAGTGCTCACATATGACATATCAACAAAACAAAATTTTCTCCTTCGAGCTGCTTTATTGTGGACTATCGGTGATTTTCCAGCTTATGGTATGTTGTCTGGTTTGAGCACAGCAGGGAAATTAGCATGTCCTTACTACATGGAGAACAATAAAGCTTTCACATTAAAACATGGAGGAAAAAATACTTGGTTTGATTGTCATCGTATGTTTCTAAGTGCTAATCATCAGTTCCGAAGAAATAAGGAAGCATTTGTTAAAAATAGAATTGAGCGATCATCTCTTCCACCCAAATTAAGTGGTGGTGATATACTACAGAGACTTTCCGAAATTCCAATAGTTATTGATTATCCAATGCTATCCGAATCTAAATTTCCAGGTTATGGTGTTCAATATAATTGGATTAAAAAAAATATTTTCTGGACATTACCTTATTGGAGAACTAATTTGATAAGACATAACTTGGATGTTATGCACATTGAGAAGAACTTTATGGATAATATTTTTAATACAATTATAGACGTTAAAGGCAAGAGAAAAGATAATGTCAAAGCAAGGATGTACATTAAAGAGTTTTGTCGGCGAAAAAATCTGGAGTTAGTAACAACAGCTGACGGTAAACTAATGAAGCCCAAAGCTCCTTACTCTTTCACGTTAGAGCAAAAAAGAATGATATGTCAGTGGTTTAAAGGTTTAAAGATGCCTGATGGCTATGGATCAAATATAAGTCGATGTGTTGACTTGAAATCTGCAAGGTTATTTGGACTCAAAAGTCATGATTGTCACATAATTATGGAGGTTCTTCTTCCGATCATAGTCTGTATGTTACCCGATTACATATCAAATCCGTTGATTGAGCTTAGTATTTTCTTCAAAGATTTATGTTCATCTAAACTAAGTGAAAATACTTTACGGAAGTACGAGGATAACATACCAATCATCCTATGCAAGTTAGAGAAGATATTTCCCCCAGGTTTTTTTGATTCTATGGAACATCTTCCAGTCCATCTACCTTACGAAGCTAGAGTTGGTGGACCTGTACAATATCGTTGGATGTATCCTTTCGAAAGGTAAATATGTTAAGATTTTTATTAATCCTTCAATATTTTTGAATCAGTAGAGATAACATATTTTGATTAACTTTACGATAATTGTAATTGATTAATAGATATCTGAACAAGTTGAAGAAATATGTTAAGAATAAAGCACGACCAGAAGGATCGATATGTGAAGCATATTTGTCTCAAGAAACAACTCACTTTTGCTTCTACTATTTCGAGCCACATGTAAGGAGTACAAGAACAAAAATTGGTCGTAACATGGACTTCGATGTAGAAGAACAATCACATGCTACACTATCAGTATTTAGAAGGCAAGGAAAGCCTAGTGGCAAATGTATTGAAAGATATCTCAATGATTTAGAAATAAATACAGCGAATTTGTATGTACTACTGAACTGTGAAGAAGTTGAGTCAATCTTAGAGTAAGTTCTAACATAATTTTAATAATTAATTAGTAATGTTTATTTAAAATACTAAAGTATTATTTGTCACCAGGTATTTCGTAAGCAATTTGCCTTTGACAGATTCAAGGGATATTGAGAAAGCTATTGCAAATGAATTTCCAACTTGGTTCAGATCATATGTGAGCACATTTTTTTTATAAATTTAAATATTATTTATTATCAAAAATACTAAAATTTATCATGTTTTTAGGTACAAAACCCTGATAACAAATGTTTCGATAAAGGTTTGCAGGCATTAGCATGGGGTCCAATGCAAAAAGTTAAAACTTGGCCAATATATATAGTGAATGGGTTCAGATTTCATACCAAATCGTGGAGTGAAGGAAGAAAAACTGAAAATTGTGGAGTATGTGTTAGAGGGAACACTCATGAAGAAGATGAGTGTGATTATTATGGTATTCTGAATGAGGTCCTTGACTTGGAGTACCCAGGCGAAGATGAGAATTTTGTATGCTTATTTAACTGTCAATGGTATGATCCAGTACAGAATAGAGGCACAAGGATTCATCCTGCATATGGTTTAGTAGATGTTAAACATAGTAGAAGATACGGAAAGTTTGATCCATTTGTGTAGCAAGTATATCCCAGTGGTCGTAGAGACAAACAAGATTGACTAGCTGTCATAAAAACAAAAGCACGGGGAATAATTGATCAACAATACATTGTAGCAACTGCACATCAAGAGGATGAGATGTCAAGTTGTATGCCTGTTGAAATTGAGGATATGACAACTACAACCTCTACTATTGAAATGGAGTTAGAAGATGTGAATAGTTCAACTAGTTCAGGCGAAGAAGAGAACGAGGATGAAAGTGTTGATACCCTTGAGAGTGATGAAAATAGTTTTGATGATTCTGATTACTTTTTGTAATTTAGAATTGTAGAATTTAAATGTTTTGTAAAATTTTTACTGCTTAGAAATGATATTGTATTTTGCCACCTTGTCTTTTATTAAATGCTTTTTGTAATTCATTAACTGCTTCATTAACTGCTTCTCGTAATTCATTACCTGTTTCATTAACTGCTTCATTAACTGCTTTATTAACTGCTTTTCAATGGTTTAGTAATTATTTTTTTTTAATATTGCAGATGGCTTCAGGCGACGATCCTCCTCGTAAATCATTTGCCTCAAAGTTCCGTCGGAATTACTGCTAGCAGACTCACACAGGCTGAGGTAGGTGAGGGGCCTTCAGTTCCACTAGATCTACCTACACCACCACCGCCACCACCTGCCAGGAGCCAGCAGCATTCACCAGAGCAGGGTCAGGGACAGTTAGATCCACCTCCTGTTGTACCTCCATACTTCCCTGGCCACTTCCCTCCCAGCTCGACGAGTCATCGCTTCCCCTCTCCATATCAGACACATGCTTCTCCATTCTATCCATATTACCCCCCACCATCATCACAGGCAGCTGGTCCATCCACTGGTCCTCACCCTCCTTACCCTTACCCATATTACTACCCCTATCCGGTGCAGCATGAACAGGGTGGACCATCACGACCACCAGAGGTTGGCGCTAGCGATCCTGCAGCAGCAACAGATAAGCGTCAATACATCGAGCCTGACGGCGATAAGTAAGTTCAATTTAAGTTATTAAGTTATTTTTATTTTGATATATTACATGTTATTGATAAACAAAATCACTTGCAACTTCAATCCTTCAAGGCCACCTATACATATGATCCGGGATATAATAAAGAATAAGTATGATGCTCCTTACTTATCATGAAAGAAGATCCCAAAGCCAGTTAGAGATATGTGGTTTGGAGAATTTCAGGTATGTTTTTTTTTGTTGATTTCAAATATATGATTTAATTTGTACTAATCTTTTTTATATTGCCTAAATTTTTACATAAAGAATTTAGGTGGTTGCCTGAGTACAGCACGAGGATCATATCAAATTTTGAGAGGAGAGGAGCGACCCGTCTCAGAGACATGTTCACGGACATTAGAAAGTCCGGGCAGCGTCCTAATTGGATTGGAGATGGTGTTTGGGCAGATTTGAGTAGTGCTTGGGCTACCCCGGAGTTTATAAAAATGAGAGAGCAGAATAAACAGAACAGAGCCTCTGACTGCGGCGGTTTAGGAAGCTCTCTTCATACTGGTGGATCTGTACCTCATACGGAACATAGGCGGCGACTGGTAAGTGTTTTGAATTTGTTTATTATATATATTTATGTTAGTATAACTAAGCATCAAATTTTTAGAAAGAGCACCTTGGTCGGGAGCCAACACCATTGGAGTTGCATACAAGAACTCATCAACATCAAGCTGACCATCAGTAGGTTGATGAGAAGGCTAAGAAGGCTCATGTGAGTAAAATTTTTTGGAGTTTTAGAATTAAAATTTATTTTAATAAAACTAATTGTAACTCGCAGGATAAATTTGTACAAACTAGAGAAAGTCGGCAGTCCACTGGCGAAGGATCATCTTCTGGATCGGCCCACATTTCTGAGTATCATACATGGTCAGATGTTGTTGGTGAAAGACAGAGGGGGAGAGTATATGGCATGGGTTCACAGACTTATGCTATTGAGGGCAGTTCATCCACCTCTATATTTCATTATCCAAGTGAAGCTGAAGAATCTGTAAGCGAGAGGGTTGTAGCGCTGACTAGGGAGATTGAAGAGATGAGAAGGGTTCAATCTAGAAAGATTGAAGAAATGAGAAAAATTCAAAATGAAATGCAAGCAGAGCTGTAATCATATAGAGTTGAAAATCAAAGGAAGAAGGAGCAAGAGGAGCAGCCATCTCCAGACAGTGAGGATACAGCTGAGGATTAGATCTTTTTTATGTTTGATGATTGTATTTAGAACTTGTGATTGTAACCTTATTGAATTTAGAACTTGGTGAACTTGTTTTATGTTTGATGAACTTATTTAAAACTTCTTAATGTTTGATTGTAAACTTATTTATTTAATTTGTGGCTATGTATATAATTGTGATGAATATAGCGGCGTGTTACCAAAAATAGCTTATTATGTATTGCTTTTAATAAAACTAATTGTAACTCGCAGGATGATTTTGTACAAGCTAAAGAAAGTCGGCAGTCTACTGGCGAGGGATCATCTTCTGGATCGGCCAACATTTTTGAGTATCATACATGGTCAGAGGGGGAGGGTATATGGCATGGGTTCGCAGGCTTATGTTATTGAGGGCAGTTCATCCACCTTTGTATTTCATGATCCAGGTGGAGCTGAAGAATCTGTAAGCGAGAGGGTTGCAACACTGACTAGGGAGATTGAAGAGACGAGAAGGGTTCAATCTAGAGAGATTGAAGAAATGAGAAAAGTTCAAAATGAAATGCAAGCAGAACTGCAATCATATATAGTTGAAAATCAAAGTAAGAATGAGCAAGAGGAGCAGCCATCTCCAAACAGTGAGGATACAGCTGAGGATTAGATCTTTTTTATGTTTGATGATTGTATTTAGAACTTATGATTGTAACCTTATTGAATTTAGAACTTGGTGAACTTGTTTTATGTTTGATGAACTTATTTAGAACTTCTTAATGTTTGATTGTAAACTTATTTATTTTATTTATGGTTATGTATATAATTGTGATGAATATAGCGGCATGTTGCCCAAAATATCTTATTATGTATTGCTATTTTTGCAGGTTTAGAATTTAGGGTGAACCTCCATCAAATGCGGTTTAGCCGTCGGAAACGACGATACCGGACGGCTAAAGCAAAGCCGCCGGTAATTTCCTTAAACTACCGGTTATATACCGGCGGTTACCGACGGCCACCGGCGATTATCCGGTGAAAGCCCGGCGGTGTATACCGCCGGTAATATCGTCGGCCGTGACCGCCGGGTGCCGTCAGTAAAATAATCGGTGGTGTACTGACGCTAGCCGTTGGTTTAGTGAACGCACGACGGCCTCTTTAACCGCCGGCATACCGTCGGTCAAGTGACCGCCGATTAGCCGTCGGTAATATAACCGGCGGCTTAACGGCCGGAACACCGCCGGTTGCAAATCCGGTATTCACCGGTGGTATAAGCCACCGGAAAAGCCCCGCCTAACAAAACCGCCGGTATTAAGCCACCGGTAAATGTTTCCTACGCCAATTTTACCGGCGGCTTAAAAACCGCCGGTTTTGCCTTACTAACCGCCGGATAAAATCGCTGGTTTTTGACGTTTTTCCTGTAGTGTTTGCAATATTTTTAATATCACTAGCTACTTTTTGCCACATAATATTATATTCCTCATACATAGACAAAATCTTAAAATCTAAAATCTTTCTTTCAAAAATATTTTTGTAAATATTTTTTAAATGCCCCCATCTAATCCAAGAACAACGATTTACTTTATTTTCTATTTACTACAACTTCATCTTAAAGTCCAAAACTAATAAGCGATATTGGGTACTTTAACTTTCACTCGGAATAACTTTATAATCTTTGTAATATAAACGATCTATTTTTAAAAAAAAATAATTAACTTGAATTTTACTATACCCATTCTTATAAATGATAAGACGCTCATTTCTTTTCTTAAATAAGGTATTAGTAATTAAAAATTCATAAGCTAAAAAAATCTAATTCGATCTTACCACCTTCATTAGTCGCTCTAAATTACGCATGCAAATGAGTCAAGCCAACTCACGAGCCGACTCGGCAACAGGCTCGACGAGTCGAGCTTATCGAGCTTGCGAGTCAAGCTCAAACATAATTTCGAGCTCGAAGGCTTAACGATTTCAAGCTCGAATAAGCCGTTACTCGACTCGGCAACTCGTCGAGCAGCACGACAGCAGAGCTTGCGGGAGGCAAATCCAAAACGCGAGCGGTAAATCCAAAATGGGAGTGGGAAATCCAAAACGCAAGCAAAAAATCCAAAACGCGAGCAAGAACATGTGGGCGGATGCAACTACAAGCTCGTGACGACGAGAGCAGACGCAACTACGAGCTCAAGACGACGACGGTCAAGCACTCGACGGTTACACTCGAGATGATGACGGTCGACAATTACTCTCGAGACGATGGTTCTCGATGGCGGAGCTCGAGAAGACGACAGATGACCTCAGGACGACAGTTCTCGATAGCTAACATGACTATGGGCTCAATAGTGGAGCTCGACGAGCCGCTCGACCCGATGATGAATTGAGCTCGGATTTTGAGATCGACTCGAGTTCGAGCTTGAGCTCAAGCTCGGCATTTGATAGTCGAGCTCGACTTGAACACCTCTTGGCTCGAGCTTGACTCGACTGGTTTGCACCCCTACTCTAAATTCATAGCCATTGTGAATGCTTTTAAAATTAGCAGCCACCATGAATGCTTTTAAAATAAGCAAACTATCTACCAACATGTTCATTTAAATCTCTTCTAATAAAAACTCAATTTTTTAGAGGTATCTTTTGCATTAATTTATCTATATCAGTATAAAATTAAAACTTTGTATCCAAACTTACTTGGGAAGCATAATAGTTTATAATATTAATAATCTTAACATCAACAACAATCTTTAATGTTATAATTACATCTTTAATTATATTAATTTTTACAACATTATATTTCAAACTCTTACTACAATCACCTACTACAATCACCTATATCATTTTTAGTACGACTCGTACCAGAGTATTATAGTTTAAATCGTAAAAATATTAATCTCCTTAGCCTTCTTTCCAACCCAATTAATTTACTGAATGCATAAATTATTTATCTTACTATTAATCAAAATATATATTAAATCCATTAATTTGCCGATAAGGAACCTATATTTCAAGTTCATACCCTAATCTTGACCCTAATCTTGAATTCATAGTCTAGTTTCTTTGTCAACATCCTTCCATGATACGAGAATTCTTATCTATTAAACATTGCACCTGAATGCCATGTACAACAACTCTTGCTCACTTATCATTATATTTGTCCAAATTTACACTGACTATCAACTACTTAATGAAACCATCCACTTTTCTCATAGAGCTGACAACAGTTGTGTTAACTATATATAATTATATTATTCTTTTTTTAAATAGAAACATAATTAATCATCTTCATCTTTAATTCATATTCTTATAACTGAAGTTCATACAAATATAAATTAAATTATAATATTATAATAAAAAATTTATCATAATAATTAATAAAAATATAACTAATGAATAAAACAGCTTATAACCCCTCTAAAAAACCATTCTTGGTTCCGCCATTACTCAAATGAAGAGATTTTTTAAGAGGATTGATCAAAACGATTATGGCAGTAAGCAGCTATTATTTTGGCTTAAATGTCAACACTAAAACAGAATAAAATTAAGTAAAATATTGAACTACGTACTGATCAAATAAGTATGAAATATTCTAGTTATAAAAATAATATTAAAAATCACAAATTTGCACTTTTTCTAGAACAGACAGGAGGCAAAGGAGATCAAAATTAGAGGATTTATTTATACATCACAATAATTTTATATATTTATATATCTAATATTTAAATTTTTACATTTACTTATACAATACTTAAATATTTAAATTATACAATACTATTAACTTTTCTACATACATTTCAATGCCATTGAGAAAATTAAATTTTATATAAATCAATATTAAAAATTTAAATATTAGATATTAAATACATAAGAATTTTGGGATGTTTATCTAAATCTCCCAAAATTAAAACAACCAATTGTGTTCATTTCCTTCAGAGGCCAATTTATAAGGTCCAGTAGACACAAAGTGGCCACAAAAGCACATCAAAGACTACATAGCTACTTCTACTCTTTATATGACGATTTCCAATAAAATAATTTAGAAAAAAAAAAAGAAAAAAAAAAAGCACAGAATGCCCAGAGATGAGTTTATCAGCTAATTTAAGGATACTTTGGGTGACTAAAGGAATTCACTAAGGCTAGTGCTTGAATGACTCCATCCACCAAGCAATAAGTTCTCAGTGGCTTGTGGCCAAAGCTGTCACTAAGAGCCCAAGAATCAAGAAAGGTTGAGCACTAGCCTGTTCAAATATATGGATCAAACAGTAAAAAAAAATATGTTAGGATCAGAAGTGTCAATAAATGATCCAAGGTATTAATCTGATATTCGATATGAAAAATTTTAATTTGGAGTTGACCTGTTTAATAAATGGGTTGAAATCAAATCAAATTATTGAATCATTTCGAGTTGAACTGTGAACCCGCTTTTAACTTGAAATGACCAGTTTGATAACTTTGTACTCATAACTTTATTTCTATATAGGCTTCGTTTGAGATGGCTTTCTTACTGTTTCTTAAAGTAGTTTTTCAGTACAATTTTTTTTATTAAAAAGTTGTTTTAAGAAGCAATAAGAAAGTAGTCCCAAACGAAGCCATAATTTTTTCTCATAACTTTTTTTTCTTATGAATGAACCATGAGTTTTGAATGAACTACGGGGGTTTTACATACATACCACTTTATTTCATGTTATTTACATATCTAACACCCAAAACATTAATATTACATGACTACCACCCATAGAATAAATTTGGGTGCATGGAATGAAATATTAAAGTTTATAGGATGGTATGAATGTTAGAAATGAATTATAGGAGTGGTATATTTGATATTAAAGTTGTATATGAGTGGTAGGTAAGTAATATTAATGTTTTGGGTGTTAGATATGTAAATAGTATAAAATAAAGTGGTATGTATGTAAATTTCCCATGAACTTATCAGGATTGGACGTAAATTAGAGCATGATATTGAGAAGTATAGTAAATGACCTGATATTTAACGTCGTACTTTACAGGATCCTTCAAGAAGTACTGGAACTGCAAAAGGCATTCGCGAGCAAGAGTGGATTAAAAATAAAAATTACTTGAAGGTTATGTCATAAATAAGCTATTGGCATGATAACATATTTCAGCTAACTAAGTATGATCTCAAAAGCTGAGTCACACTAAGAACTTGTTTGATTTTATCATTTGTCCTCATGGTTTTGATTCAAGGACTTCCCAAGAAGTTTAAATTCAGCATGTTTCTTCGGATATTTTCGGTATTTAGCAGAATCTTTAGAACATACTAATATCTTCATGGAAGAATGAAGCGCTGACAGAAATTCATTAGGTGCTAAGATGAGAGATAAAATTCCTAATAGGAATTCCTCACAGAAATTACTTTTAAGGAAGCTTTAGATGCTATTGGATTGGCATGAGAATGTGTGCTTTTTATGATGATTTGTGCTCCAGGAGAGCATATATTCACATATCAATGCGTGAATGGAATCTAAAGCTTCCATATAGTAAATTCTGTGAGGGAATCCTTAAGAGGAATGTTGTCTATATGAGGAAAGGTGGAAGAATTTTTTTTTGTTTTTTTCTGGGAAAATAAGAAAAGTTTCTTTTGGAAATGGCAGTATGATTTGACGAGCCGAGTGGTATGATTTGCCTGGCTAGATTAATTAATGGAAGTTATTTGCCATGGGAAGATACTTTCAATGTAAAATCTGTACATTTACTTGCCTTATAATAATCACATGGGAAGATACTTTCAACCACAATAAGGTGTGTTTCTAACCTGGAAAACGACCTGGGGAATTATCAATCCAAGGAGAGCTAAGGCATACAAGGGCTTGCCAGCGCTGAGCAGGTAACCTTGCATCAATAAAAATAGTCTTCATAGATAATATCAAAACAAATCACTTTCATCAAGATGCAGAAATAAATAAAGTAAAATCGCTTCGCCAAAAAGTAGTAGGCGGAATTTAGGAGAGCATTTCAACCATGATTTTCGTCTCTTTCAAGAGCCTCGAATGATAGAATTCAACATCCAGTCATGCCATGTAATAAAACAGCATTATATTAAAAGCATTCTATCAAATCCCAAAGGCTTATATTGGAACAGCCTCGATTTCTGTTACCCAGGACTGAGGAGATTAAGCCAACCAGTCCTGAGATCAAAAGAGAGACCACATGTCCAGTGATTCTAGCACCGATCAGGTGGCCAGCGCCCATGGCTGATTGGCTCGATTTACACTTTCTACCAGCATGGCAAAATGGGTTTCGACAACTATGATTAATTAGTCCAAGTGATCAGCTACATGGGGACTTACAAACATAGTACTCAAAATTATCTAATTTATATATTTCACATCTAAACTTAATTATTTACATCATCTAGCACTTTTGTTAATGTCGTTATCCAATCTCCCATAATACTCGTCGGACCTCGCAGGCAAGGGCATCAACGAGACAGAGAGAAGCTTGCAAGCATGCAGGGAAAGAAACCAACTAGCCAGGCGGAACTCATAGGTAGGCACGGCAGCAAGCTCATAAATTATTAGGTGCGGAGTGTGCACCGTCCGCATAAACACTGGGTACCACTCGGTACCGCTGGGTACTGCTGGGTACAATGCTTGTTGCGGACGGTTCTCTCCGTCTGCACTCCGCACCTAATAATCTCTCCTGCAGGTGAGGGCATCGACATCTTCGACAGTGTGAACAATGGGACCGGCGTCTTGTTGATGGGGTTAAGGCTTTTAATAGGTGAGATGTTATTTTTAAGTTTATATTGATGTTTTGGGTGCTACATATGTAAACAACAAAGTTTAGATGTGAAATATATAAATTAGATATATTTGAGTGCTATGCATATAAATCCCCAATAGAGTGGGAGTTAGGGCATGTCTGACACCTTAATTATGCAGGATTGTTGGGGGAGCAAATTTATCCTCATATATTCTGGACTTCATGTGTTGTTCACACTTTAAATCTTGCTCTAAAAAATATTTGTTTAGCAAAGAATACATAGGCAAATGAAATCATCTATGCTAAATGTCATTGGATAACAGTGGTTGCAGATGAGGTTGTTTTGATCAGAAATTTCATTATGAACTTTCAATATTGAATGATTTTGTTAGACCGGTCCACTGGACCGGCTCACGGGCGAAAATCGCAAAAAGGCGGAGAATCCGCCTCTGGCAGAGAACAAGCGGCCCGACCAGCCCCCGTAGAGCCGTTTAGGAAGTTTTTTTGAGCGTTTTGAGAGGGAAATTTGAACTTATGGACTATTTAGGGAATTCCTTTTGATTTGTTTGCATTAAATAGTTGATTTTGCTAGGGTTTGAGTCTCTTGAATTTGGCTGAAATTTGAGATCACCGAGATTTAGATTTTCTTTGGGCTCTAGCGGCGTCTAGAGATTTGGGAGAGATCGATCTTCCTCTCGAATTGAGGATCAATTGTATCTTAATATTTTATTCATCGTCTAGTGGAATACAAATTGTACTTTGAGTTTTCCTACAGTTTTTCTCTAATTCCCCACTGTTTTTGGTTGTTTTACTGTTGTGAACAGTAGTTTTCGTGATTTGGTACTTAATTTTGGCTAGGTTTGCTTGTGAATACAAGTATTTCCTATCAGATTTTTCACATTTGAGAATGTTAGCTGTTGTTGAAACTCGTTTTGCCTCTATAATAATCAGGTTGAGAACATTCAAACAAATAAAAAATGCTTTTTAATATATGGTAATTAGTGAGGAGTGGTCTTGCTATCGAGAAGATGATGTTGGAAAGACAATGTATGTGACAGAAAAGGTCTTAAATGATTTGTGGTGGGATGAAGTAGATTACATTTTGGCTTTCACTGATCTGATTTATGACATATTGAGAGAAGCCGACACAGAGAAATCATGTCTACATTTAATTTATGAGATGTGGAACTATATGTTAACAAAAGTGAAAGAATTATATAGAAACATGAAAGAAAGTCACATAATAAAGACTCAAGTTTTTGGAGCATTGTCTATACCATTCTTGAGGATAGGTGGACCAAAAGCAACACACCTCTGCATTGTTTGACCTATTCATTAAATCCAACGTACATTTGTATTCATCTTTTAAATTAATTTTAAATTTCTTGGTAAATGAATAAATAAATTTATATGTTTTGTATTATTTAAAGGTATTCAAGTAAATAATGGTTTCAAGAAGACCCTCAACGTGTCTCACCACAAAAAGATTTAGAAGTGTCAAATATGAGAAAGATATACTTGAAACAATATTTCACAGATTAGGAGGAGAGAAGAAAAATTAATATAAAACTTGCAAAGTGTTGCAAATCTATTTTCATGGCTTATGTTTTGATGAATGACAAACACTATTTCTCTTGGACTGCTTGTTGCTTCTAACGTTTCAGGAATCGAAGATCGGACGAACAAGATGAAGCAAATTGAGGATTGCATAGGTTTAGGGTTGAGTCAGTCTGTACTTTTGTTTTTCACTTCTTGAGTCTACTTGTAATGGTCAAAGAGACTGATGCTAAGTAACCCTTCACACACACACTTGAGAGACTTAGAATTTCTGTTTTTACTCATATCGGTCAGGACGATTTTTTTTATCGGCCTGGACGATCAGGCTTAAAACAGAAAGTCTAAATAAGGATTCTTAATTAAGGCAGCCATCATTAACATATCGGCCTGGACGATACGTGTATCGGCCAGGACGATATTCTCAAAACAGAAAGAAGTTGCCACCATAGACAATTAAGGTATACTGTATTTTTAAATTATCGGCTAGGACGATCCTTTATCGGCCTGGACGATATTCACAAATTATGCCTTAATTGATCAGGAAATCAAGAGAGTAATTAAGAATGATTGATACGATCATATCGTCCTGGACAATCGCAGGATCGGCCAGGACGATCCAGTCAAAAATTTCAAGTTACTTCAGGACGATAAATATCGGTCAGCTCGTATCCAGGGCTATTCTTAGGACAATTTTCCTCTGATTTGAACTGATCGGCCAGGACGAACGTGAGATCGGCCAGGACGATCGTGAGATCCGCCTGGACGTTCGTGAGATCCGCCTGGACGATCGTGAGATCCGCCTGGACGATCGTGAGATCCGCCTGGACGATCGTGAGATCCGCCTGGACGATCGTGAGATCCGCCTGGACGATCGTGAGATCCGCTGTGATGCCCCAGATATCGATAGTGAAAGGATTCGTCTGATATTCTGATCGAACTCCATTCCAGTTGCCTTGCTCGGACCTGAAAATTTCAACCACATATAATGAGCTTACAAAGCCCAGCAGGTCACCAAAGCCTACAACTGAAATCAAAGCACGGCGATGCTATCAATATGCAGGTCAAAGTAAATCAAGTCAATCAATAGTCAATGAGTCTATGAAATGCGGAAATCCAAAGTCTATGAAATCAAGTCTGCACAGCGGAAATCAAATCAATAGTCAAAGCAGTACTGAAATCAATAATCAATATAAAAACATCGATAAATCAATACGCCTCAGCAATCAAATCCATAAGTGCTTCTAGTCAATATCCAATCATCGTAGCAGTGTCTATCAGTCAATACTATTAGTTCAATCAATCATGTCGTCTAGTCAATTAGTTGAATCTATATCATCTGTCTAATCAATCAAATGTCTGTGTTAATTAATAGCAATCAATAGCATCAATTAATTCAATAAGGGACTCGTGTCAGAACGTACTCTTGCAAATCAGTCAATCCAATTATTCAAGACGATTTACTCAATATCAATATACAATATTCAATGACACTACGACAGCGAGTACGATTCAATAATGGCGACGTACGATGCTACAATAGGGAAATCATCTCAATCAATAGAGCACTTTCCAGTCAATCATATCTATCAATAGAGCACTTTCCAGTCAATCATATCTATCAGCAGGGAAATCCATCGAACAATCGAATCAACTCAATAAGCAATTAAAACAAATCCATACAATGAAATCATCAGGTCAATTGAAATCAATACAATCAGCTCCATAAAGAAATCTATTTTACAATAAATTAAATCCATACGGCAACAATCCATTCAATCAATCAATCGATAATCGGTACGACGAATCAAGGTATCAATGTATCAATAGCATGTCAGGATCTGTCGTATCAATAGTATCCATATGTCAATATCATATCTATATCAATGTCGATGTCGGTATCTATCAATCGATACAATCTATATCAATATCAGTGTCAATATCTATGAATCAATACGCAGAATCCATATCAATATCGGTGCCGATATCTATGAATCAATCAAGTCGATAATATCAATCGGAAATCAATACGATAAATCAATAAATCCGTCAATATCAATAAATCAATCAGAAATCAATAAATCGATGCATATCAGGAAATCCATACAATGTACTATCGTACACATGCAAATCCATACAATGACCTTACTCGACAAGCACAAACACTAGCTATTATCAATAGTACTGTTGTAGAAATCCATAGTGCTGTTGTAGATATCCGCACGTTGGTTTCGATCAAGAAGAGTCGTCACTCTTTTGCCCGTCGGCCGCCCGTCGGCATATAAAACTCCTTATAACTCCCAATCGTTATATCGATGATCTATGATTTAAAGGAAAGCCCGTCAGCCCACCATCCTGTACAGGTCAAGTTCTATCTCCAACCAACGTTCAACCAGGTTCCCACTTGTCTTTCAGTAACAATCAATTTAATGCAATAATCGATGCAATAAGCAGTATTAAAGAAATCTAGAACAATCATATCAATAATCATGTACATATCAATTCAATCTATCAATTTCGGGAAAATCAGAAATCATACGAAAATCGGGCAGAGTAACGACAGTCTATCAAATTTACACAAAAATCCTACAAAAAGGCACAAATTCCAAATTACACCAAATTACAATAGAATATCCACGACATCAATACAAGACTATTATTCTATAGAATCCAAATCAAATCACTTCCTGATAATTTTCTAATCAATTAAAATCGCGTAGAATCAATTCCGACCGATAAAATCTTCGTAGAAAATACTCAAATCGTGTACAATAGTCATATCTATAACATACCAAAAGTTGTGCGGTGAAAGTTGTGTCAATAACAAATCAGGTTAAAAGTTCGACTACGAAAACACAAAACAGTGCACAACTCGGTCAAAACACAATATCTCTGAAAACAGAAACAGGATTCGGAGTCCTTACCACGAGATCTTCACGTTTCCCAACAGCAGCGTCGGACGAAAAGCGCTCCGCAGTCTCCGAAAACCAGCTTTTCCTCTTTTCCCTTTCTCTTTCTCTCTCCTCAAAATATCTGATTTTATAAAAATGATTTTTCTCTCTCCTCAAAACGAGCTGATTTGCTTAAATCATAAAGCTGATCGGCCCGGCCGATCGCCAGATCGTCCTGGGACGATCGCCAGATCGTCCTGGGACGATCGCCAGATCGTCCTGGGACGATCAGACCAAAATCATCGGCCTGGACAGTTCCCAGAACTATGTTCAGGACGATATTTTGAACAGTACAGATCGGCCTGGACAATCTCAATATCGTCCCGGACGATCCTATCCAGAAATCATTCCACAAAGCACTCCAGAAATCAGCTGTTTTCAATGCACTGATCGGCCTGGACGATCTCAACATCGTCCTGGACGATCCTGGGAGGAAAATCCAAATCAGAGAGGAACAGTAAGGGAATGAGGTCTCACATCCGCCTGGACGATCAAGACAAATTTCAATCGTCCAGGAGTGTATCCAGAGCGATGCTCTGGCCGATCTTCTGAGTTTTGTACTGATCGGCCAGGCCGATGTCCATATTGGCCTGGACAATAAAGTTGGCAACTTGCAATTAATGAGCTCCTTTGAAGCTCTTCTATTTAAGAGCTTTTGTTCAACGTTTTTGAGGAACTTTGGCTGCTGCCTTGACCTGAGAAGACCTTGAGAAGAGAAAGAGAGAGGGAAATAGAGAGGATCTTGTGAGGGGGAGCTTGTGAGGGGATTCAAAAGGGTTGCTTCAAGGATCGCTCTGCTTGTTCTTCGTCTAGAGTTTCTCGTCCGTGGAAGGGTCGGTAGAGGTAAGGAGTTAGCTTTTGGTTGTGGTTCTCTGCCAGCTTCAGGAGGAAGCAAAAGGAGGTAGGTTCTCTGCCTTGCCGGGGTGGCAAAAAGGAGGTTCTTGTGAGGGCTTCTCCGCCTAGCCGTGGGGGCTAAAGGAGAGTCACGTTTTGTAGTGCAATACTTGGAGGGTGCCTCCAAGGAGTGGACGTAGGTCGAGTTGACCGAACCACTATAAATTTCTGTGTTCTTGTTTTCTTGCTTCCGCACTTTTAATTCCGCATTTATTTTTGTGGAGTGATTTTGATTTATGTTTTTTATTCTTTGTTAAAAGAAATTTTTAAAATACCAATTCACCCTCCCCCTCTTGGTTAGCTTGGGCCAGTTCTATAGGGCTTAACATCCCTAGCGAACTTTCAAGTGGTATCAGAGCGGGATTCGAAAATTTAAGTTTGAAAACTTTTTGAATTAGATCCATGGCTAATCTTGGGAATCGTAACACTACGGAAGGGTATTCTATTACCCGACCTCCCCTATTCGATAACCTACCTTTTTATTTTTGGAAAACCCGCATGTCAACATTTTTACAATCTACTGATTATCGCATGTGGATGCTTATTCAAGAAGGTTATTCTCCACCTTCTCGTGAAATTAATGGTGTTAAAACTGAAGTTGCTTTTACTGAATGGACTTTTGATGAACGAGATTTAGCTCAATTGAATGCAAAATGTTTGAACTGCTTTTCTGTGCTTTAAAATCTGAGGATTACATGCGTGTCTCCACTTGCAAAACTGATAAAGAGATTTGGGATAAATTGTTCATCACCTATGAAGGTACTAATGAGGTTAAATAATCCCGTTTGAATTTTCTCTTGCATGACTACGAATGTTTTCATATGAAACCTCATGAATCGATTTCTGACATGTATACAAGATTTACTCAGATAGTTACTTCACTGCATGCACTAGGAAAAGAACTTTCAAACTATGAAAAAGTTAACAAGATTTTGAGATGCTTGCCTTCGTCTTATGATGTTAAAATCACTGCAATTACTGAATCTAAGGATTTGAACACCTATTCTATTGATAACTTACTTGGCTCACTCATTGCTTACGAGCAAGGGGTGAATCAAAGAAATCTTGATGCAGGTGAGAAGAAAAAGGAGAAAACAATTGCACTGAAGGCGCATAAATCGGATTCTGAATTTTCCGGGTCTGAAAGCGATGAAGTTGCCTTCATCACAAGGCAATTCAAAAGCTTTCTAAGGAAGAAACAAAAGCATCATCAAAGTTGGAGAAAAGGTAAGGAACATAAACATGTTAAAGGATCTTCTGATGTTGTCTGTTTTGAATGTAGGAAGCCTGAACATGTGAGAACTGATTGCCCTACGCTTAAAGATCACACAAGCAAAGGAAAGGGTGAGGAGAAACCTAAGCCAAGGAAGGACATGATGAGAGTACAAAAAGTATTTTGGGCTGATTCGGCATCGGATTCATCAGAGACAGAACCAGAAGATGAGACATCAAAATTGTGCTTGATGGCAGACAACAATCCTGATCAAGAAGAGGTATGTGAACTTTCCTACGATCAACTTCTTGAAGTTTCAGAAAAAATTCATGCATCATATAGGAAATTAAAGAAAACACATGCTAGCTTGAAATTAGAATTTTTAAATCTACAAAAAGAGCAAGAAATTTTGATTAAAGACCATCAAACAATTGATTCAAATCATATGACTTTACTTGATGAATTTGATGAGTTAAATAAAAATTATTATGAGTTAGTTGAAAAGCTTGATGCATTAAAAGTCGCACACATATCACTTGAATCTGATTTTAAGAAGTCTAAGGAGATAGAGAAAAATTTGAGGATTGAAAATGAAGTTTTGAGAAGCACTAATTTGAATATTCAAAATAATTTAGAAGCATGTAAGAAAACTAAGATGACATCTACTTTTGATCAATTGCCAAAACCTAGGAAGAGGCATTATAACTCAAACCACTTAAGAAATTCCTTTCCTGGAGTTAGATGTTTTTTCTTGTGGCATGTTAGGACACATCTCACACACTTGCACGATTCACCATAGTACACATTGGGTGTGGAGACCTAAGGTGCATGATCCACAGCATACCACACATGCATTACATTCTTCTCTTCATAAGAAGGAACCCAAACCTGCTTGAGTTCCTAAATCTAACATTTGGTAATTTTGCAGGAGGGTTCTCACAAAAGACCTCGTGAGAGTATGTGGTACCTGGACAGTGGATGCTCTCGACATATGACTGGTGATGCCAGCCAATTTGTTGTACTAGAGTCCAGGACTGGAGGCAAGGTTACTCTTGGAGACAACACCACCAAGAAGGTGGTAGGAGCAGGTATAATCGGTAATTCCAAGAACCTTATGATTGAAAAATGTTTTGCTTGTAGATGGATTGAAGCACAACTTGCTCAGCATCAGTCAATTCTGTGACAAAGGCTTCATCGTGCAATTCTTTGCAAACTCATGCATTATAAGTTTAAGTAACAACACTATTTTGCAGGGAAAGAGGATCAACAACGTCTACATGCTTGATTTAAATAACATTAAATGTGCTACTTCTTTTTGCTTAAAAACTGTGATTGATGATTCTTGGTTGTGGCACAGGAGGCTTTGTCATGCAAGTAAGAAAACCCTTAGGAAAGTAACCCAAAGGACCTAGTTAGAGGTGTCCCCAAACTTAAGTTTTCAAAAGACCACCTTTGTGATGCCTGTCAACTAGGAAAGCAAGTCCACTCCACTTTTCACCCCATTAAGGACATTAGCACCTCTAGACCTCTAGAAGTCCTTCACATGGATTTGTTTGGACCCATTAGCACTGCCAGCCTGGGAGAGAAAGTTTATGGTTTTGTGATTGTTGATGACTACTCGAGGTTCACTTGGACTAGATTTCTTTCACATAAAAATGAGTCTTTTGAGGAGTTTAAAATATTTTCTACTTGGATTCAGAAAAAGCTAGGTTGTGAGATTTTGACCATCCATAGTGATCATGGGGGAGAGTTTGAAAATGAAAGATTTGGAATTTTTTGTGAGGACAAGGGGATTAGCCACAATTTTTCTGCCCCTAGGACCCCCCAGCAGAACGAGATAGCTGAAAGAAAGAACCGGACCTTGATGGAAGCCGCTAGAGCCATGCTTGCTGAGTATTCACTTCCAAAATACTTTTGGGCTGAAGCGGTTAACACAGCTTGTTATGTGTTGAATAGGGTGAATGTTAGAGCCAAATTAGAGAAGACACCCTATGAGATCCTTAAGGGTAGGACACCCAATCTTTCCCACCTTCATGTCTTTGGTTTTAAGGTTTTCATTCACAACAATAGGAAGTCTCACTTGGGAAAATTTGATCCTAAATCTGATAAAGGAGTATTTTTGGGATATTCTAGTGTTGGGAAGTCTTTCAGGGTGTTTAAGAAAAGAACTTTGATGGTGGAAGAGACAACCCATGTAGTTTTTTATGAGTCTGATCCTAAGAAACATGGAGTAGAAGATAATGATGTTGGAGAGATTACAAGTGGAGTAGAAAATTTGGGGAAGGGGAGTGAGCACCTAAGTAATGAAGGAGTAGAAGAAGTCACCCAAGGAGTAGAAAATTTTGATGAAAGGGGAGAACCTTCACACACTTTGCCTAGAGATTGGAGATACTCTACAAGTCACCCTAAGGATT
Source organism: Dendrobium huoshanense (assembly GCA_016618105.1). Lineage (NCBI taxonomy): Eukaryota > Viridiplantae > Streptophyta > Magnoliopsida > Asparagales > Orchidaceae > Dendrobium > Dendrobium huoshanense. The sequence goes on along the minus strand of CM028352.1, from coordinate 29,984,205 downwards.
TGATCTTAGGAGACCCTTCTAGTGGAGTTAAGACTAGACATGGACTTAGGAAGGAGGTGAACCACTCTGCCTTTATCTCTATGACTGAACCCACCACCATTAACCAAGCCCTTTCTGATGAGTTTTGGATTTTAGCAATGCAAGAAGAATTGAATCAATTTGTTAGGAATGATGTTTGGGAACTTGTGGAAAGACCTAAGGGACAAAGTATAGTTGGGACAAAGTGGATCTTTAAGAACAAGGTGAATGATTCAGGAGTGGTGGTAAGGAATAAAGCAAGATTGGTGGCTAAGGGGTACAATCAAGGGATAGACTTTGAGGAGACTTTTGCCCCTGTAGCTAGATTAGAAGCCATTAGAGTGCTATTAGCCTTTGCCTGTTATAAATGATTTAAGCTTTTTCAAATGGATGTCAAGAGTGCCTTTTTAAATGGGAAAATAAAAGAAGATGTTGTTGTAGAACAACCTCCAGGTTTTGAGAGTTCCCAATTTTTAAATCATCTGTTTAAATTAAAAAAGGCTTTATATGGTTTAAAGTAGGCACCTATAGCTTGGTATGAGAGGCTTAGCACATTCTTACTAGAGAGGGAGTTTGTCAAGGGGAGCGTAGACAACACCCTTTTTTTTAGAAGAATTGGAGATGATTTACTCATTGTTCAGATTTATGTTGATGATATACTCTTTGGATCTTCTAATAAAAAATTGTGTGATGATTTTTCTAAAACAATGAGTAGAAAGTTTGAGATGAGTTTGATGGGAGAGTTGTCCTACTTTTTGGGGTTTAGCATAAAACAATTAGAGGATGGAACTTTTCTAAATCAAACAAAATACATAAAGGACATTTTGAAGAAATATGAGATGGATAAAGCCAAGCCAATTAAGACTCCCATGACTTCTAGTGCTCCATTGGATAAGGACCCAAGTGGTAAGTCTGTTGATCAGAAGAAGTATAGAGGCATGATTAGATCTTTACTTTACTTGACTGCGAGCCGACCTGATATCATGTTTAGTGTTTGTCTTTGTGCTAGATTTCAAGCTGAGCCTAAGGTATCCCACATGACTGCTGTTAAGAGAATTTTTAGATACCTTTTAGGGACACAAGGCTTAGGGATTTGGTACCCTAGACACAGCATTTCTTTTGAGATTATTAGGTTTTCTGACTCTGATTTTGCAGAATGCAAGGTGGATAGAAAAAGCACTTCTGGAACTTGTCAATTCATTGGACAATCTTTGGTCTCTTGGAAGCAAAACTCTGTTGCACTTTCCACTGCTGAAGCTGAATACATTGCTCTTGAAAGTTGTGTGGTCCAAATCCTTTGGTTGAAACAACAGGTATTGGATTTAGGATTACATGTAAGCATCATCTCAATCTTTTGTGACAACACTAGTGCCATATGCATCTCTAAGAATCCTATCCAACATTCAAGGACTAAACACATTGACATTAGACATCACTTTATTAGAGATCATGTGACTAAGGGAGACATTGAGTTACACCATGTGACAACTGAAAACCAACTGGTAGACATCTTTCCTAAACCACTGGCCTTCGACACTTTCAGTTCTTTAAGGACCAGATTGGGTGTGATTGACATAAATGCATGAAACTTTTAGCTATTTTCTTTTGCTTTTTGTTTTCTTTTTGTTTTCTGTTGTTTTGACTTTTTAGTGTGTTTTATTTTTTTTGTCTCTTTTTACTTAGTTTTCAAAATCATCGCTGATATGGTATTATATTCCTTGTCCTTGTTTTTTGAAAATTTGTAGTCAATGTGTTTTCTACTTAATCTCTTAGATGGTAGGAATATTTTGTGATTGTGTCTCTTTCTCTAACCTATTTTAGTGGCATAGTTTTCTTTTCTAATCAAAAGTCTATCTCAAATTAAAGATTGTTTATGAAATTGAGATCTTTTCTTAAGCTTGCTTAAGCAAATCTATCTTGTATTTATAATGATTAAAGTCTTTTTGTCACATCAAGATCCCTCGTTACTCTTGTCTTTGATTATTAATTCTGCTTGTGGTAATTCTTCCTTATGTTAGAGAGAGAGCTCCTATTCTCTAATATCTGAGAAGATATATTCACAACTAAGATTTTTTAAAGGATTGTAAAAGAGAATTTAGCTTGAAAAAAAAAAATTGGCCAATGATGCCAACAAAAGAAGCGCAAAGACGCCAAAAATTGAAAAATATATAAAAAGATGCGCAAAGCGCCACTAAATTAACAAGAGGCATAAAATGATCCCACTCAAAAGCAAGTTATTCTCCCTTTTTAAATCCTTTAGAACTTAGAAGTTTTGGTTCTCAAAGGCTTGATTTTGATTATCTTGCGATCGTGATAAATTTACCTTACTTCATTATTTTATAAAGATTTTTTTTAAGACAAGTGATGGGTGGATTCTTTTTCTCATATCCAATTAATTATTTGAGTTAGGTCATTGATTTCAAAAGACGATTCTACCCTAAGAAAACGTTTGAGCCAAGAGTAAACCATGAACGGATATTCTACTATTCTAAGGATTAATGAGATTGGTAACTCATTAACTCACAAGTTTTTTAAATCAATCACATGGAATACTATATCATTTTCATGCCTTGGTTAAAAAAAAAATTCATTTGCTATTTGTCTTTTGTTCCCTCCTTTTTGATATGTCAAAAGGGGAAGAAGTTTATGAGTTTCCTTTTTTGTCGATCCTGAACTTTTACTACTAATTGTTTTCGTAGTGTTTTGTCATCATCAAAAAGGGGGAGATTGTTGCAAATCTATTTTCATGGCTTATGTTTTGATGATTGATAAACACTATTTCTCTTGGACTGCTTGTTGCTTCTAACGTTTCAGGAATCGAAGATCGGACGAATAAGATGAAGCCAATTCAAGATTGCGTAGGTTTAGGGTTGAGTCAGTCTGTACTTTTGTTTTTCACTTCTTGAGTCTACTTGTAATGGTCAAAGAGACTGATACTAAGTAACCCTTCACACACACACTTGAGAGACTTAGAATTTCTATTTTTACTCATTTCGGTCAGTACGATTTTTGTTTATCGGCCTGGACGATCAGGCTTAAAACAGAAAGTCTAAATAAGGATTCTTAATTAAAGCAGCCGTCATTAACATATCGGCCTGGACGATACGTGAATCGGCCAGGACGATATTCTCAAAACAGAAAGAAGTTGCCGCCATAGACAATTAAGGTATACTGTATTTTTAAATTATCGGCCAGGATGATCCTTTATCGGCCTGGACGATATTCACAAATTATGCCTTAATTGATCAGGAAATCAAGGGAGTAATTAAGGATGATTGATACGATCATATCGTCCTGGACGATCGCAGGATCGGCTAGGATGATCCAGCCAAAAATCTTAAGTTACTTCAGGACGATAAATATCGGCCAGCTCGTATCCAGGGCTATTCTCAGGACGATTTTCCTCTGATTTGAACTGATCGGTCAGGACGATCGTGAGATCGGCCTGGACGATCAAGCCAAATTTCAATCGTCCAAGAGTGTATCCAGGGCGATGCTCTGGCCGATCTTCTGAGTTTTGTACTGATCGGCCAGGCCGATGTCCATAACGGCCTGGACGATAAAGTCGGCAACTTGCAATTAATGAGCTCCTTTGAAGCTCTTCTATTTAAGAGCTCTTGTTCAACGTTTTTGAGGACCTTTGGCTGCTGTCTTCACCTGAGAAGACCTTGAGGAGAGAAAGAGAGAGGGAAAAAGAGAGGATCTTGTGAGGGGGAGCTTATGAGGGGATTCACAAGGGTTGCTTCAAGGATCGCTCTGCTTGTTCTTCGTCTAAAATTTCTCGTCCGTGGAAGGGTCGGTAGAGGTAAGGAGTTAGCTTTTGGTTGTGGTTCTCTGCCAGCTTCAGGAGGAAGCAAAAGGAGGTAGGTTCTCTGCCTTGCCGGGGTGGCAAAAATGAGGTTCTTGTGAGGGCTTCTCCGCCTAGCCATGGGGGCGAAAGGAGAGTCACGTTTTGTAGTGCAATACTTGGAGGGTGCCTCCAAGGAGTGGACGTAGGTCGAGTTGACCGAACCACTATAAATTTCTGTGTTCTTGTTTTCTTGCTTCCGAACTTTTAATTCCGCATTTATTTTTGTGGAGTGATTTTGGTTTATGTTTTTTATTCTTTGTTAAAAGAAATTTTTAAAATACCAATTCACCCCCCCCCCCCTCTTAGTTAGCTTGGGCCTGTTCTATAGGGCTTAACATCCCTAGCAAACTTTCACAAAGTTCTTTGGATATTTAGAGAATTTTGGTGATTAAGAATCTTTAGTTGATAGGTTGAGGATGGATCCAAAAATATGGTGGTTGATTCATAGAGCTTCAGCACCGCTTCTTCAAACCAAAGCAATAAAACTTCTTAGTCAAGTATCATCCTCTTCTGTTGTGATAGCAATTGGAGCACATATTCATTTATTCAATCAATGAAGAGAAATAAAATAACTCCACAATGGGCTGAAGATTTAGTTTACGTACATACAAATCTTCATCTTCTATCAAGAAAAACCTCACTTTATATGACAGGTGATAACAAGATGTGGGATGTTGCTGGAGATGGATTTGAGTGCCTTGATGATATGAGATTATTAGAGGTTACAAATCTTTCTCTAGATGAACCAGAGTTGGAAGCAATGATATTCAATGATGATAATATTGAAGGCCAAAGATCAACCTTTGAATCTAATTCTATCATTCTCTCTATTGATATTTTTGTGGTTGTACTAGACATTTTGTACTAAACATCTTTATGTTATAAGTTAAACAAGTTATCATGACTTTTATTTATTATTGCTTGCCATTTTTAATATAATGTTACCTTAATTTCTATATATTATATTAAAAAATTATTATGTCGTATCCACGCCGCACCCGTGTCCTATATTTTTAAAAAATGTCATGTCCCATGTCTGTGTCGTGTCGTGTCCATGTCACCGTGTCCTTGTCGGTGCATCATAGGCGTGCTATCATTGGTCAGCTTACTAGCAAGGTAGTTTGGTGAAATCAAGTGGTGTGGATCATCAATAGTCAACCAACGTATTTGGTGGGTTGATTGATCGAATAATGACAGTTAAATATATGCATATGTTTAGCTCATTATTTGTAAGTGTTTTAGGAATCATTGGAAAAAGAAAAAAGATTGATTAGTTCAATCTAATATCATGTTTTATGGTACATATAATCACCTAGACATTCAAGTGACCATGAAATCACATCAAATAGTTCATGATAATTTGCATGACTTCTGGAATATTATGGTTATTTCCCTAGGGATTGAGAAATACATCTTCTTGGAAAGGTTTTGCTGGTGAGCTTTGGTTGACAGGACCAAGTTGACGATTTTTATGGGCAATTATTTAATGGGTTGATCACTTGGTACATGGTCAACTGATTCAAGTGTTTTCTTAGAGAATTTTGTTATTGAGCCAGCCTCAAGACGGTAGGAATTAATTGACAAGCCTTTCTAGTTACTTGTTATATATACCAATTCATTGAATGAGATGAATGCATTGTATGCTGTGTGATATATTGAATGTTATGGAACTCTCCTGTAAGATAACCCATATAATTTATATTTACTATTTAATGTGTTACAGATATTCTACTAAGTACATCTATCACAACAGGTTTACACTTTTGGGTGATGATTTTGCACAGGATTAGGTGTACTTGTTAAGAAGACCAAACAGGTCGATCAGCTTGTAGGCTATATTGCATGGATACTCCTATTTACGAGGCATGTTGTATCGGATACGTGTCGGATACGGATACGCCTCCGATACGGCACGGATACGTGTCGGATACGGCCTTGCCGTGTCCGATTAAAATATTATTTAAATTTGACTGGACACGCGTATCGGATACGCGTGTCCTATTAAAAAAAAACACTGAGCCGCGATTTACCCTTTTCGACTTTCCACCGTTTCCGCTCAATATCCATATTCATTTATGCGGCTGAAACATTTCAAAGAGCTAGGTTTTTCGTTTCCACACACGTGTTCATCTTCTTCGTTATAGTTGAAGGAGCGGCTCGATGACCCGAGCATAGAAGCAAACAGGATCATCCTTTGTCGACAAAGAGGCTTGACGACGCGAGCATTAAAGTCGATAGGATCATCCTTTGTCGACGAAGAGGCTTGACAACGCGAACAGTGAAGGCGACGTGAGCAGTGTAGGTTCGCTTTCTTCATCGTTCTTCGTTTTCTTAATCATAGGCTCGGTATTGAAACTTGGTACCGCTTGGTACCGAACGTTACTGGAACTCGGTATTGCTCGGTACTCGGTACCGAGCAGTATTAGAACTCCGTACTGCTCGGTATTGGAACTCGGTACCGCTCAGTATTGCTCGGTACTACTCGGTACTGAGCGGTATTGGAACTTAGTACTGCTCGGTATTGGAACTCGGTACTGCTCGGTATTGAAACTCGGTATTGCTCGGTACTACTCGGTACCAAGCGGTATTGGAACTTAGTACTGCTCGGTATTGGAACTCGGTACCGCTCGGTATTGGAACTCGATATTGCTCAGTACTACTCGGTATCGAGCGGTATTGGAACTCAGTACTGCTCGGTATTGGAACTCGGTACTGCTCGGTATTGGAACTCAGTATCGCTCGGTACTGTAACTTGGTATTACTCGGTACCGCTCGGTATTGCTCGGTATGGAGGGGTACCGAATGGTACCAAGCGGCACCGAGAAGCTAAAATATGCTCGGTATCGCTCGGTATCTTTCCATAAAAACAACTTTAAAAATAAACAGCACTTCAAAATATGCTCGGTATTGCTCGGTATGGAGGGGTCGAACCCCGCCAGGGGGCAGCGCCCCCTTGGACCCCCGGCAGAGTCGCAACATATCTACACTTTTACTTAAATTTTTTCATGTTTCAAATTCATATGTTTTAATTTGTATAGATCCTTTGTAGGATAATGAGTTCTAGTGGAGCAGGAATTGGTTCTGATGATGGTCCATCAGAAATTAATATTGAAGATAACAAACCTTTATGGGGTTATGTTACAAAAATAGGTAAAACATCAGAAGGAGGAGGCAATATTGCATTCAAATGCAATTTTTGTAATGCATCATACAAATGATCATATTATAGAGTGAAAGCTCATTTGCTGAAGATTAGTGGTCATGGAATCAAAGTTTGCCCGAAGATAAGCTCATCACAAATGGCTGAATTACAAAGAAAAATCAGTGAAGCTGAGCAAAGGAGTAAAAAAGAGCTTCTTGTTTTTGTTGTTGTACTAGACATTTCAATACTTAATGCTTACTTTTATTTCAATTTTTTTGTCATTTCAAATATTACACTTTGATTACTTTATTAATTTTTATGTATTATTTATATATTATAATGTCGTATCCGCGCCGTATCCGTATCCTGTATTTTTAAGAATTGGCGTGTCCCGTATCTGTATCGTGTCGTATCCGTATCGGTGCAACTTAGCTTGTAGGTTAAGTAGTTCTAGTATGGTCGGCATCAAGGTGAGTTGAGTAAGACTCCTTGCTAGGCAGTTTAGTTGTTTTTCCTTTGATGTTGTATATCATTCTGCCTTTTGTAATCAAACTATGATATTTTGATGAATGCAATGTTTTTTTTTTTTCATGCTTTGCTTATTTGATGTTCTGTTAATGCAAAACAACTATCTACGGAGGCTACATAATCAATATGGTTCTCTCTTTGATTTGATAATGTATGGTTGATCTCTAAATAGTGAGGAAAAGTTGAATGCCAAGATGTTGCCACGTGTAGGTTATTTAGTGTGCTTCTAGCCAGTAAATAAAGAAACCATTAGAGAGGCACCACATCTAGATGACTGTCGAGGAGAAATGTTGGCAATGATTGTCTCCCAATTGTTGTTATTCCTTGAGTCGATGCAAGACAGTGGGTTAAAATACCCTAAAAGGCGTCGACACATGAATGAGTGGTGTCTGATTTGGCTTGTCGACAACAAATCTGACTAAGCAACCCTAGTCCCTTATTGCCTATAAACAAGAGTGAACTCAGAATGAGAAACTACTATTCCAAGAGAGCAAGTGATGTTTTGCGAGCCTTACGGAAGAAGGACAAAGGCCTTCGAGCAAAGGAAACACTATAATGGGTGTCAAACGTACTTCTTAAGCTATTCAAGCTTACTCCTAATATGGGTAGAGAGTGTTTACGCGAGAAAAAGCTTGTATAAGTGCACTTTTCACCAAGGCTTCCAATAGCTCAAGGCTTCTATGAAGGGTGGCTTAGCTAAGTATCTTAACCAACGTGATGATATGAGACGTGGAGAATTAGTTAATATATATTGTTTTGATAAGATTGGTATGATGATGCCAAGGAGTGGCCACGAGAGCTAAGGCATAGACTAGGAGCACTCTCAACAATGCTTTTAGGACTTTGAGGTCCTATGAAGAGATTGATGCCTAGCTAAGCAGAGTAACCTAGTAGTTGATGAATGGATGTAATTTGGTGATTGGCATTGGTTTTATGGTCATCTTTCACTATGACGGCCTATTGGTGCCATATCAAATATGATGAGGGAGAGGAGTGTACGTCGGACAAAGGCTTAAATAATTGGGAGCTCTTACTAGGGCATCTAGGAGAGAGGGAGCTCATCCACGAAGTGAATTGTCCTTATTTGCGATAATTCGAATGACAAAGGGAATATTATGGTTATTTCCACCTTGGAGAGACTTTGATGGCGAGCTTGGGTTGATAGGATCTAGTTGACGGTTTTTATGGTACATGGTCAACTGATTTGAGGGCATGTGTTCATTTAGTGGAATTATGTTATCGTGTTGGCCTTAGGACTGTAGAAATTAATTAACAAGCCTTTCTAGTTAGTTGTTATATATACACAATTGATTGAATGAGATGAATGTAATATGTTGTGTGATTTATTGAATGTTTAGGAACTCTCTTGTAAGATAACCCTATTAAATTTAGAAAATTGGAGAGGGAAAAGGCATGAAGCATGAATATATCTCTACGTATAGATCTATACAAGATATTTTAATAAAGAAACAAATAATTACATAATCATGCATAATTGCCCTAATATAATCCTTCCTAAATCACCCACTCAAATATGGAAGAAGATCGGCGTGATCCAAGCAAGCCTCCCATGGATCCCCATCCTGACTATGGGATCAAGTGCCAAGGGATGGCTGGGATTTAACACTCCCCCTCAAGCTAGGGAATACAGATCTTTCATTCCCATCTTGGTAATTAGTCCTAGAAAAGTAGAGTTATCAAGTCCCTTAGTAAGAATGTCTGCAAGAAGATTTTGTGATGAGACATGATAGATACATAAAAGACCACCTTTTTTTTTATGAAATGTTTGTCCACTTCTACGTGCTTGATCCTATCATGCTTAATTGGATTGTGAACTATACTAATTATTGATTTGTTGTCATAGTGTAGCTTCATGGGTCCTTCTCACTTGATCCTTAGGTCTTCAAGAATCATTTTGATCCATAGTAGCTCACATATTCTCAAGGTCATTAGCTCTGTACTCTCCTTCTATACTAGACCTTGCCATCACATTATGTTTCTTGCTCGTCTATATGACAAGGTTTCCTTCAAGGAATGTGCAGTATCCTAAGGTATGCAGATCGTCTATCTACTGGTGATCATGCGTAGTATGCATCAGTATATGCTTCTGGGGTTATTCCACAATCTCTTCTGTAGAAAATTCATTTACCCGAATTCCCTTTAAGGTAGTGCATTATTCTATCTACAGCTTGCATGTGAGTATGCTTTGTATTTTGTATTAATTGGTTGATCGTGCTTATAGTAAAGGCTATATATGGTCCGATGTGAGAAAGGTAGATCAATTTTCTCACAAGTCTCTAGTAAGCTCCCTTATATATGTTTGGATCCTCTTTAGCTTCCCCCAAATTGAGATTTGATTCTACTGGTGTTGGTGCTTGTTTACAGGCTAATTTATTTGTTTCTTTAAGAAGATCATTAATGTATTTCTATTCTGAAATAAAAATTTCTCTGTTAGAGTGGGCTACTTCAATTTCAATAAAATATTTTAGCCTATCAAGTTCTTTGATCTTAAATTTCTTAGCAAGACATTTTCTTAGAACTACTTTCTCCTTTTCATCAGTTCTAGTCAAGATGATATTATCCACATAAATTAATAAAATTGTAAGTCTGAGTGCTTGAAGAATAATGTGTTGTCCCCATGGCTCTGTTAATATCCATTGAGAATCTTCCAAACCAAGCTCTAGGTGACTGGCTGACTGCTTTAGCCCATTAAGAGCCTTTTTTGACCTACACACTTTGTGACCTCCAGATTTCTCCTTGAATCCTGGTGGAATCTCCATAAACATTTATTTCTCAAAATCCCCATGTAAGAATGTATTTTTGACATTCAACTGTTCTAGATGCCAGTTATAGTTAGCCGCTAATGAGAGAAGGATCCTCACGGTGTTCATGTTGGCCACAGGTGCAAAAATTTTCTAGTAGTCGATGTCGTACGCCTGAGTGTACCCTTTCTCCTTATATCTTTCTAGTGTATCATTAGCCTCACAGAGAACACCCATTTGCAGCCGACTGGTCTTTTTCCTACTGGTAGGTCAGTGAACAGGAGGTTTTTTTATGAACATGTGTTTACCTCAGTTTCAGGAGACTGTTTAGATTCTTAAATTTACTCTGGAGCATAGTTTAGATTTGTATGTATGGAATATACTTTTCCAAAACTCTTGTTATTTATAATAGCTTTGTAATCAGTTTCTCTGGCTTTGATTTAGGTTTATGTGGAGCTAGAAGGTCAAGAGGAGAAAGCTCACTTTACTCAATTTCAATCTCTCTCTAAAGATGAGGTTTGCTGAAATAAGATTATCATTCATCAAAAGTAATGTCTAGATACAAGGATTTTCTTGGTAGATGGGTGATAACACTTATAAGCTATTTGGATGAATAAATATCCGACAAATATAAATTTAAGTGCTCTTAGATCTAGTTTTCCTCTATTCTGGCTGTAAATGTGAACATAGGCAATGCACACAAAGATTTTGATGTGACGTTGTAATTGGGACAAAATTTAGGATAAAAAAAAGATAGAATATAAATTGTTGTTTTTAGTCTCAAAGTTTTTGAAGATAGTAAGTTTATGAGATATGTGGCGGTCAAAAAGGCTCCCCCCATTAGGATTTGGATACATTGTGATAGAATAAAAGTGCACGGGTGGAGGCAAGAAGGTGTCCATTTTTTCTTTCCTTAACTCAGTTTTGTTCTGGGGTGTGGATACAGGAAGACTCATGAATGATACATTTGTTTTGAAATGAGGATAAAGTTGGGTTAAATTAATCTTTGGCACTATCAGCACGAAGTCTTCTTATTTTTATCCCGTATTGGTTCTAGATCATGGTGCAAAAAATGGGAAGGATAATGCTAACATGAGACTTGTTTTTGAGAAAAAAGATCTAAGAGACTCAAGTGCAGTCATTAATAAAGGATACAAACCATCGAATCCCTGAGATGTTAGGATTTTTTTAGGGCCCCCAGATGTCACTATAAATAAGACAGAAGTATAACATTTCTCATTTTTGTTTGGAAAATAAACTTGTTTGTGCTTGACTAACTCACAGGTTTCACAATAAAAAGATTCATTTTTCAATTTATAAAAAAGTTTTGGATATATATTTTTCAAGGCATCGAAAGATGGATGTCCTACTCTAAATAATGAAGCAAAATAGTAGATTTTTTATTAAATAGAGATAGCATAGAGTAGTCGTTATTGATAATAGTCGATTTATTCAGCTTTCCTAGGTAGTACAATCCATCTCTCTCCTTAGCAAGTCCAATCTTCTTCTCTAATCCCTGGTCTTGAAATAAGCAATGAGAGGGTTAAATAGAACTAGTCAATTTTGGTCACTGATAAGTTTTTATATAGAGATTAAGTTTATAGAGGTATGTGGAGCACATTTTTTAAAGTGAGAGAGAGAAATAAAGATATGTCTCCTTAACCTGCTACAGTGGTAAGAGAGCCTTCAGCAGTAATGATTTTTTTATTACACATACAAGGAGTATAATTAATAAAGTGGATAGTGGAGTATATCAAGTAATATGTGGCTCCTGAGTCAATGATTCCTAAATATTTTAAATGATTTCTAGTGACACTTAATCCAATGGACATAGGAAACTTAACTAAAAGTGCAAGATAAGAATATGTAGGTGATTTTTCAAGGGACACCAGAAGTTGTTTTAGCTTATTAATATTTTATTTATTGAGTTCTCTGAAGTCAGAGTACTACATTTCTAGATTGGGTTGATTGGTTGCAATGTTAGCTTGTGATGTCCCCTTTTGTCCACTTATTTGATTAAATTCCTTGGGGCTTTCCATGTAACTTCAAGTATGTCTCTTTTATGTATTTTGATTTCTTGCAATAGCTGCACCAAGGGGAGTATGTCTTTAGGTTTTTGAGAAATCCTTATATTTTTTCTTCTATGGTGCCACTTTGGTTGCCACTATTGTTGAATCTTCAATAATCTTTGGCTCCAACATTACCCCTCGTTGACTTTCCTCAACACAAATGAGAGAAATGATCTCATTCAATGAAGATGTCTCCTCTTTGCCAAGAATCTGAACTCTAACCTGATAAAACTCCACATTTAATTCTATAAGAAAGTCATACACTCTATCTTTTTCAATAAAGTTTTTCAAGATAGCAGCATCTTCTAGACACTTGGTTTCTATACATCTATAGTGATCAAGCTCTTGCCAAAAGCTTTGAAGGAGAGTGGCATATTCTGCCATAGTCTTGCTTGCTTTTTTTATGTTTCCCATATTGACCTTAATTTATAAGATTTGGGCAACATCCCGAGCTTTTGAGAATGCTTATCTGGCAGCATCACATGTGTCCTTTACAATATATAGGAACATAAAAGTATCACTGATTTTTGAAGTCATGGTATTCCACAACATGACAAAATCATGGAGCCCATTTACAATACTATGCTTCATTGCTATCTTGCACTTTATGGATTTGATTGATAGAGCCTTCATTACTACCTTTTTATGCCACAATGTCTAAAGTTAATTCGTCTTGAAGCCTTGACCAAATGGAGGAATTTGTGGTGCACTAAGGAAGAAGAGATCTCTAAAATATGCAATCTTTCTATCTCTTAAATGGAAAAAATTATTTGAAATAGTCTCAATTTGTGAAGACTTACTTGAATGAGAAAATAAAGATGAATCACCTCCTTGGAGTAGAACCAAAAGGAGATCCTAATTTTTTGGCATGGGATGCAATAAAGGCCAGTGGTGAGACAATAGGAAAAGTGGATTAATTATCCCTCGGGTTCGTCTCCACTCGACTTCTCTTGCTCTTCCCCTTGCCTAGATGTACATATGAGCAGGAGAGCTCCTGAACATTGTAATACCCTAAATGTTCAAAATAAATGTAAGCATAAACTTCCTCTAAATGTTAATTTATTTTCATTTAATTCTACCTTGAATTTTGAGTATTTAACTGATTAATAAGTAATCTATTAATAATTAAATCATTTTCTTATTAATGTTTCAGTAGCCTTTTCACTAAAAGCCTGGCCTTTATTGCATCCCAAGCCAAAAAATTAGGATCTTCTTTTGGTTCTACTCCAAGGAGATGAGACAATAGGAAAAGTGGATTAATTATCCCTCGAGTTTGTCTCCGCTCAACTTCTCTTGCTCTTCCCCTTGCCTGGATGTACATATGAGCAGGAGAGCTCCCGAACTTTGTAATATCCTAAATGTTCAAAATAAATGTAAGCATAAAATGTTAATTTATTTTCATTTAATTCTATCTTGAATTTTGAGTATTTAACTGATTAATAAATAATCAATTAATAATTAAATCATTCTCTTATTAATGTTTCAGTAGCCTTTTCACTAAAAGCCATATGCATTGGAGGATGCCTATGAGTGGGAATCCTGCAGCTGAGATATGTTTAGTGGACATAGGAATTATAATATTATAACTATGGTGGAATGCCTAGCTAATGCAATGACTTGAGCCATTTATTCTTCACAACCCAATTCCCTGGCGTTAAAGTATGAAGCATGCTAAGAGTCTGAAGCATGTTGTGAGCTATCCAAAGAGAGGGAGCTGCAAGCTATGGCTAAGTGCAGGTTTTTTGGTTGTTAGGGAGAAAGCAATAAGATGTGAAATTAAGAAATACGTAAGAAAAAAAATTTAATTAAAGGCTGCAGTATTAAAGAAATTAGCATTTCTTAAATCAATATTTGCTGAAATATTTATTTTTGAGAATTACCAAGTGTTATAATCTATAGTGCTGAAATTAAGTTGCTAAAGGCTAGTTGCTAAATTCATATTTTAAAATTCAGTTCTAGTTGGATAAAATCGATAAGAAAAAGGGGAAGGAATGCTGAAATCAGTAGATAACTAAGGAATGGGTAAAGAGAGCTAAGTGAAAGAGTAGGTTGAATGAGGAGAAGTTTGGTAGATGTGGTGTACAAGAGGAAAAGAAAATAGGATCCAGGATAACCAAATCCTAGTAAAGTGAGATACCCAAACGATGTATAGGAAATAATAAATTTTTTTTATACATTTACAAATTCATATTTGTTATGTTATGATAGCATTTATTTCAATTTATTCTACTTTATCATTAATTCATTAAGCAGAAACGATTACATTAGCACACTGTATGATTATGAAAAGTGAATGATGGGAAAAGTGAAATAATTCATATATGGCAACGATTAAAAAGGCGGAAGAGGCGTACGCACTGAGACGCGACTCAAGGTGAGGCGAAGCATTTACGCGTTGAGGCTTACGCCTCGTTGGATTCGGCGGAGCGTGCGCTTATTTCGCACAGGGCGTAGGCTTCAGTTCGTAACGCCTCGAAGCGAAACGAGGCACCGCTTCGATTTGTCAGTATATAGACCGAGCGGTGAGAGTCGTATAAGAGTCGAGTATTAGGGTAACATACCTGCTTCTGCTTCGGGTGAGAACTGAAAGGCGAACTCCGTCGACTTCGACGACCACAGTTCGGTCGAGTTCGAACATAACTGAAGGCGATCGAAGGTAACGAATTATTTCTTCTCTTTCTTCCCGTAATCTTCCGTCATTTGCTTCATGTCTCGCTTCTTCTTCTCCAGCTTCCTGTAATCGAAGGTTCTTTTTTCACGGTTAGGTAACAATCTTTCTTCCCGTTATTTGCTTCATGTCTCGCTTCATCAGATTGTACATGCTCGGTACCGCTCAGTACATGCTCGGTACTGAGCGGTACATGCTCGGTACTGAGCGGTACATGCTCGGTACTGAGCGGTACATGCTCGGTACTGAGCAGTACATGCTCGGTACTGAGCGGTACATGAGTACATGCTCGGTACACGCTCGGTACTGAGCGGTACATGCTCGGTACACTTTCAGTACTGAGCAGTACATGCTCGGTACACGCTCGGTACTGAGCGGTACATGAGTACATGCTCGGTACACGCTCGGTACTGACGCTCGGTACACGCTCGGTACTGAGCGGTACATGAGTACACGCTCGGTACATGCTCGGTACCGAGTAGTACATGCTCGGTACACGCTCGGTACTAAGCAGTACATGCTCGGTACACGCTCGGTATTGAGCAGAATTTCAAAATTACTCTTATAATATAATTTTGTTCCGGGGGCGCTGCCCCGGAAACCCCCGCAGGGGCGCTGCCCCTTGACCCTGCGACTTGACTGGGCAGGTCGAACCCCGCCAGGGGGCAGCGCCCCCTTGGACCCCCGACAGACTGGTATATTTTTGTATTCATGTTGTTTTATTATTGGTATTTGGTAGTACAAATAATTGTTGAAATATATCCTATTGTTAGCATGACTAGTGGCACAAGAAGGAAAGATCCTGCATGGAAATATGGAACTCAAGTTGAAGTGTCAGGCGAAGGTGCAAAGAAGGGATATGTTTACATGAAATGTAATTTCTGTGACAAGCGGATAACTGGTGGCGTCAAGAGATTGAAGGATCATCTAGCTTGCACTCATGTCAATGTGGGACCATGTGCATAAGTTCCTGATGAGGTAAAGAATGAATGTATAAATTATTTAAAGAAGTTTGCCACCACAAAGGATGTCACACAAAGAAATATGGAAGAGATGATAGGAAACTCTTCTTACTATGGATCACAGCATGAAGGTTCCAGTACTGGAAGCCATCTAGTTTCTTCTGACCGAGGCAGTCGGGGGCCCATGGATAGATTTATGCTAAATATTGATAACGACGAAAACATAAATACTCAGTATATTCAGCCTCCTACAGCTACAAAAGAACTCAGGAATAGAGTTTGTTTGGATATCGCCAGATTCATTTATGAAAATGGGATTCCATTTAATGTTGTTAGGAGTCCGTCGTGGATCAATATGTTACGATCTGTTGGAAGCTATGGAAGAGGGTTACAACTTCCAAGCATGTATGAGCTGAGAACTTGGATGCTGAATGAGGAGGTCAAGACAACTTCAAAAATGGTGGATGATGTTAAGAAGACTTGGATTGAGACAGGGGTGACAATAATGTCAGATGGTTGGTCAGATATTCGACATAGAAATATTATTAATTTTTTGGTCAACAATCCATATGGAACAGTTTTTCTCAAATCAGTAGATGCTTCAAGCTTTGTAAAGGATGCCCAATTATTGTTTGAAATGTTGGATGAAGTTGTGGAGGAAGTGGGAGATGCTTTAGTAGTACAGGTTGTTACTGATAATGCAAGTGCATACAAAGCTGCAGGAAGAATGTTAATGGAGAAGAGGCCTCACCTTTACTGGACTCCTTGTGTTGCACATTGTATTGACTTGATGCTTGAGAGGTTGGGACAGTTGCCTCAACATAAATCAGCCATATTTAAGGCCAAATTCGTTAGTAAGTTTATATACAATCATTCTTGGGTACTCGGCTTGATGAGAAAATTCACTGACAAGGAAATTATTAGACCTGCTGTTACAAGATTTGCTACTGCATATTTAACATTGCAGAGATTTAAGGAGTTAAGACAACCTTTAGAAGCAATGTTTGCTTCTGAAGAGTGGGATAAAAGTTCATGGGCCAAAAAACAAGAAGGAAAGCAAGTTAAAAAGATTGTTATGAGAGACGATTCATTTTGGCGCAGTACAAATTATGCTTTGAAGACAACAGGACCATTAGTAAAGGTGCTTAGAATGGTTGATGGTGAGAGGGCCCCGGCTATGGGATTTATTTATGAAGCAATGAATAGGGCTAAAGAAGATATTGCAAAAGAATTGGGAGGTCAAGAAAGTACCTACAAAGAAATATGGGATATTATAGATGAAAAGTGGGATCGACAATTACACCAACACTTACATGCTGCTGCGTACTATTTAAATCCCCAATTTCATTATGATAAGGATTTTCATGTTGACAAAGAGGTGAAAACTGGTTTGTATGCATGTATGGACAAACTCATTTCTGAAGAAAACTACCTTAAAGTAAATGATAACCTTGAGGATTTTCATTTGAAGAAGGGAATGTTTGGATTTAGAGCAGCACAAACATGCTACAAAACACGATCTCCTGGTATGTTTATAGTTTGAGTATTTATAATTTTAATGTTAATATTTATGTTCAAGTCTTCTACTTCAACCAATATTCATAAAATACTATGTTTGTCTTCATGTAAAACGTTGGTGGGCTCAGTTTGGAGATGATGTTCCTGAATTAAAAGCTTTTGCAGTTAAAGTTCTTAGCCTAACGTGCTCGGCTTCTGCATGCGAGCGTAATTGGAGCATTTTCAATCAAATTCATACAAATAGGAGAAATCGATTGGCGGCAAATCGAATGAACAAACTAGTTTATGTTGTGTTTAACAAAAAATTAAAAGATAGATATCTCAAATTGCAGAATCAAGAAAATATTGAGAATGAAATTGATCATTTGCTTGTTGATGAGTTACAATCTGATGATGAATGGGTTACTCCTAAGAATGCTGATGTTTTTAAAGTTGAAGTAGAAGGAGAAACTCATGTCAATGAAGAAGATAATGAAGCAACTGCCCAAGTATATAAAAGGAAGAAACAAAGTGAGATTGAAGCTTCAAAAAAATTCAAAGGTATTCTTAAATATAATGAATTATTTTGTATGTTACTATTGTTTCATTTTATAGCTAATGAAATATTAACTGATATAGGAGATAAAGGAAAAAATATTATAGATGAAGAAGAGTTTGAGGATGACTTTGACATTAATTATGAAGATTCTTCTGAAGACAATCAAAGTGATGACGAGTCTGCTTTGGGTCTTGATCCTAAGGGGATGTTTTATTTTAAGTGAGTTTATTTTAAATCTTGTATTCCAGTAATATTATCTTAAAAGTTAAAACAAATCTTCAAATTCATAGTTGACATAATATTTTGTTATTTTTTGTCATTATTTATAATTTTAAATTAATTTATTTTAATCGTTTTGAGGCTTACGCCTCGATCCGCCTCGAGGCTTACGCCTCGCCTCGTTTAGAAAAAACGCCTCGATTCCCGATTTCGCCTTTTAAAACCTTGATATATGGGGGATAGACCTACACAAGTAAAGGCGAAAGACCTGACGAGATAAGCCTACACTCTCGAAATTCTAAAAATTGGAAAATTCAAACCCAACCTTGAATGAGAGAGCAGTTATAATTCTAAAGGTTGAGAATTCAGACCCAATTTTGAATTACAAAGTTGAAATTGTGCAAAAATCTATACCCATCATATGACTTGTATGAAGGTAGTGAATAGGAACAAGAAAGAAAGTGATGTTATGCATTTATTATAACAAGAATGAAAATTTACATGTGTTTTATATTAATTACCAATATGTTCATTATGATTTTCTATATATTATTTGTATATTTTATTGAGCTATAATTCATTAGCAGTAGTTATACTACAGGTAGGAGTCAATAGGATAGTAGTCAGGACAATTTACTACTCTATTGTTGACCTCTTCCCTAGCCCCTGCCGAACTCCGGTTGAATCCACGATCTCCTATAGCCTGTCGACTAAGGCCTCTGCCATAGCTCTTCCCTTCGACCTCCATCCAATTCTCGATCCCCCTGTCCCGATTCCTCAATTCGAAGCCAGGCCGAACCCCTAACTGAACTCAGCCCCAACCGACCTCCCTCTGCCTTGTTCGCAAGCCTTCACTCTATAGAGAGAGAGAGAGAGAAAAGTTCATACCTCACAAGCTTTGGCCTCCACCTTCACAGTCAAACCTCTCCAAGATTGAGCCCTATTCTCCTCTACCTGCTCTCCATTCGCAAACCCCATAGCCGGCCTGATCATCTCCTCTACCCGAGCGCACCTCCAATCTCCTCTATCTGTAGCCGACATGGTCTCTTGCCCGTAAGCCAAGCAGAGAGGGTAATCCCTCTCTTAAGTGTTTTATATGTGTATATTTATTTAGTTATTACTATTGATATTAATTGATATTAGTATTAATACTAATATTACTATTATATTACTATTACAATATTATTATTATTATCATTATTAAGAATATTATTAATGGTATATAATAATAATAGTATAATAGTAATACAATATTATTATTAGTATTAATATTAATACCATTATTATTATTATTATTATTTAATTATATTTAGTTATTTTTAATAATAGTTAATTATAATTAATTATAATTAATTATAATTATTATAATTAAATATTTTAACTATATTTAATTATTATAAATAATAGTTAGTTTTAATTAAAAATAAATTGTGATTAATTTATAATTATTATGGTTAATTAGTAGTGATAATAATTAATCATAATTTATTAAAATTAATTATAATTAACTTTTAATTTAAATTAATTATCATCATTTTATAATTAAATATGGTTAATTATTATAATTATATTTAATAATTTTTTAATTTTAATTAATTATTATTAATTTTAATTCATTATAATTAATTAAAAAAAATCCTCTCTTACCTCAACATGCGTGTCGGGCCGGCAAACCATCTATGCACGCCTTTGTTGAGAGTGGTAGGAGGGAACCCGGTGTGACACCTACGACGAGGTAGGCGAGTGACCCCTCGACCCACATGTCACCAACCGTGCGAAGGTACGAATATTTTCAAAACTCAAAACCCTACTTCAATATTTGTGGTGGACCGGAAAACCGCCCATACACGCCCTTATTGCGCGTTGTGGGATGGGACTTCGGTGCGGCACCTACGGCGAGGCGAGGTCACTCATAAATACCCCCGAGCGGGGGGGAAAGCAAACTACTTTTTTCCAAAAAATGCTTTTAAAACCCCAAGCATACCTTTGTTGGCGTGGTGGATGAAAAAATAAAAAATCACCACCGCGGTGTCTCACATACATCAACCGTGCACATCTTTGTTGACGTGGCGGGTAGGCGGCCTCTTGGTTTTTCCCCTAAACATGAGAGACGCCGAGAGGCTGCAGAATTTTTGTCTGAAATAAGGCAAGGACTTGGAACAAAATGGAACTTGTGGACTTGATGCAATTGATTTAAATGAATATAAGCTTTAAATGAACTTGAAAGACAACATAAGCTTGGACTTGAAACAAGAGAACTTGAATTTGGACTCATACTCAAATTTGAACATAATTTGAACAACATTTGGACAGCAGGGGGCATAGAACTTGAACTCACATGAGTTGAACAAAGAACTAGAACTTGAACTCATCTTGGATATGAAACAGAACTTGCAATTTGACTACAAAGACCCGCACTTTGAATGACAAATATTTAAATCAAACAAAAAGAGTACAAGTGCTTTTTTTTTAAGACTTTGAATTGTCCAAATGAAACATCAATACAACTTTCTTACATGTATCAATTGACAAAGTTAAAGGAAGATCTATACAAGTCACAAGCTATGATGCACCGACACTCTGTTTTAAGAGGCAGTGCAGTGTCGGACACGTGTCGGACACGGACACGCGCCCGACACGGCGGGGACACGTGTCCGACACGTTTTGAGTGTGTCCATTTAAAAAAAAAAACTTAAGCCGGACACGCGTGTCGGACACGCGTGTCCGGCTATTTCATATTTTAAATAAAAAATAAAATAAAAAACATAAGGATTAAAACCGGTTCATTTCCTATTCGCCCTAATCTCGCCCGCTGTTGCTTTCACGGGAGCGAAACGATTCCGCGCTTCACTGCGAGCAGCCCTTCGAGCAGAGTCGCCGCAGCCGCCGCCGCGAGCAGTCCTTCGAGCCGAGTCGTCGCCGCGAGCAGCCCATCGTCGCCGCGAGCAGCCCTTCGTCGTCGTGAGCAGCGGCACCCGCGATTTGTCTGGGTTCCGTCGAGTGAACCATCGGCTTTCTGTAAGTTAGATTTTTTTTATTTTTTTTTTTGATTCATCATTTCTCTCAATTTATTCTTATTTATCATGTGGATTTGTGTTCACAAGAGATTGTTGTGAGATTTTTCTAGTTTTTACCTAAATCAAAATGAACTGAACAAAAGTAAGCTAGTGTCTTCAGGTTGTTTACTATCCGAGCCAAATTCAAGTGAGCTCAAATTTTTTAATCTTTTGAAAAATTATTCATATCATGTACATTTATAATCTAGCCAAATACTAGTCAAACATGAACTGATTTGTGTTCACTTGATTTAGGTAAAAACTAGCTCAAATTTTTTAATCTTTTGAAAAATTATTCATATCATGTACATTTAATCTGCTTGAGTTAGTTTTTTTACTATTTTGTTTTTCATATCACTGTTAATCTTTCATTTAGATATTACATTTTTATTTGCTTTTCAAAAATTTTTGTGAAGAAAATTTATTTTTAGCAAATAAATATACTAATTTTTTGTAGTTTTTTGTAGTTATAAAAAAGTTACTATGTATTTTTTTAAAAAAATATTTTTAATACTCACAACAACAAGAATGTAATTTTTCTCGCATCAATTTTACAACTACTCTAAAAAAGTTGTAGATGCAAGAGTTTAGGATTCTTGGGATAGCTTATTTTAGATGTATAGGACTACCTTTGTGGGTGCCGAAAATTCACACCCCAACCATTTAGTTTCTATTATAGCGCATGAATGATAGCCAATCATGAAAAGAGAAACATTTCCCAACTGATGAAAAGAGAAACATTTCCCAACTGATTTTGGCCTAGCATTACTTAAACGGTAGGTTGTAGATTGTTGTGAGATTTTTCTTGTTTTTTTTTGCAACCCTAGGTTGTAGATGTGGATTTATCATGTGGATTTGTGTTCACTTGTTGCAACTATTTCGAGATTCATCATTAATGATGTTTTTGTTATTTATTGATCATTGCATCCTCTGTTGAATGTTTGTTGTCTTCAAGGAACCAATTTGCCCTCTTAAATGTAAATAAAATTTAATTGCTGCAATAACTCCTCTAAATACGTTAAAACCATTGAAATGTAAAATTGTCATTTTAAGGATTCTTGAATGAGTGTGTGGTAATATCAAAGAAGAAATATGATCAACTAAAGTGCTTGAATTAAATGTGAATTGTAATGCTTATCAATGCCTTTATTATTTCCATTTTACCAGTGCATTTTAAAGCAAAATGAGCTCTACAGCTGGTGGGAGTGGATTAGGCGAAGGTTCAAAAGAACAATCAGTAGAGACTGATAAGCCATTATGGCTTCATGTTACCAAGTTAGGAAAAACACTTGAAGGAGGAGGGAATGTGTCATTCAAATGTAATTATTGTGGTGGAACCTACAAAGGATCATATTCTAGGGTGAAAGCACATCTACTTAAGATAGCTGGCCATGGAATTAAAATGTGTCCCAAGATTACTACTTCGCAGTTGATTGAAATAAACAGACAAGTTGATGAAGCTGAATGTAGGATCAAAAGGGCACTCCCTAAGGAGATACCTTTGCCATCTACCCATGGTTCGTCCCATGCTTCTTCCTCATCAGTTAGAGTTGATCAAACAAAGAAAAGAAAAGGAATTGCCAGTAGTTCTTTAGAGAAGGCTTTCAGCTTGCAGCAGCGAGAGGAGTTAGATGGTGAAATAGCAAGGATGTTTTTTTCAGCGGGCTTACCTTTCAACCTTCAAAGAAATCCTTACTATAAAAATGCATTCAGTTTTGCATGTAACAACAACCTTGCAGGATATGTTCCACCTGGTTACAATGCATTAAGATCAAAATTATTGGAAAGGGAAAGAGCACACATTGAGACATTGCTTGAACCAACGAAAGGAGTCTGGAAAGAAAAAGGTGTTAGTTTGGTGTGTGATGGTTGGACAGATCCTCAAAGAAGACCACTCATAAATTTTATGGCTATTTCAGAGAATTATCCTATGTTTATTAAAGCTGTGAATTGTGAAGGAGAATACAAGGATAAATTTTTTATTGCAATTTTGATTAAAGAGGTGATTGTCTTGATTGGGCCTTCAAATATTGTGCAGGTTATTACAGATAATGCACCGGTATGCAGAGCTGCAGGATTGTTAGTTGAACAATCTTATCCCCATATATTCTGGACACCTTGTGTTGTGCACACTTTAAATCTTGCACTAAAAAATATTTGTGCAGCAAAGAATACAGAGGCAAATGAAATCATTTATGTGATTTGTATTATTTGAAGGTATTCAAGTAAAGAATGGCTTCTAGAAGACCCTCAACGTGTCTCACCACAAAAAGTTTTAGAAGTTTCAAATATGAGAAAGATATGCTTGAAACGATATTTTCCAAATGAGGAGGAGAGAAGAAAAATTAATATAGAACTTGCAAAGTTCTTTGGATATTTAGAGGATTTTGGTGATCAAGAATCTTTGGTTGATAGATGGAGGATGGATCCAAAAATGTGGTGGTTAATTCATGGAGCGTCAGCACCTCTTCTTCAAACAATAGCAATCAAACTTCTTGGTCAAGTATCATCATCTTCCTGTTGTGAGAGAAATTGGAGCACATACTCATTCATTCAATTAATGAAAAGGAATAAAATAACTCCACAACGAGCTGAAGATTTAGTTTATGTGCATACAAATCTTCGTCTTCTATCAAGGAAAACCCCACTTTATATGACAGGTGATAACAAGATGTGGGATGTTGCTGGAGATGGGTTCGAGTGCCTTGATGAAATGGGATTATTGGAGGTTGCAAATCTTTCTTTAGATGAACCAGAGTTGGAAGCAATGATATTCAATGATGATGATATTGAAGGCCAAAGACCAATATCTGAATCTAATTCTATCATTCCCTCTATTGAGTAGTTGAACTTTCATATTGTACTAAATAGTTTTTTGGTTATATTTTTGTGGTTGTACTAGACATTTTGTACTAAACATCTTTATGTTATGAGTTAAATAAGTTATCATGACTTTGATTTAATATTGCTTGCCATTTTTAATATAATATTACCTTAATTTATATATATTATATTTTAAATTATTATGCCGTGTACGTCCACGCCACACCCGTGTCCTATATTTTTAAAAAATGCCGTGTCCCGTGTCCGTGTCGTGTCGTGTCCGTGTCGCCGTGTCCGTGTCCGTGCATCCTAGGTCACAAGTCATCCTCAAAAGATGGTAGAAGACTTGTAACATTTCACATGACCATCTACAATCAATCAACAATGGTTGTAGAGAATGTGATGATATGCCAAACTCTAGCAAGCATAATTCCCTCACAAGACAATCAAGATAAGTTTTCCAAGTGACAAAAAATTGGAAGGCATATACAATCAATTGCAAGAGACCATCAAAGGTGCAAGTTCATCATGTAAACTACAATCTATTCCCAAGGAGGCTAAAATATTTGTAATGCTAAGATCATTCATACACAAGTAATAGAATTGCAAGGTGAATGAATATGAGCGAATACAATAGTGCTTATATCATCAGTGACAATTCAATGTCCAGAAACTACATTGACAAGAAGCTCATGACAAATGTAAAGATAATCATACGCCACATAGTAAGATAGTGGTAAGTAAAGGTATCTGCCTCTTACAGGCGGGGAATTCAACATGCAGCACTGCAGAACCTTTGGCTTGTACATAGTCATTATGAAACTTACAAATGCTCATATCAGTTAAGCGGCGAGTCTATATGAATAAGGTTGAATGTCTTACAAAGGGAACCATTAGTGGATGCGACCTTGGATCTATAAAGAAGATAGTAATTCACCAAAGGAATATACTTGAGAAGAATATAATGAATATGACTTGTTCGTAGTCAATAATAAATATAAGTACCTACAAGTTATTGTAAGAGGGACGCCATACACAAATATAGAAGAGTAGTGATAAATGCATATGCCTACATGTCACTACACAGGACATGTTATACATTCAACAAGATGTAGTTTCAGAATAAGCATGAAAGAACTACAGAGAATGCAATTAAGTATCTACAAGCTACCATAAAAGACCCATTGTGTACCCAATACAGTGTTCACAAGCAAAATGCTGAAGATCTGCAATACATACAATCTCTCAACGAATACAGATGTATGTATAACATGCCACACATGGGTAGATGCAGAAAGACTTCACTGAATGTAGTATCCTGTAGTTAAATTCAGCATGTAAATGAATACATCTACCTACCTACATGCACCAGTGGCGAATGTACTGAAAAGACCAAAGACTACCATAAAATATATGAAGAATATGACAAGTGCAGGTATCTACAACCAAAGGAAGGAGATTAGTTAGTGCACTACGATCCGCCTACAGAAAGAAACAAGTAGTGCACAACAGTCTACCTGTACAAAGCAGCCAACAACTAGATATATAAGCTGCTATAACACGCCACCGGATCTGCAACATTTGTACAAGCAGACAGAAGGCATCCACAAACTACAACGCCACGTCACCGGATCCGCAACTTCTATGCAAGTGGACAGAAGGTGTCTACAAATACTTTCAAAGAACCCCCGCACGTGCATCGTAGTTTGTATACACATAGGTACACTAAAAGGGGTAAAAATAATCATAACACCCGCATGGGCCCCGGCAAGCGTGTTATTGGTACACACGTGACGTCTTGGAATGCTACGCGGGTTATTAAATTTGAACTCGATCCTCCTAAGTGGGTAAGTAGGAGTTGACAATGTTCAATAAATAATTATAAAATACCCCAAACACCCGAATGGGCCCCGACGAGCGTGTTATTGGTACACACGTGACGTCTAGAGATGATGCGTGGGTCAATAAGTGAATTCAAGTTCGAATCCGATCCTTCTATACAGATCAATAAAAGCCAACAAGATTCGAACAATCAAATAAATATATGGTCGTGACGACCAATATATTTATTTTTAATATATTCATATTAGGCCTTAAGACCTATAATTAAGAGAATTCACTAATAAAGGTGTAATGCCTACGAGAAATCTGATCCTCGGTCAACAGATTGATCTAGTTGACAAGGTTTAATTTATAAATGAAAATGCCCCTAAAGACAACCCGATGATGGCCGCGTTGATTGAAGATCTCAACCGGATGGGTCAATTTCAGGCATTTTCAAATGCCTCCAAAATCCAAAATTTCCAAATTCCATCCCAAACTTCAAGATACTTAAAACTGAAATAACCTCATCAAGTACTTAAAGCACAAAATCCATCCACCCTCCACAACAATTTGTCAGGGTGGACAAATTAAAAACTACTTAACCTCACAAAGATTCAAATGCCTAGTCGAAAATATCACTATGATTCATTCTCAAACAATCTCCTGCCAGTAAGGACGTGGTACGTGTCCTCTAACCGGCGGTTTTGCCGCTAAATGGCACCACAAGATAAATGGTTATGACCCGGGGCCCTCTGAACCGAGTGATTTTACCGCCAAATGGCACCACAAAATACCGGTTATGGCCAGATCCAATACGTTCCTTAGAAGCATCAAATCCGTGAGATATGAATCAATAGGATATTATCGATATGGAACAAAGCCCTTTGTTAGCTAAGGTGGATTCAAATTTGTCCCCTTAGACAAACATTCACCCCAGGTCTATAAGGTCCCCTTGGACGAAGCAACACATGGCTGTCGACAAGGTTCTTTCTGTCAGTTAGGTTGACTACCTCCTCTGACTAAGTAGACCAGGGATCACGATGGCCCGGGACGACACAACCATGGGATCTTGATCGGGTCTATCATCCATTCCCTCATCATCTGCTTTAAGTGCGAGATGGTGAAATTTTTATTTTTAAATATCAAACCTTGAACTTCCAATTCCCAAATCCATGCTGCTACTATATGCCATATAACACATATTCTCTACGTATCTGATTGACGACTAGCCTTAATCGAAAGTTTTCTCTCATTATTGGGAGGGGTAATTAACTATAGGGGCTTGCGCCTATAAGAAACCAGAACTCAGATCATAAAGTCCTCGCAAAATGAGGGCGAAATCTCTGGGTAGTGTCTTACCTACAAACCCATCTGCCTTCCAAAATTTATCCCGAAACTTGTTCCGTTAAAACTCCCTCGCCGAATAAAAGCAACAAGTAGTGCGAGCGGAGGCCGGGGGTGAATTTTCGGAGCCCACATCTATTTGTGTATATATACTTTTGGGTGTACAAAGAGATATTATTAGGACCTGTATAAAAACTTTTTGGAATGTAAGTAAATTTTTAAAAAATTTAGTAAAACTTTGTATTCATTTGAGATGTGCATTTATTTGAGGTATATTATATACTTCCTGTTGTTAAGTAAAAAGCATGACATGTTAGGATATCTGAATAGTCTACTTCTTACTCCCTGATTCTGTTAGAGATAGTTCAGATTAGGTGTTAGTAAGAAGGAAGTCTGTTCAGATTTTCCTTCTCTGTTACACTTTAGAATGATTATATAGGTCAAAATAGGGAGTGACACACTATATCTGAAACCGAAGAGAAGATGAAAGAAGCAGTACTCTATTATCTTGATTGACAGTGAAGCACACAAGCAAAAAAAGTCAAAACACGTGCCTGTTATGGTCGATTTGCTCCTCTAAGGCTCTCGTTCACATGGAGAAGCTCGGCTGAAACTCCCTATCTACACATGTGAGGGCTGCTATAGATCTCTCCTACCCAATCATCTTTTTTGGACAAGCTGCTTGATCAAAATTCGCTATTTGCATGCGAGAATACTTCACCAAGCACATGCACATAGACTCCTGCACTCAATTCAGCTTCGATGTACGCACAGAGGCTCTCATATCTGCTTCTCCTGGCCGCAAGCACGAAACAAAGGGAAGGACCAGTTTGGACCACTTGACTCTCGTTTGATCTCCAACGGCAATGAAGGCCACTTGCTCTTCTCCACGCCCTTCATATATCCACGAATCAAGATGCCAAGATCCCGTCCCCTCACGAAGATCTAGGTACGACGGAGGCACTAATACCATTTTAAATTCAGATAATTGAAGAGGTAAAATGCTTGATTTTATTACATAAAGTTATCCCTATTTATAGATCTATACAATATATCTTAATAAAAAAAACAAATAATTACATAATCATACATAATCCACTGGTTTATACTTTCAGGTGATTGTTTTGCACATGATTTGGTGACCCTAAGGAAACTTGTTAACTTGACCAAATAGGCCAATCTGCTTGTAGGTCGAGTAGTTTTAGTGTGGTCGCCATCAGGTGAGTGGAGTAGGACACTTGCTAGGCAGTTTAGTTGTCTTTCCTTTGAGCTTGTATATCATTGACCTTTTGCAATCAAACTATGATATTTTTATAATACCCAAAAATATTCAAAATAAAGGTAAGACTGAATTTCTACATGTTCATTAGTTTTGTTAAAGTCCATGTTTAATTTTGAGCATATGGACATATTGAAGTATACGTGAATGATTAACAATATTATGTATAACTACTAGCATTTTCCTCGGCAAAATTTTTATAACTATATACAAGTCCTTTAAATGTTATTATTACCTTACTGCTATTATTACAGTGACCTGCTACTATGACAGTGACCTAAATGTTATTGTTACATGATTGTAGATAAAGCACTAAAACCCACATGCAATGGGTGGATTTAATCCTACAGCTAGGAGAGGTATGAGGGCAAGTGAGTGGAATCTTAGTGGAATACCATTAACAATATTATATTGAGTATCCTAAGCAATAACTCTACAGCCATCTCAAGTAATTCCTTTAGTCTTTCCCCTACCATTTCCACGATGCTTCTTGTTTTGGAGAAGGCGAAGCTGCTGAACAAGGGGAGCCGCTGTTTTCAGGTAAGGAAACATAGGAAATCTTCTTTAGGGCTTAGAAAGTTGAAGAAAACCAGAAGTGTATGCTTAAATCAATTCTTTCATTTCTTCTGAAATAAATTTTGTTGATTGTAGTGTGTGTAGCAAGTTGTGGTTGGTAGAAAACCAGTAAGAGGAATGATTAAAGCTTGTTGGTATGTTGCTGAAATCAGAAACTGAAAGGTTAGCTGGATGTTATATTTTAGATTTCTGAACTTTAGGGATGTTGAAACCAGGTTATAACATCATTCTAAGTTGTTAAATTCAGTGCTGTTGTTGAATTCAATTGCTGAATTCCGGAAATAGGAGGGAAAATAGGTAAAAGACAATATGGGACTGCGATAGTTGCTGATGGATGGGCGGTTGTAAGTATTGGAAAGCAGCCAGTGTGTTTTCCCTTTATTCCTCTTACCCACAGGCCTCCATGTTCCAGTATAATTTAAGCATTCAGAAGGCGGCTTGTAGGGGAGGTTGAAAGTTGCTGATTTTAGAAATCAGGGCAAATAGCTAAGGAAGAGAGTTGAATTGAATGATGAAGAGCGTGACAGAGGTGGTATACAAAAGAAGAAAGAATCGGGATACTGAGGTGAGATACCCAATTGATTCATAAGAATTACTTCAAATTTCTTTAAGTTGATATTTGGCATATTTATGATAGCATGCCTCTCATGTGATAATATGTACTTCTATCTATTTCAATTTATTTGTTTGTAGTTG
Organism: Dendrobium huoshanense; assembly: GCA_016618105.1. Taxonomy (NCBI): domain Eukaryota; kingdom Viridiplantae; phylum Streptophyta; class Magnoliopsida; order Asparagales; family Orchidaceae; genus Dendrobium; species Dendrobium huoshanense. The sequence goes on along the minus strand of CM028352.1, from coordinate 29,954,333 downwards.
ATTTCAGTTATATAGATTGTTGATTCGCTTGATACTTGATACTAGTGATTGTGATCATACAAAAAGAGAATGATAGTATAAAAGCAAATAATTAAGTCATATATGGGGGATAGGCCCGTACAAATAAAAGAGAAAGACCTGACAAGGAAAGTCTGCACTTTCAATTCTAAAAGTTAGGAATCTGGACCCAACCTTGAATTGAAAAGCTGAAATGGTACAAAAGTCTATAGTCATCATATGACTAATTTAAAAGAAGGAAAGTACTATTATGTTTTCTTCTGATCCATATGGAAGGTGCTCTAACCATGTTATTATTTAGTCACTAATGTTATGCCTTTCTCAATAGTTAAAATATTATTGTTAATTCTTATATTATTGCTTGTGTATTTCATTGAGTCATAGCTCATTAGTAGTGGTAATACTGCAGGTAAGGGAAAGGAACCCATAGGGCACTAGGCGGGAAAGAGATGACCGATCCTTTTTGGTGTAAATATGTTTTGATGTACAAAAAAATTTTAAAGGAGATCTAAAGGATAGCTGTATAAAATTTTTGGGTATGTAAGTAAATTTTAAAAGTTTTAGCAAAGCTCTTTATTTACTTTAATTATGTTTGATGTTCAGTAAAGTATATTATAAGCTCCCCATTATGAAGTTTGGAGTTGATAGGTTGACATGTTAGGAGAGCCTAAATAGATATCATTTTTACTCACTCTATTCTAAAAATAGTGTTAAGGAATGGGTGTTAGTAAGGAGTCGGTTTAGATTTTCCTTCTCTGTTATACTCCAGATTGACTGTTTAGGGGGGCGGGGGAGGGGGGGGGGGGGGTGAGTAGGCCAAACTGGGTGTGGGCTCCGAAAATTCGGCCCCGGCCTCCGCTCGCTTTTTTTTTTATTCAGCGAGGGAGTTTTAACGAACTATGTTCCGGGGTAAATTTTGGAAGGCAGATGGGTTTGTAGATAAGACACTACCCAGAGATTTCGCCCTCATTTTGCGAGGACTTTATGATCTGAGTTCTGGTTTCCTATAGGCGCAAGCCCCTATAGTTAATTACCTCTCTCGATCACGAGAGAGAACTTTCGATTAAGGCTAGTCGTCAATCAGATACGTATAGAGATACGTGTTATCTGGCATATAGTAGCAGCAACAGGTTTGGAATATTGGATTTTGAGTTTAGAATTGGGTATTTGGAAAGATTTGAAAATTTTGATATTTAAAATAAGAAATTTCACCATCGTGCACTTAAAGCGGATGGTGGGGGAATGGATGATAGACCCGATCAAGATCCCATGGTTCCGTCGTCCCGGGCCATCGTGGTCCCTGGTCTACTTAGTCAGAGGAGGTAGTCGACCCAACCTGACAGAAGGATCCTTGTCGGCAGCCATGGGTTGCTTCGTCCAAGGGGACCTTGTAGACCGGGGTTGGATGTTTGTCTAAGGGGATAAATTTGAATCCACCTTAGCTAACAGAGGGCTTTGTGCCCTATCGATCATATCCTATTAATTCATATCTCAAGGATTTAATGTCAGTAAGCAGCGTATTGGCTCTGGCCATAACCGAGATATCGTGGTGCCATTTGGCGGCGAAACCACGCGGTTCAGAGGGCCCCGGGTCGTCGTTTACCTGCAGTGCCATTTGGCGGCGAAACTGCCGGTTAGAGGACACGTACCACGTCCTTACTGGCAGCAGACTTTTTTGAGAATGGATCCTAGTAATATTTTCGACTAGGCATTTCGCTCTTTGTGAGCTAGAGTTTATTTGAATTTGTCCACCCCGGCAGACTGTTGCGGAGGGTGGATGGATTTTTGCTTTGAGCGATTGATGGATTGATTTCAGATTTAAATATCTGGGCTTTGGGATTTTTGTGGAGTTTTTGGATTTTTGGATTTTGATAGGCATTTGGATATTTGGGAGACATTTGAAAATGTTTGTGAACCCCTCCGGTTGAGATTTGCATTCAACACGGCCATCATCGGGGTGTTTGGGGGTTATTTCTTTTTGATTGAACCTTGTCGACCCTATCAACTTATCGATAGGGGATCGGGTTTCATAGGCTTTGTGCCTTTTGTTTAGTGAATTCTCTTGATTTTAGGCTTTGAAGGCCTAAAAAGAATGTATTTAGACAAATACACCGGTCGCTACAACCGTGTCTTTTGTTAGGTAGTTCGAATCTTGTCGACTTCTATTGATCCTTATAGAAGGATCGGATTCGAACTTGAATTCACTTGTCAACCCGCGCAGCATCCCTAGACGTCACGTGTGTACCAATAACACGCTCGCCGGGGCCCATGCGGGTTTTATAATTTCTTTTACCCCTTTTAGTGTACCTATGTGTATACAATTTATGGTGCACATGGGGGTATTTTTGGAATAGGCGCCTTCTGTCTGCTTATATCAGTGTTGCAGATCCGGTGGCGTGGCGTTGTAGATTGTAGACGCCTTCTGTCTGCTTGTATAAGTGTTGCAGATCCGGTGGCGATTTGGTCTTGATGTTGACCCCTTCCCCCTTTCTCAATCACCGGGGAAGGATTTTCTAGATTCGGGAGTCAAAGACTGCTGATTTGGGGAGGACTCCCTTTAGGCTCTTCAGTGTGGCAGACTTGTTATTTCCGGTATTTGTAGGTACTAGAGCTGTTTTCTTCTTGAGTATAGAACTAAGAAGAGAGTTTAGAACACCAAGAAGTTTGGTTCTAATTTGTTCAAACATGTCATCCCTTCTGCCAGGGGGTGTCCTTATTTCGTACATCGGGTTGCCTTTGTACCCGGCGTGCTGGAAGATCTTGACCACCAATGTCGTAGGTGATATATGTACTTGTGTCCGCAGTGATTCGTTGTATTTGTGATATACACACTGTTGTTATCCACAAGTGGCTCGTGTTTGCTTGTAGGGATCCGTTGTATTTGCTACGACCTTCTAGAGATGTTCGTAGAAGACCCACTGTTCCCACATCATGCCCACCTATCATCAATCTCAGGTGGTTTAATGTCTGGATTTGTTTATAGAGGACAGGTCTTTGACTATCCAATAGTAGTGTTGCCTTCTCAATCAACAGGCATTGTAGGGATTGTCGTAGGAGATTGTGCATCGAGGTCTTGTGACGTATCTTGAGTCACTCTTGACCATACAAATGTTATTGTAGTTTGAGCTCCCTTGCACAGGATTCAAGCCTTGTCCTTGTATGTGTTTGGATCCAAGTTCAATTTCATTCAGACTTGAGTTTCAAACTCAATATGAGTCTTCAATATTCGTTTAAGTCTTCTACTGCCATATGGAATTCACCTGGATTTGAATCTATTATTTGCAAACCCAAACTTTACTTGGTGTCGTGCAGTTCATGTTCAAATGAACAGGTTCTTGTTGTCCACATCTTGTTCTAACTTTGAGTGTAGAGTGCAAGTTCAAATCTTTGGTTCAGGATCTTCAGGAGTTCTTTGAAATTCAAATTGATTTGATTTTGGTTCCAATTTGATTTCATTTTATTTGGATTCGGCCTTTTATTAGTCATTTGGGTTTTGTTCTGATTCAGGTCCACAGTTTATTGTTCATTTGAATGCATGCTCTTATTCTTTTCTGTTCATACAAGTCCTCTGCTCATTTAGTTCGAGTTCTGTACATTCTTGTTCAAGTACAGGTCTTTTATATTTTTGCTCAGCTGAAGTCTTCAAATTGTTTAAGTCTCGTGTACTTCAGTGAAAATTTCGGCAGCACCCCGACATATCCCCCATTTGGGGGAAAATTGGGGAGCTGGGCCTTCCCACCACGCTACTAGAGCGTGTATGGTAGGTGTCCTTGGACACCGCGGCCGTACAAATTTTCATCCCACCACGCTACAAGAGCGTGTATGAGGCCTTCAGCAGTACCCGTACCAGAACAGCAGTGACGTACCAGAACAGTAGTGACTCCCCACCACGCTACAAGAGCGTGTATAGGGCTCTCCCTCCTCGTCGTATGCCTCGCACCGGGCTCCCTCCTACCGTGCTACAAGAGCGCGTATAGGTGGTTCCCCGGTCCGCTGCAAACGTCGAGAATGAGATTTGGAACATCATACCTTTGCGTAGCAGTCGTCGGTGGTGTCGATGTCGAGGTCGAGGTCGAGAACCGTCCCCACCACGCTACAAGAGCGTGTATAGGGCTTACCCGCCTCGTCGTATGCTTCGCACCGTGCTCCCTCCTACCGTGCTACAAGAGCGCGTATAGGTGGTTCTCCGGTCCGCTACAAACGTCGAGAACGGGGTTTAAGTCAGAAATTATACCTTGGCGACTCTGGCAGTGATTGTCGGCGACTGTTGGCTCGTAGATCGATGCAAGAGGGGAGTGCAAGCATGCTTCTCTTTTTTTTTTTATATATAATTAATATTAATTAATTATAAATTAATTAATAAATCATTTTTTTAATTAATTATTTTAATTAATCATAATTAATTAAACTAATTAATTAAAATTTATAAAATTTAATTAAAATTATTAGTTATAATTAATTCATAATTAATTATAACTAATTAATTTTAGTTAATTTTAATAAATTGTAATTAATTAAAATTAATTAATAATAATTAATCTTATTATAATTAATTAAAATTAACTCTAATAAAAATTAATTATAATTAATTAAATTAATTATAATAATTTAATTCGAATTAATTAGAATTAATTATAATAATTATAATTAATTAAAAATAATAAATTTAATTAATTATATTTAATTAATTTAATTATAAAATAACAATAATAATAATAAATAAAATAAATAAATAAAAAAAAAAAATCTCTCCCTCCCGAATTTCTCGGTTCGGCGGATTTATGGGATTTGGCCGGAGTAGCGTGCAGAAGGGAGAGAGTTACCTTCACTACCAGCGGGTTCCCGTTGTTGCTTTGGATCAAAATGCCGTAACTTTCGGTCCAGCGGGAAGGAAAGCCGTCGGAGGAGGGGGACAAAGTCGAACAGCAACAAGGAAGCCGGAGAAGCACACGAAGTGGAGAAAGTTACCCTCACTGCCTGCGAGCTCCGGTCTTGCTTCCGATCGAAAGGTCGTAACTTCCGCTCCGATTGAAAGGGATGACGTCGTCGATCAAGCGAAGTCGCACAGCCACGAAGATGTCGGAGAAGCAACCGAAAAGGAGAAAGTTATCTTCACAGCCGAGCGAGTTCCGGTTCCTGCTTCCGATCTTTATGCCGTAACTTCCGATCCAACTCGCAGGGAATGTCGTCGAAGGAGCGGTCAGATAGCAAGGAGGAGTCGGGGGAGAGAGTCACACGCAAGGGAGAAAGTTATCTTCACTGCCAGTGAGCTCACGTTGTTGCTTCCGCACAAAAAAAAATGTCGTAACTTTCGATTCGACTGACAGAAGAGAACGAGAGCTTAACACGATGTAGACATCTGATCGTGCGAGGTCGTGGGCGACGACGTGCTGAATTCGGCGTCGGACAGGTACGATTTTATTTTTATTTTATTTTTTGTTTTGTTTTATACGGCGGCAGGTTAACAAATGCCCCCCAACAAATGTGGTAGGCGTCTGGAGCGGGCCGCGTTTGTTGCATGCTGATTGACCCTATGGATCTCTAGATATCTATTCTAGATGTCACACAAGGATTTTCATTTAGTGGATCTCCAAAAATTGTTTGGATGTCACACTTTCTTTTAGTGGATCTCCAAAATCTTGTTTGGATGTCACACTAAAATTTTCATTTAGTGGATCTCCAAAATTTTGCTTGGATGTCACACTAATATTCTTTCTCCACTGCGCTTCTAGATGTATCCATAGATGATTGATATCTTATCTTTGTAAATTGACGTTAGTGGATAGCATATGCTCAAGATTTTTCTATCATATGCTTGTATTTTGATGAAATTTTAAATATTTATTTGGGGATCTCGGCATGCAGCGCGATGTCGACCCAAATAAATATTTAAATGCCCCCAGTCTTTTAGGGACATTTGTGGATGTCATCAAGGTGCTCAATCTGCAACTTTTGCTTGAGTCCTGAGATTTTGATTCCTTCTGTCCTGTGCTTTGTGCAGCGGACTTGATGAAGGGTTGTCTGATTTGCCTTTACTGACTTGTCAGAAATTTTGTATTCCTTCTGCCCTTTGCTTCTAGCTTTGGCGGGCTTGATGAAGGAGTAGATGTCAATGACCTAAACCCTTAGGCTTGTATTAGGTCGATGGCGAAAAGTCATCGGTCCAGAGCTTTGTGCATAGCGGACTTGTTGATGACAGAATTCCCTTAGTTCAGCTTATGGCTTTTCTTGAACTTTGGGATAGTTTTCTTCGGTCCTTTGCTTTGTGCTTTGGTGGACTTGTTGAAGAAAAGTTCCTTCGATCCTCGCTTTGTGCTTGACGGATTTGTTGAAGGATTTGCAGGTTTTAGATTTAGTTGATAGTACCGAATGTAGGTAGTATCTTGATCCTTAACCACTTGAGAAGACTTCAATCTGAGTTACTTGAGTTCATCAGATCGGGGGAGCTGGAATTTGACAGCTCTTCGTCCTCTGGTTGCTGAGATGGGGGGTCCTCTACTGCGGCCTTTCTTATGGCTTGTTCAGTAGATGGAGCTGCCAGCGATCCGGCCATATTTGGGCTTGTTGGATCCGACTTTTTACACCCATTCAGTCTTCAGACTTGAGCTATGGGAATTGCGCTTCCCAATGCTGATTTTGCTGAAGTTGACAGATTTGGAGTCATCCTTCATGGTTTTTAGATTTTGGAGACTACGAACATTCAGTAGTTGCTCGAGACTCATTCTTCCACTGGAACTTTGATTCTCCAGTCATTTTGGAGAATTTTGCAGACTATGATCACTTGAACTGGTCGAGTCAAATTTTCTTTCGTTCTTTCTTCAGTCCCTACTGACGGGTTGACGAAGTGGGGGTTCCGCTACTACGGCCGTTCTTATGGCTTGTTGAGTAGACGGAGCTGCCAGCGATCCGGCCATATTTGGGCTTGTTGGATCCAACCTTTTACACCCATTCGAACCTTAAGCTTCAGGCTGTTGAAAGACTTCAAGTTTTTTTTCGGCTCAATTTGTAGTAGTGTGTAGTGGCAAAAGTCTCTTTATTGACTTTTTGAGTCTTGGTTTGTTGGAGCAGATGTTATCTCGTTCTTTAAGAGATCACCTGCATGTACTTTGAAAAAGAAACATCTGTATTCTTTAACACAAAGCAATGTTTGAATTGATAATTTTAAATATTTATTCGGGGATCTCGGCGTGCAACGCGATGTCGACCCGAATAAATATTTAAAATGCCCCCTGTCTTGCAGGGTCATTTTAGAGCAGAATAAGATTGGAATCTTGAAATTTTAAAAATTTATTCGGGGATCTCGGCACGCAGCACGATGTCGACCCGAATAAATATTTAAAATGCCCCCAGTCTAACAAGAGAATTTTGAAATGTGTTCTCATGACATAAGAGAGTTTCAAAATATGAAATGTATATGCTAACAATAATGCATAAAAACATAACACATTAAGCACATCATTTCATGCGTAGTATTTCTTCAGGTAACGACCATTGATCGGCGGCATGGGCCTTTGACCATTCAGATCAATGAGTTGATAAGCTCCACCCTGATACACCTCGATGACGAAAGGTCCTTCCCAGTTGGAAACAAATTTGCCACCAATTTTTCTGTGCGGGATGATTGGTCTTCTCTGCACCAGGACCAATTCTCCTTCTTGAAATGATCGAGGACGAACCATTCGATCAAAGGACTTTGTCATTCTTGCTCGGTAGATCTCCAGGTTCTGCTGAGCTTGTAACCTGATTTCATCGAGTGCATCAAGCTCCTCCATTCTTAGACGAGCATTTTGTTCTTGAGTCAGCTCATTCTGGACAGCAACTCGAAGAGATGGAAGTTCAACTTCTAGTGGCAGTACGGCCTCAACTCCAAATACTAGAGAGTAAGGAGTGGCTTTGGTTGGCGTTTTGTAAGTTGTACGATATGCCCATAGCGCTTCTGCCATCTTCGTATGTCACTCTCTTTTGTTCTTGGAGAGAATCTTTTTTAGCAATTTCACCAACGTTTTGTTGAAAGCTTCAGCTAAGCCATTTGCTCTTGGATAATATATAGAGGAATACCGCCAATCGATTTTATGCCGATCAACGAACTTATAGATTTTTGTACTTTTAAATGCAGTTCCATTGTCTGAGATTATGCGACGTGGCACACCAAATCTGTAGACGACATTATGGGTGAAGAAGTTGATCACATGCTCGGACGTAACTTCTTTAAATGGGACTGCTTCTGCCCACTTTGAGAAGTAGTCGGTTGCTGCCAAGATGAAGCGGTGTCCTGCTGATGAGGGCGGATCTATCGGCCCGATAATATCAGTACCCCAACATTCAAATGGCCAGGATGCTACTGTAGGGTGCAGCGGATTTGGCGGTTGATGTATAACATCACCGTGGATCTGGCACTCATGGCACCTCTTAGCATGATTGATACAATCTCTGACCATGGTCGGCCAATAGTAGCCCATTCTTTTAATTTTGATTGCCATCTTGGGACCTGATTGGTGTGCTCCATAGAGTCCTTCATGAACTTCTGCCACCACTTTATCAGCTTCTCGAGTCCCTAGGCACCTTAGCCACATTTGATCGAAAGCACGTCGATATAACGTGTTGTTGACAAATGCATATCGTAGCGCTCTCTTCTTGATTTGAGCAGCTAGTGATTTGTCTGTTGGCAATTTACTTTCTTTAAAGTAATCAATGAAAGGCAGTCTCCAGTCATCTTCTTCCTTGACATCTAGACAATGCCACCATGATTCTGAAGTTTGACTAGCCTTTCGTCTTTTCTTAGGAACTTGATGTTCTTCAAGTTGATCTTCGAGATCAACTGGTTGGGGAGGTTGAGGATCAACCGGAGTTGTATCCTGCTGACTTGAATTTGGTATTCCCTCTGCCTGCGGGAATTGTAATAATGCTGGCTCTAAGATCCGCCGATTGTGCACCATAATTATTATAGGCCATTCGTCGTCCATATTCGTCATTTCTTTAGCCAATTTGGCAAGAGAATCGGCTTTGGCATTTTGACCTCGGGGAACTTGAGTTAGTTTGACAACTGGAATTTGCTTCATAAGCTCAAGAACTCGCCGATGATAACAGGCCAACTCAAACTTGGTGATTTTGTAAACTCCCAACACTTGATTTACAACAAGTTGAGAATCACCGAAGATTTGGAGATTTTGAATTCGGACATCGATTGCAATCTCCAATCCTGCTATTAGGGCTTCATATTCAGCCTCATTATTGGTCCGAGGTTCAGTCAAACTGAACGAAAATCTCATTATGCCTCCCTCGGGTGCTACGAAAATGATTCCAATTCCGGCTTGAGCCTTTTCGAGATTTGAAGGCCGAGCACGCTTGATTGACGATGCACCGTCAAAGTACATTTCCCATACTCGTAGCATCTCATCTTCTTCAACGTTCATGATCTGCTCGTCAGGTAGATCATCGTTGAGCGGTGAATCTGCAGAGATGGGATGTGCTGCAAGAAAGTCTGCTAACACCTGCCCTTTCACTGCCTTTTGAGGGACATATGTGATATCAAACTGCAGGAGTATCACTGCCCACCTTGCCAAACGACCTGTCAACGCTGGTCTTGTCATCAAGAACTTCAACGGATCGATCTTTGATATCAAGGTGATTTTGTGAGACAACATATAATGGCGGAGCTTCTGAACTGCGAAGATCAGGGCCAAGCAATGCTTCTCGATTGGAGAGTAGCGGATTTTTGCTCCTATCAACCTCCGACTGATGTAGTAGAGTGCATTCTCCTTGCCTTCTTCATTATGCTGGGCTAATAGTGCTCCGAGGGACTCTTCTAGTGCTGCCGTATACAATATAAGAGGCTTTCCCGGGATTGGCGCCGCGAGAATAGGAGGATTCAACAGATATCTTTTGATGCTGTCAAATGCTTCTTGGCACTCTGCGTCCCATTGGAAACGGACATCTTTCTTCATTAGCTTTGAAAATGGCTGGCACCTACCCGATAGATTTGATATAAATCTCCGAATGAAAGCCAGTTGTCCTTGTAAGGAGCGAAGCTGTCGAAGGTTCTTTGGAGGTGGCATCTCCACGATCGCCTTGATCTTGTTGGGGTCGACTTCGATGCCTCGATGTCGAACAACGTACCCTAGGAATTTCCCTGAGGATACCCCAAATGCACATTTGAGAGGGTTCATCTTCAGATCATATTTTCTGATTCTTTCGAACACGATCCTCAAGTCATCAATGTGGTCTTTTCGGCCTATGCTTTTAATGACCAAGTCATCTACATAGCATTCGACCTTCTGATGAATCAAATCATCAAATATACGAGTCATCTCCCGCTGGTAGGTGGCACCAGCGTTCTTCAGGCCGAAGGGCATAACTGTGTAGCAGAATATGCCTATAGGCGTTCTGAATGATGTATGTCTTTCATCTTCATGCGCAATCTTGATTTGATTGTATCCTGACGATCCATCCATAAAGGAGAACATGTCGTAGTTGGACGTATTGTCCACCAGGAGTTCGGATACATGGAGTGGAAAATCGTCTTTTGGGCACGCCTTATTGAGGTCCCTGAAGTCGATGCAGATACGAATCTGTCAATTCTTCTTCTTTACAGGGACGATATTTGCAATCCAGTCAGCATACTTCTCTTCTCGGATGAAGCCTGCTTCTATGAGCTTTTTCGTTTCTGCAATCACCTGCTCTTCAATCTCCAATCTCATTCTCCTTGGAGCTTGCTTGACGGGTGCTGCATCAGACTTGATGGCTAATCTGTGAACTGCCACATCAGGGGATAAGCCAGGCATCTCAGCATATGTCCAAGCAAAACAGTCCCTGAATTCACAGAGGAGCTTCTTCACTTCTTCTACTTGATCTTCTGGCAAAAGAGAGCTAATGAAGGTTGGGCGAGGATCTTCCTCATTTCCCAAGTTGACTTCTTTGAGCTCGTCCATCGTAGCAGCTTGTCCACCATCTTCCAGTTCTTCTGGTGCAGGCTCAGCTTCTACGGGTTGATCATCATAAGCATTGGTTTCGTATGTTTCTTCAGCACCATCATCATCGGATTTGATTTCTCCACATGTGATCGCCCGACAAATCTCCTTCTGGAGGAATTTTCTTTTGATGAATCCGATGCCTTATATGCATCTATATCCTTTCGTCGTAATGGACGCGGACTTCTCCCATACCAGAGGCCTAAGCTTGTACGGAGCTGTCGTTTGGTAGTAGGAATATTGATTTGCTTTCGTAGCATTCTTTGAATATTTTTAGTATTGAATTTGGGTAGCCTCGTAGGAAATAATTCCTCTGAGTCGATGAGCATGCAATCCCAGTCATGATTCTCCTCTTCATGAACTCCCGTGGAATATAACACATTCTTTGGTACAGTCCCATTTTTACGGGGAGGCAGATAAAGAGTGGAGAGTTCTTCAATTTTATGAACCTCGCGCGAAATGATTTCCTTGAAATGTTGCAAGGGAACACGTGTGACTACGAGTACGCTGTCTGAAATCAACAGACTGTCTATTCTTCTGGAGAACACACTCTGCACTGAGTTCATGTAGATTGAGTCGTAGTCATAATCATCATTTGAAAATTCAATCTGCCTACTCCATTCATCCGTGGACTGGCATATTTTTCGAGATTTGGTAGGAGTAACATCATCTTCATCCGTGTCACTCCCAAGGTGAGGTACATGTTTCTTTTCTTTAGGAATGGTTGGTGATTTGGGAAGAGTTGGCGTCGCTTTCTTTCTTCCTATACGCTTCTTCTCATCTTCTTGCTTGGGTTTCTTTGCAGCCTTAGAATTTGATGCTCTAGCCTCAAGAGAACTTGACGACTTTTGCTTCTTTGGCATGAAGTACTTAGCATCTTCATAAATTGTTACTTCATGTACTGCAAAGGGCTGAATATCGCCAGAGATCCTGAATTCTTCTCCTTCTCTGAGATACTTCATGCACTGGTGTAATGTTGAAGGGACAACGCCGTATTCATGCAGCCAAGGTCGACCCAATAGCGCCTTAAATGAGGTGTCCGCATCAATCACATGAAATTTAGCTTCCGTATGGAGTTCCCCAAATACAAGAGGAAGCATGAACGAACCAAGAGTTTTCTGCCCTTTCTCGTTAAAACCATGCACCATCAACTTGTCTTGCCCAAGATGTTCCACATCGAGGCAGAGGGATCTCAGTGCCTTAAGGCTCATAAGATTTACGGAAGATCCAGGATCAATCAAAATTCGACTGATCATCATACCGTCGCTCTCTGCCGTAACATACAGAGGGCGGTTGTGGTCTGCTGTTCCAAGCATCATATCATCATTAGCAAAAGTGATGATGGGCTCATTTTGAGCTTGCAAGACTTCAGTCAAATTGCGTTCAGCAAAATACGCCTCATATCTTTCAGGGTCTTTGAGAGCTTGAATCAAAGTTTCTCGAAGGTCTTTAGACATCAGTAAGGCATCATATATACTGAGTTGTGCCGGGATCTTTCTCAAGTGGGATAAGATATTGTAATCTATCCCCTTGGACAAAGTATTATTTTTCTTGGGATCTTCGAGGATAATATCTTCATTGATAACTATCTCTTTTCCCTTATCTTTATTAGGGATCCCTTTCTTTGGTGGAGGAGGCAGTACCTTGCCACTTCTCAACTGTACTTGGGCCACCTCATCTGATTCAGACTTGTTTGATGAAGCATTATCTTCAGAGTCAGTCATTGTTGTGTCTGCGAATTCATCTGTAGACTCGGAATCGTCTCCCAACTTCACTTGTTTCATTTGCGATTCTATGCTTGGATCTGAATCTTCATCATCTGGAAAACATAGATCTTCTGAACTGAATTCCATTGATGATACCATTAGACAGAATTCAGGGGCCGCTTCTTCAGCGTATTTCTCCCCTTCTGCTATTTTTAATGTTGCTGAGATGACTCGGCATATCTCCGTAGGAAGAGATTCATCTTCAGCTTCTTCTTTCTTTTCATCTATTTTAAGCTCTTTCATAAAATCACTGAGCTTAATAGGCCTCCTGACAGTCTGGTAATATTCACCCAAACTATCAATAGCTTTTTGAGTTGCAGTCTTCTTTACCACAGGCTTCTTCAACTTGGCTTTCTTCCTAGAAGACTTTGGCTTTGCTTTATCAGATTTGGATGAGCTAGCTTGGCCAGGTTGCTGTTTAGAAGTGGATGCTTGTGACATAGGCAACCATTTTAAATTCAGTACTGGCTCAGTAGGGGACTTCCACTTGACACCTGGAACTCCTTCAAGCTGTTTCAACATCTTTGTTGTCTTCTTGGAAACCACCGTTTCCCATTGTTCACCTTGAATAGGTTCTTTCATTTTTTCTTTAAGCGGGAGTACGGAAGAGGACGTGACTACCCGGGTGGATTCTTTTCTAGGACGAACCAACACATTATCTGATAATGTCAGTTCTCCCCTCTTGTACATCTTTTCTAACCAATCTTTGAAGACATAACAATCTTCAATTGGATGGCTAACTACCCGATGATATGGGCAGTAGTTTGGGTCGCCACTGTGTTTGGACTCTTCAGGTATTTTGCATTCTGGCAATTCTAGACCGTTCTTGAGTGCTTGTCGAAATAGTTTAGCGACACTCTCCCTTTTAAATGAATATTCTTTATTCATTTTTTCCTTGAGGGAAGGGAACGTTCTATCACCAGTTCCCGTGGGTTGCCTCTGGCGCTCTCCTCCACCAGGAAAGACTCGAGGTTTGTCATTTCCTCCAAGAACCAACTTTGGTTGAGGGTTTGGATTGTAAGCTTGCTTTGATTTTTCTTCATATTGCATCGGCTGCTTTCCTTTATCCACATTATATACTACCTTTTTACCTTTATCAGGTCTGGGAGGGAATGCAGAGTAGACATCATTTCTCCTAGCATCAGGCGCCTTAGCCTTTTTAGGTTTGTCAGGGAGGCTTTCTGACTTTGACAGGTTCAACTTTTCAAACTTAGCCACCCTATCCAACAGATCTTGGAAGGTAGTAATGGAAGCCATGCATAAGAAGGGTTGCATTTTATCATCAATGTTCCCCATCAACAGTTGAACTGCATGTTCTTCTTCCAGCTGCTGTTCGCACTTCATACTGAGATTGCGCCAGCGTGTTATGTACCTCGTTACTGATTCATCTTTCCTCCTTTTATCAAGGGCAAGATCAGCAATGGTAGTCTTCTCTATTGCACTGGCAAATCTCTTCACGAATAAGGCCTCTAATTCTGCGAAGGTCTTCAGAGAATCATTTGGTAGCTCGGCATACCATTCGAAAGCAGTTCCACTCAAGCTGCTTACGAATTGCCTGAATAGCAGAGCATCATTACCCCCTGTGTTCCCACAGGTTGCTTTGAACTGCGCCAGATGCTGTCTGGGATTTTTATTGCCATCGAAAATATTGAACTTCGGCACAGAATATCCCTTTGGATATGGCACCTGATCGTACTCTGCTGGGTACGGGCGAATTTTTCCTACCAACTTCTCTGCCTGTTCAGCAGCTATAATGGCCTTGATCTTTTCACTGATTATGCCTTCCAACTGCGATGCAGTTACAGGTTCAGAGGCATTCGCCACATTTTGGGGAGTGCGTTGGCGGGTAGGATCATCGTTCTTATAGCCACCTTCAGGTATACCTTTCACTCCTGAAGCTTGGTGTGCTTGAGAATTTTGAGGATTAGCAGATTGGTTGATGGGTTGAGCCGGTGCAGGGCCCACAGAAGTGGTCTTCTGCATCATCTCCATCATGGTCGTCATCTGAGTCATCATCTCAGTCATTTTATCATTCAACTGAGAGATTTCTTTATCTTTCTTCCGCATTTGTCGCCTCATTTGATTTCTCATTTCAGCGAGTGTGATGTCTTCGCCAGCGAAGGGGTTTTCTCCAACCTCTTCTTCTTCCTCATCTCCTTCTTCTGAGGAGCGAGCACTTTGGCTAGCAATGGATCTAGCCCTGTAGCGACGTCGATAAACACGTACGCGCGGCTGTGATTGTTGGTCTTCTTCATCACCATCATCATCTTCAACATCAATGTGGCTGACCATACGAACCATTTCGATCTCCATAGTATCATCATCGTCATATTCTTTTTCATCTTCTCGTACCTGAATTTCTGAGCGGCGTCGCCACTGAATTTCAGGCTCTTGACTTGGAATGATTACTTCTTCGATCTGCGGACTACGATCGAAATGAACTTCCTCTTTGGCTGAAGTAGGAGAATGACGGGATCTCCTGGAAGACTCTCCAGGATGTCGACCGTCCATATAATTGTCGTCATTATGGGCCTTCCTTTGGACCCATTTCTGACGAGTTTTGTTGGCAGGGGCGGATCTCCGGGAGACAGCTCCGGATGTCACGCCTGGTCTATCTTTTTCTTCAAAAATCTTTTCCTTTCGAGGCTTCGGCCTCCAAACTTGTTTGCCTTTCCGCTGGGCCCTTTCGGCGACGGATTCTTGGACATATGGTCCAAGTGTCACGCCCCGATGTGCTTCCCGCGGAACTTGGTGTTGGTAATTTCTTTGTTTGGCTATCACAACAGACGATAGCCTCTCTCTTGGAGGAGTTCTTCGGGCCTCAACAATCAGTGGCCTCTGGAACTTCTTTTTCATTAAGCCCTTCTCCTTGACTGTCTTCAGTACACGGTGTACCCGGGCAGACAGACGTTCGGGCTCTCTTATCTTCTGAGGGGCTGGAACTTCAGGCTGACGCTCCCAAAAAGATTTCTTGAGCTCACCAGAAGAGCTATTTCTTTTTATCCACTTTAGATTGGCGAACTTATTCTGAGTGGGGATATTGATCTTTGATTCTGGTGCTGGCAGATTGGAGGGATGGACTGGTACAGGTAATTGCTGAGCTCGCAATTCTGCATTTCTCTTTCTCCTCTGCCTTCTGGTGAGCCTTCCTCCAGATGAGGAAGCTTCAGTTTCATACCTCCCAGGTGCAACAGGCTCTCTGAGCAGGTTTGTGGTGTTAGCAGTCACCACAGAAACTTTTCTTCCAGTAACAACCCTCTTTGCAGTAAGGGTCTCAGATTGAGATAATCTTTCAAAGACAGAAGTTCTTCCTTGGGCAGCACCTCTGATAGTAGTCCTTTCAGAGTGGGACCTTCCAGAAGGTTCTTCAGAGTTTACGCCGTACACAGGGACGGCTGCAGCCCTTGCAGTAGCTGCTGAGAATTCGAGCCCACCAAAGTGGATGGTGGCTCCAGTATTTCCAGTTTCAATGACAGCATTCGCCAGTTGAATTCTGGCTCCTCGTCCCAATTGGACGGTCATTGGGGTGTCCTGCATTTCCATTCTACAAAAATGAAAGACAGGAGTTAGTGATCAGAATTGATACATCACCCCACGCTTTCATAACAAAGAAATAACGCAGAACCAACAGTAGAAGCAGGAAAGTTAGCATGGAATTAAAAACCTTGCTAAATGAATTTCCACTGATCTTATTTAAAAGATTCATTATCAGGAACTTTCAGTAATGGATCTTTGGACATAAGAACCAAATGTCACATCCTGATGTTCACCATATAGAACATAGCATTTTGGCTGCTACTATAACATTTATACGACTAGCCAAAGATGGAAAGAGAAACCATTCCCCAGCGGAGTCGCCAGAAATCTGTGGGCTCCGAAAATTCGGCCCCGGCCTCCGCTCGCTTTTTTTTTAATTCAGCGAGGGAGTTTTAACGAACTATGTTCCGGGGTAAATTTTGGAAGGCAAATGGGTTTGTAGATAAGACACTACCCAGAGATTTCGCCCTCATTTTGCGAGGACTTTATGATCTGAGTTCTGGTTTCCTATAGGCGCAAGCCCCTATAGTTAATTACCTCTCTCGATCACGAGAGAGAACTTTCGATTAAGGCTAGTCGTCAATCAGATACGTATAGAGATACGTGTTATCTGGCATATAGTAGCAGCAACAGGTTTGGAATATTGGATTTTGAGTTTAGAATTGGGTATTTGGAAAGATTTGAAAATTTTGATATTTAAAATAAGAAATTTCACCATCGTGTACTTAAAGCGGATGGTGGGGGAATGGATGATAGACCCGATCAAGATCCCATGGTTCCGTCGTCCCGGGCCATCGTGGTCCCTGGTCTACTTAGTCAGAGAAGGTAGTCGACCCAACCTGACAGAAGGATCCTTGTCGGCAGCCATGGGTTGCTTCGTCCAAGGGGACCTTGTAGACCGGGGTTGGATGTTTGTCTAAGGGGATAAATTTGAATCCACCTTAGCTAACAGAGGGCTTTATGCCCTATCGATCATATCCTATTGATTCATATCTCAAGGATTTAATGTCAGTAAGGAGCGTATTGGCTCTGGCCATAACCGAGATATCGTGGTGCCATTTGGCGGCGAAACCACGCGGTTCAGAGGGCCCCGGGTCGTTGTTTACCTGCAGTGCCATTTGGCGGCGAAACTGCCGGTTAGAGGACACGTACCACGTCCTTACTGGCAGCAGACTTTTTTGAGAATGGATCCTAGTAATATTTTCGACTAGGCATTTCGCTCTTTGTGAGCTAGAGTTTATTTAAATTTGTCCACCCCGGCAGACTGTTGCGGAGGGTGGATGGATTTTTGCTTTGAGCGATTGATGGATTGATTTCAGATTTAAATATCTGGGCTTTGGGATTTTTGTGGAGTTTTTGGATTTTTGGATTTTGATAGGCATTTGGATATTTGGGAGACATTTGAAAATGTTTGTGAACCCCTCCGGTTGAGATCTGCATTCAACACGGCCATCATCGGGGTGTTTGGGGGTTATTTCTTTTGATTGAACCTTGTCGACCCTATCAACTTATCGATAGGGGATCGGGTTTCATAGGCTTTGTGCCTTTTGTTTAGTGAATTCTCTTGATTTTAGGCTTTGAAGGCCTAAAAAGAATGTATTTAGACAAATACACCGGTCGCTACAACCGTGTCTTTTGTTAGGTAGTTCGAATCTTGTCGACTTCTATTGATCCTTATAGAAGGATCGGATTCGAACTTGAATTCACTTGTCAACCCGCGCAGCATCCCTAGACGTCACGTGTGTACCAATAACACGCTCGCCGGGGCCCATGCGGGTTTTATAATTTCTTTTACCCCTTTTAGTGTACCTATGTGTATACAATTTATGGTGCACATGGGGGTATTTTTGGAATAGGCGCCTTCTGTCTGCTTATATCAGTGTTGCAGATCCGGTGGCGTGGCGTTGTAGATTGTAGACGCCTTCTGTCTGCTTGTATAAGTGTTGCAGATCCGGTGGCGATTTGGTCTTGATGTTGACCCCTTCCCCCTTTCTCAATCACCGGGGAAGGATTTTCTAGATTCGGGAGTCAAAGACTGCTGATTTGGGGAGGACTCCCTTTAGGCTCTTCAGTGTGGCAGACTTGTTATTTCCGGTATTTGTAGGTACTAGAGCTGTTTTCTTCTTGAGTATAGAACTAAGAAGAGAGTTTAGAACACCAGGAAGTTTGGTTCTAATTTGTTCAAACATGTCATCCCTTCTGCCAGGGGTTGTCCTTTTTTCGTACATCGGGTTGCCTTTGTACCCGGCGTGCTGGAAGATCTTGACCACCAATGTCGTAGGTGATATATGTACTTGTGTCCGCAGTGATTCGTTGTATTTGTGATATACACACTGTTGTTATCCACAAGTGGCTCGTGTTTGCTTGTAGGGATCCGTTGTATTTGCTACGACCTTCTAGAGATGTTCGTAGAAGACCCACTGTTCCCACATCATGCCCACCTATCATCAATCTCAGGTGGTTTAATGTCTGGATTTGTTTATAGAGGACAGGTCTTTGACTATCCAATAGTAGTGTTGCCTTCTCAATCAACAGGCATTGTAGGGATTGTCGTAGGAGATTGTGCATCGAGGTCTTGTGACATATCTTGAGTCACTCTTGACCATACAAATGTTATTGTAGTTTGAGCTCCCTTGCACAGGATTCAAGCCTTGTCCTTGTATGTGTTTGGATCCAAGTTCAATTTCATTCAGACTTGAGTTTCAAACTCAATATGAGTCTTCAATATTCGTTTAAGTCTTCTACTGCCATATGGAATTCACCTGGATTTGAATCTATTATTTGCAAACCCAAACTTTACTTGGTGTCGTGCAGTTCATGTTCAAATGAACAGGTTCTTGTTGTCCACATCTTGTTCTAACTTTGAGTGTAGAGTGCAAGTTCAAATCTTTGGTTCAGGATCTTCAGGAGTTCTTTGAAATTCAAATTGATTTGATTTTGGTTCCAATTTGATTTCATTTTATTTGGATTCGGCCTTTTATTAGTCATTTGGGTTTTGTTCTGATTCAGGTCCACAGTTTATTGTTCATTTGAATGCATGCTCTTGTTCTTTTCTGTTCATACAAGTCCTCTGCTCATTTAGTTCGAGTTCTGTACATTCTTGTTCAAGTACAGGTCTTTTATATTTTTGCTCAACTGAAGTCTTCAAATTGTTTAAGTCTCGTGTACTTCAGTGAAAATTTCGGCAGCACCCCGACATATCCCCCATTTGGGGGAAAATTGGGGAGTTGGGCCTTCCCACCACGCTACTAGAGCGTGTATGGTAGGTGTCCTTGGACACCGCGGCCGTACAAATTTTCATCCCACCACGCTACAAGAGCGTGTATGAGGCCTTCAGCAGTACCCGTACCAGAACAGCAGTGACGTACCAGAACAGTAGTGACTCACCACCACGCTACAAGAGCGTGTATAGGGCTCTCCCTCCTCGTCGTATGCCTCGCACCGGGCTCCCTCCTACCGTGCTACAAGAGCGCGTATAGGTGGTTCCCCGGTCCGCTGCAAACGTCGAGAATGAGATTTGGAACATCATACCTTTGCGTAGCAGTCGTCGGTGGTGTCGATGTCGAGGTCGAGGTCGAGAACCGTCCCCACCACGCTACAAGAGCGTGTATAGGGCTTACCCGCCTCGTCGTATGCTTCGCACCGGGCTCCCTCCTACCGTGCTACAAGAGCGCGTATAGGTGGTTCTCCGGTCCGCTACAAACGTCGAGAACGGGGTTTAAGTCAGAAATTATACCTTGGCGACTCTGGCAGTGATTGTCGGCGACTGTTGGCTCGTAGATCGATGCAAGAGGGGAGTGCAAGCATGCTTCTCTTTTTTTTTTATATATAATTAATATTAATTAATTATAAATTAATTAATAAATCATTTTTTTAATTAATTATTTTAATTAATCATAATTAATTAAACTAATTAATTAAAATTTATAAAATTTAATTAAAATTATTAGTTATAATTAATTCATAATTAATTTTAGTTAATTTTAATAAATTGTAATTAATTAAAATTAATTAATAATAATTAATCTTATTATAATTAATTAAAATTAACTCTAATAAAAATTAATTATAATTAATTAAATTAATTATAATAATTTAATTCGAATTAATTAGAATTAATTATAATAATTATAATTAATTAAAAATAATAAATTTAATTAATTATATTTAATTAATTTAATTATAAAATAACAATAATAATAATAAATAAAATAAATAAATAAAAAAAAAAAAATCTCTCCCTCCCCAATCTCTCGGTTCGGCGGATTTATGGGATTTGGCCGGAGTAGCGTGCAGAAGGGAGAGAGTTACCTTCACTACCAGCGGGTTCCCATTGTTGCTTTGGATCAAAATGCCGTAACTTTCGGTCTAGCGGGAAGGAAAGCCGTCGGAGGAGGGGGACAAAGTCGAACAGCAACAAGGAAGCCGGAGAAGCACACGAAGTGGAGAAAGTTACCCTCACTGCCTGCGAGCTCCGGTCTTGCTTCCGATCGAAAGGTCGTAACTTCCGCTCCGATTGAAAGGGACGACGTCGTCGATCAAGCGAAGTCGCACAGCCACGAAGATGTCGGAGAAGCAACCGAAAAGGAGAAAGTTATCTTCACAGCTGAGCGAGTTCCGGTTCCTGCTTCCGATCTTTATGCCGTAACTTCCGATCCAACTCGCAGGGAATGTCGTCGAAGGAGCGGTCAGATAGCAAGGAGGAGTCGGGGGAGAGAGTCGCACGCAAGGGAGAAAGTTATCTTCACTGCCAGTGAGCTCACGTTGTTGCTTCCGCACAAAAAAAAATGTCGTAACTTTCGATTCGACAGACAGAAGAGAACGAGAGCTTAACACGATGTAGACATCTGATCGTGCGAGGTCGTGGGCGACGACGTGCTGAATTCGGCGTCGGACAGGTACGATTTTATTTTTATTTTATTTTTTGTTTTGTTTTATACGGCGGCAGGTTAACACTGGGGTGTGACAATTTTGATGAATTCAACGTTTTTTTCATGCTTTGCTTATTTGATGTTCTGTGAATGCAAAACAACTTTCCAAGACCAACTGCCAAACAGCACTTCCCAAGCTTGGCAGATAACCTCTCTTGGAAGGCCACTATCAATCATCAATCTATGGGCAACAATTCAAGCTAGTGCATTGTTGGCGTTGACATGAGTCAGGCCTGTGTTTTACCTCTTGGGCAACAGGTTTTCAAAGGTGGTTGGCCATGGTATGACAGCTCAATTACCACTTGTTGACTTCATTTTATAATCATATTATTTATTGCTTCATCGCACTAACGGGTGAACCAACTCAAATATGGTCAGCAATTCAATTCTGATGTGTCGTGCAAGTGGTTCAAGCAAAATCACCGGCTCAATTTTTGGTGGCTCAAACTGAACCAAAAATTTTGACATGTATTTTTTATCAATCAATTTGACAATAAGCTATGGGACTTCCACAATGAATCAAAAAATAATTTTCTTATACCTGCAATCGATATCTGAGTTATGTCAATGGCACCAACACAAATCCATTTGGCTGCTTCTACGCCAAAAGCAACTGGAAGTGACTATTAGCCAATAAAATGATATCAGTATATCCCACATCGGGTAAGCTACTTTTAAATAAACTGCAGGTTACACAAAAAATTGATTTTAACAGTGAGGAAGCTAACCTGCAGCCCCATAGCCCTGTCTCCTTCAATGCTTTTAAAATCATTAACAATTGCAATCCCCAGCTATTAAGTAAAAATTTACAGAGATTTAGCAACAGTTAGTTTCTTAAATGATATAAATTAAGCTAGCTGTGAGCAACATACCCCAGCTATGCTGTACAAGAGAGTAAGCACAACAATGTCGGGGGTAAGAGTTCCAAACAGTGCCTGACCAGCCCACCTATTAAGTGAACAGTTGCAATCACAAGACAGGAAAATTATATGAAGAATAACTTCCACAATTCAAGCTTAAAACAGAAAAATAAATGTACTAAATAAGTTATAGAATTATTCATTATACCATGGTAGAGCAATGTAGCTTGCCCCCAAAGCAAAATTGCCAATCCATCCATTTTGCTTGAGCTACAAAATAAATTGTGGCCATGACAGAACAGAAAATGTTGCAAAAAAAAATGTTCAGCCTTTGCAAAGCTATACAATATAAAGTGATGAGATATAAGATTAATAGTTTACATCTAAAGGGATTAAAGTGCTTCAACCTTTAACGGGGGAGCAGAATATATGTATGAAACCAAGGATCCACCCAAAGCTAGATAAAATATAACTGGAAACGTGTGCCCTGCCTAACAACAGGAAAGACGAGCACTGCCAAGGTGTGAGGTTTTGCATTTGATATTTCAAACATATTCATATTTAAATTTTGAATGGCTCACCCACACATCTAACAGACCAGCCAAGCCAATGCCTCCTAGTAGCAGCAACCAAATCTGAGTTATAACCTAACCAAATGTAGTTTTTAAGTTTTCCAAATGATAATCAACCCAAGGAAACTAATTCTTGCCTATAGTCACAAAAAAAAGGAAGAAGTAACTGCTAAAAGCGTGATAAAGTTGATGCAACAATTTCAAGGAAGACATATGAAGAAAGTATTAATTGTATGAAACATCTGGTATGATAAACAAGTATTTGAAAGCTCAATTGAAACCTGTCTGTGCTGAAATTATTGAGTCTGTTGTAATCCTACAAATAGGATTAGCATTTAAGCCAACTGACTAGACCAAGCTTGCATTCCAAAGAACATGAATCCAGAGAAGAATAAACATAAAATTTCAAAAGAAATCCTTGAAAGAATATTAGAGGGGTATATGAAGAGTTAAACTTTCATAGATAACAGTGAATATCAGACCAGGGATTTTGATCATTCTTGCAATGTATTCGTAATTGAAAAAACTGAACCATATAATAAAAATTAGATAGCCAAGTCGAACTCTGTCTCCATGCTTGGATAGGAACAACAAAGATTTCTTCTTTTGAAATAGACAACTTGTTCCTGAAGCTCTTTCAGTCACAAATATTTGTATTCAGAGAAGATAGAAAGTAAAAATTGGCATATCTTTCAGTCTTTCACCAGAATGACTATTTTTTTCTTTTTTAAAATATCTCGAGAAAAATATTTGCATATTTATACGGCAGGCCACTTTAATATTATTGTTAATTAAAAAAACAGAAATAGCTTTCATACTGTAAAAGGAAAGAAATATAAAAGCTAAGTTGCCACAGAAAATCACTTTTGTTAAAGATATATTCACATTTTCTGTAAACAAGACATGTGATGCGTTATTATTCTTTCGTATTTATTACAAATGTATCAAAACCATTTTTAAATTCCATTATTTTTTAGCTTCAAGTCCATCGGCTGTTTGCAGGAAAGAGTACCTCATACACTTGTGAAATACCATGTCCATTACCGAGTTTAAATTAAGCGCAAACAAAAATTTTAAAAATGACCATAGTGATGAAAATAGTCTGATACATTAATATCCCATACAAAACGATAGGGCTAATATTTTCTCAAGATCTTTGAATAGGCTTTGAATAAGATCATGCTATATCCTGTCCAAAATGATAAACTTCAACAATAGCCAGATTGAAACAGGAAACCTACAGCCAATGCACTGTTTTCCAAGCAACATCGTTAACAACATTATTACAAGAAAGATTTACAAACCTCATTCTCAGATATCGCTCCTGAAGGAATGGGGCGATAAGGCTCATTGATAGCATCGATTTCACGATCATACCAATCATTTAGCGTCTAAAAGGATGTCAAGAGTTAGTATGAACAGAATGAAGGAAAAAAAAAAAGAACTAAACAAATAAAAAATGTTAGGCCATTTTGAAGTTGATTCAATGGCTTTCCTGATTTTGAAATATTGCCAATAATTTTTAGAAGAGGATGCTAGCTCAGTCCTTATTTTCTGAATGAACCCATATGTAAAAAGAGAGAAAAAAGTAGCAAATATGCACACCCCCATACTTTTTGTGGGCCCACACAAAAATAGTTTCGAAACTCTTGGAATAAATGCAAAACTTATATAACACTGAGAGTGCAAAAATAGCGTAACTACAAAAAAAATTACAGTTTCATCCAATTGATGACTATATCATGTTGTTGTCACTGTAGATTTTATTATTGATTGTTGAGAATTACAACCCAAATTTCTTAGATACATAAGATGACACTCATTTTATAAAGAGAAACTAAAGTAGCTAGAAAAATACAATCAAATTTCCAAAACAGCCTTTATAAAATAATTATAAATACTGGATACCTTTCCCAGGCAAACCAAAAACCCCTAAATAAGTCGGACTGCAATTAAGTCTACAAATAGTGTTTTCCTCAAAAGAAAAAAAAGTAGACTTCACAACTTAATAGTAATCACCATCACGAACATGTTGTTACAACCTTAAGCTCGTGGCTATGGAGTTAGACAATAGGTGAACTTGCACCTTTGCTAGTCCAAAAGAGATAAGCCAGAATGTCGTGAAAATCTTGTCATGTTTGATGCACATTGTGTGTGTGTATGATGTGCATGGTTGTAATGACTTGGAAAGGAGATGAGTGATAGGCGCGTGGAAACATATTTTGCACATTAGTTGTGCGTGAGCTAGGAACGTGCCAAGCTATATCTACAAGTGCATAAAACACATGACTTTAGAGTACTAAGTAAAGTCTACATGTGCACGCAGCAATGATGATCAATGGGATGGATGCACGCAAACAGCTTAGTGGAGAGAGCAAGGATAATTGAAATGAGCTAAATTTTTCTAAGCACAGTTGGGAGCAGCGACAGACAGGCAAAAGAAAAATGTTTGAAAGGATGCTCAATTTAGAAATAAGAAGCTTAAATTTGATAATAAGCAAGAGCCTCTTTGTGATCAGTATGGGAAGAAACATTTTGGTCAGTATTTAGTGGGTTCTGGAAGGTGATATAGATGTGGTGAACTGGGTCATTGCAGGATGGATTGCCCACTTCGGAAAGAAACAACGTCAGGCCACAAGGATTTCTAGAACATGGACAATATAAGAGATGTTTGGAAGGCAATCAGGCAGGGAAAACTCAATTTTAGGAAAAGCCATCAGTTCAAGGGAAACCACCAATTCATATGAGATGAGAGCATCAGATGTTAAAAGTAATCAAGCTAAGAAAGTAAGAGTATTTTCCATCACACCTCAGGAAGCCAAAGATTCAAAAGAGACAATTTACAGGTATACTTCTAATTTTAATAAATTTGATAGAGTTCTTTTTTATTCTAGTGCATCCCAATCATTTATTTCAGCAGAATTTTGTTCTAACTTATATGTTGAGATTGTATGCTTTATACAAGCCTTATGTGTTATAATGAGAACAAGAGATAGTTTGCATGCTCATAGGAAGTGTTTTATGAATCTTGATTATTCAAGGTCGCAAATTTACAACAAAGTTGATTTTAGTGTCTATTAAAGTTTTTGATATCATTTTGGGAATTGATTGGCTAGTTAAATATTTTGCCACAATTAAATGTTGGAAAAAAAGGATAAAGTTTAATTTGTCGAATGAGAAGACTTTCTACTATCCATATGAGAAGAATAGGATATCTTCTCTTATTAGTACAGTAAATATGAGTAAATATGTGAGGGGTGAGCTGATGTTCTTAGCTAAAATGGATGTGTTAAATAAAGATGTATAGGCATTACAGAATGTCCTAGTTGTTTCATAATTTTTAAATGTATTTCCTGAAGAATTACTTGGATTACCACTTGAAAGGGAAGTCGAATTTGGGATAGAATTGCAACTAGGAACATAAGCAATATACAAATCTCCTTGTAGTATGACTCCAAAAGAATTGCAGGAATTGAAAGCTCAATTGCAAGAATTGTTGGATAACAAATTCATCAGGTCTAGTAATTCACCTTGGATTGCACCTGTACTTTTTGTTAAGAAGAAAGATGGATTCATGCGAATGTGTATTGACTATCGAGAGTTGAACAAAGTGACTATCAAGAATAAATATCCACTACCTTGCATAGATGATTTGTTCGATCAGTTAGTAGGTGCTACAATATTTTTTGAATCGATTTGCAATTAGGGTATAATTAGTTGAGAGTTAAAGAAGAAGAAATAAGTAAGATAGTTTTTGGAACCATACATGGTCATTTTGAATTCTTCATAATAACATTTGGGTTGACGAATGCTCCTATTATTTTCATGGATATAACGAATAAGATTTTCAAGAATTATCTACATTAGTTTTTGATTATTTTTGTTGAAGACATTCTGATGTACTCAAAGACTAATGATAAGCATGTTGACATTTAAGAATAATTTAGAAAACATTGAGGAAAAATCGGTTGTATGTAAAATATTAAAAATGTGAAATTTGCCTAATAAGTATTACATTCTTGGGACATATTACAAATGTTGAAGGGATTTCAGTAAACCCACAGAAGGTGAAAACAATCTTGGAATGGCCCATACTAAAGAATATTATAGAGATTCGTAGCTTTTTGGGATTAGTTGGATATTATGGGACATTTGTTAAAGTATATTCACAAATTGTTATGTCACTATCCAAGCTGATGAGAAAGGATGTTAAATTTGAATGGACTACATAATGTGAGAAGAACTTTCAAGCATTGAAGAAGCATCTGACTATAGCACCAGTGTTGGCAATTCCATTAGGAATAGAAGGATTTCATATTTACAATGATGCGTCTTATAAGGGATTAGGATGTGTTCAAATGTAGAACAGAAAATAAATCATACGCATTGAAACAGTTGAAGTCACATGAAAGAAATTATCCTACTTCTGATTTAGTGGCAGTGATAGTGTTTGCTTTAAATTTTGGCAGCATTATTTGTATGGTGTGAGATGGGAAATCTTTAATGATCATCAGAGCTTTAAATATATATTTTCACAAAAAAAACTAAATTTGAGATAGAGAAAATGATTGCAGCTAATCAATGATAATGATGTGAATATTCAGTATTGTCATGGAAAAGCTAACATTGTGGTCAATGCTTTGAGTCGTAAATCCGTGGGAATTATAAATTGGATGATTACTCAGGAAGTTCAATTGATAAAGGAAATGGAGGCACTGCAATTGGAGGTTAGAGATTTTAAAAATCTTGAATATTTATAACAGATGACAGTAAAGCCAACTTTAACAAATCGAAATCAAAAAGCTCAAAAGATTGATGGTGAGTATCCAAAATTAATTAAGCAAGCTCAGTCAAGAAAAAGACTAGATATTTCTATTGATACTGAAGAAATTATTAAGCATAAGTCTTAACCGTGGCACCTAGTAATCAAGAATTAAAAAAAAAAAAAAATTGCAGGAAACTCATCACTCATGCTACACCAATCTTCCAGGTAGTACTCAAATGTATAAAAACTTGAAACTAATTTTTTGGTGGCCAAGTATGAAGAAAGATGTTGTTGAATATGTATCTAATTATGAAAGCTGAACATCAACGACCGAGTGAACTTCTGCAATCATTATCTATCCCTGAGTGAAAGTGAGAAGATATTGCAATAAATTTTGTTATGGGATTTCCCAGATCTAGGAAAGGGCATGACAACATTTGGGTGATTATTAATAGATTAATAAAATCAGCTCACATTTTTCCTAGCAAGCAATCTGATCCAGTAGATAAATTGGCATACCTGTATGTGAAGGAAATTATTAGATTGTATGGTATTCCAAAAGTAATTATTTCATACAGAGATGGTAGATTCACTTTCAGAATGTGAAAAAACATTCATGAAGGCTTGGGCACAAACCTAAACATCAGTATAGCTTTCCATTATCAGACTAATGGTCAATCTAAAAGTACAATTTAGGTATTGGAAGACTTATTGAGATTATGTGTTTTGGATCTTGGAAGTAGTCGGGAGGACAACATATCACTTGTAAGAATTGGTCTGACTGGATCAATTGAACCGCCGACCTATGTAATCACACCCGCACGAGTAGGCCCGAATGAACAGATGGAGAGTTGGGTGGACCAAGCGAGGGCACGACAGGGCTAGAGAGTTTGGTTTTCATTTTCGAGCGAGGGATCGCGTACAAGAGTGAAAACAAATGACTCCTCGTGAGTAATATCTCTGTTTCACTCACTCTTGTAAGGGTAAAAAGCGTGTGAAAGCTTCAGCCAAGAGAAGCGGCCAAGAGGAAGAAATTGTGTTTTCCAATTTCTTTTTTTGGCACATTTTTCTTTAGTGATTTATCCTAAGAAGACATCAATTATTTTAAGGAAGATAGAGGAAGAAATTCAGAAAAAAAAAAAAAAAAGTAAAGAAAAATTTTAGTGAATGACGAATCAAAGAGTTTTCATTTATGTCAACAGAAGGAGTAAGTGAATTGAAATATTATTTTGCATTCACATTTATTATTTTAAATTTCTCTAATTGATGAAATAATAGGTGATTGTCAAGCAAAAAGAGAGAAAATTTTGTGGTGAATCTAAATTTCTAAGGGGACAATTTCAAAGAAGGATGAAATTGTTAAGTGAGGTAATAATTTTTATTATCAGAAAATTAGATTTGTGAAATATGTTTAAGATATGGAAAGTTGGAAACTTTCAATATTTTATAATAATAGCCGATGCATGTAACGTTACTCTTAAGAATGTTAGTCAAATCAAATTCATTACGGCTTTGAATTTGTAAATTGTTCAGTGATAATTAATGAAATTTAATGTTATTTGGAACCGTGAATTTTCATAGCTGAGATAAGATAAGTATTGGAAGACTAAATCAGCGAATTGAGGATTTGAAAGATCTGACCGTAATCAACTGGGTAACTACAATTGTTTATGGCAATTTCATTATTTTATTTCAATTCTAAAAGTAATGCCTTATATATTTGTTTTACTTATATTTAGATGTTATTACATGCAAGATGATATCAATTCAAATGTATATGTGATGATGAAAATTTGACATATAAATTATTATGATAGTAGGAATGTATATCAACTATCATGACATTATGAATGTATATTAATATGTGAAAGATGTATATAATGATTTAAAACACATGTAAAGGAAAAAAGAAAATAAATTTGAAAGTATATTGATGTAGACAAAGAAAGGGGTCAACTCATGTCCAAAATAAATCAATTTTGGCCTCTGTCGAGTTTACAAGCTCAATCAAAATTAAGCTGAAATTTTAGCTCATTTATGAGCTGGTCTTTAGTTCACTTATTAAACTAAGGGTTAGCTCATTATTAGCTAACATTTTAGTTCATAGTTATCTTTTTATTAATGTAATTTTTTTGTTTTTTTTTTGTAATTTAATTATGTTTGTCTCTTGGAATTCCAAGCCGTTTTTTGGAATTCCATGAAAATGTGTTTACTCGTGCCATGGCTCCTTGGCTTCCACGGGTTGGCTTTTCCCATGCCTTTGCCCCTTGGATTTCCGGCCGGCTGCTGGTTTCTGAGCCTGGGAGTTTTCCCGTGGCTGTGACGCCTTGGTTCCGTGCGGCCTCCTTGGCTCTCGTGGCTGCTCCTTCGATTCTTGGGCTTGGGATGTTTTTCTGTGAAAAGCAATAGGGTTTTCATGGTTTGTGATGTTTGGAATTCCAATGAGAATTCAACGTTTGTGTCTTTTGGTATTCCCCTTTCATACCTATAAATATGAGGGGCTTGTAATGTTTAAAAAAAGTGAATGAAATGTTATTTTTGGAAAAGCTATAATCTGCGGGTTTGCTTGGAAAAGCTTGCAAGCTTTGTCCACCTTCTTTCTCAACCCCTCTGAAAATCTTGCGAGCTCTTTCCAACCTTTCTTCTCAGCTTCTAACCTCTTTCATCTCTCCGCAAGTGCCACTCCACATGTATCCCTCTTCTAAATTGTGAAGCAATTTTAGGGTGTCTTTAATTTCGAGTCATTGTAATTTGTTTAAGTGTACGAGTCGTCTCTGTAAGTTTTTTTTTTTAATTTCTAAATCTATGTTAGATTTGAAATGTAAGAGTTTGTTCTAATATCTCTAAGTAATTCCCTTCTATCTTGGTGTTTTGTCTCGTCTTTTCTATGTGGGTTCAAGAGATATAGGCTCCCCTATATTTTTTGGCCTGCATCATATATGTTTGAAAGTTATATGTTATTTAAAATACTGTGGGCTCCGAAAATTCTGCCCGCCTCTGCTCGCTCTTCTTTTTATTCGGTGAGGGAGTTTTAATGGAATTAAGTTCCGGGATAAATTTTGGAAGGCAGATGGGTTTGTAGATAAGACACTACCAAGAGATTTCACCCTCATTTTGCAAGGACTTTATAATCTGAGTGCTGGTTTCCTATAGGCGCAAGCCCCTATAGTTAATTACCCCTCTCGATCACGAGAGAGAACTTTCAATTAAGGCTAGTCGTCAATCAGATACGTAGAGATACGTAGTATTTGGCATATAGTAGCAGCAATAAGATTAGGATTTGGAGATTTGGAATTTGAATGTTTGGAATCTTAAAAATTTGGGAAGTTGGGAGATTTGATATTTAAAAATAGAAATTTCACCATCTTGCACTTAAAGCGGATGGTGGGGGAATGGATGATAGACCCGATCAAGATCATATGGTTCCGTCATCCTGGACTATCGTGGTTCCTGTCTACTTAGTCAGAGGCGGTAGTCGACCCAACCTGACAGAAGGATCCTTGTCGGCAGCCATGGATTGCTTCGTCCAAGGGTACCTTGTAGACCTGGGGTGAATGCTTGCCTAAGGGGACAAATCTGAATCCACCTTAGCTAACAGAGGGCATTGTGCCCTATCAATCATATCCTATTGATTCATATCTCAATGATTTGATGCTAATAATGAACGTATTGGCGCTGGCCATAACCGGTATTTCGTGGTGCCATTTGGCGGCAAAACCACTCGATTCAGAAGGCCCCGGGTCATAACTGTTTATCCTGCAGTGCCATTTGGCAGCAAAACCGCCGGTTAGAGGACACGTACCACGTCCTTATTGGTAGAGATTATTTGAGAATGAATCCTAGCGATATTTTCGACTAGGCATTTAGCACAATGTGAGCTGAAGTAATTTTTAACTTGTTCACCCTAGCAAACTGTTGCGGAGAGTGGATGGTTTTTACTTTAAGTGTTTTGATGATTGGTATCAAATTTAAATATCTTAGAGCTTGATGATTTTTTTAATTTTGTGGAATTTGGATTTTATAGAAGTTTTAGGGCATTTTGAAATATCTGAGAGATAAACCCCTCCGGTTGAGATTCACATTCAACACGGCCATCATCGGGGTGTGGGGTCATTCATCGACTAAACCTTGTCGACCCTATCAGCTTGATGATAGGGGATCGGGTTTCGTAAGCTTCATGCCTTTGTTTATGAATTTCCTTTGTTAAAGGCCTTGAAGGCCTAATATGAATGTACAAAATAAATATTCCGGTCAATTTTATGATCGCATATTTATCCGATGATTCAAACCTTGTCTACTCCTATTTACTTGCTTAGGAGGATTGGGTTTCATAGGCTTTATATTTTTATTTAGTGAATTCTCTTGATTATAGACCTTGAAGGCCTAATATGAATGTATTAAAATAAATACACCGGTCCCCACAACCGTGTGTATTTATTTGAATGTTAGAACCCTGTCGACTCCTATTGATCTGCATAGAATGATCGAGTTCGAACTTGAATTCACTTATCGACCCGCGCAGCATCCCTAAACGTCACATGTGTACCAATAACACGCTCGCTGGGGCCCATGCAGGTGTTGATTGTATACCCTCTTTTAGTGTACCTAAGTGTGTACAAACTATAGTGTATGTACAAGAGTATTTTGGAATATTCATGAAACGCCTTCTGTCCACTTGTATAGAAATTACGGATCCGTTGGCATGTTGTAGCAACTTGTGGATTAAATTGTTTGCTGCCTTATACAGGTGGACTGTCGTGTACTACTCATTGCTTTTTGTAGGTGCATTGTAGTGCACTAACGAATCTCCTGCTTTTTATCTCGTAGGAGCTTGCCCTTGTTGAAGGTCTTCTTTATTTATTTGAGGTAGCACTCTGAGGACATGATAGGTTCCTTAAGACAGTTCGTAATATTTGCATTCGCCATAGTTATTTGACATTTTGCTTGTGGTCAATACATTGGATGTATGACGGGTCTTCCTCAGTAGATCGTAAGTGCTCACATTCGTTGTACTTATATAAAATCGTGTGCGTAGATGACATTTTGCATACATGACGGGTCTCCTACAACCCCGCAAAAATTTGCACTTATTGCTTGTTATATCTTGTATGCTTGAGTTCGTCACATGTCACCTATCAAACAACCCGTGACACATAAGAGTGCGCTATTTTGTCTCTTTTTTTGAAGACATGTGTTCACGAGATGTACGAGCCGCCTAAATTTAGCAGCTGGCGTGCACGCTACTCAGAGTGCATATGACTTGCAATGTGACGGACACATTTTTTATCTTTCACAAAGGGGTTCAATCAAAAAATTATCGGGGATGTGCGGGGATTCCTACGTGTTTACGATGATCACAAAAACATCTAGTAGAAAATGTTTTTTTTTTTTTACTTTTACTTTTACTTTTACCCTCTCTTTTAAGATAATTACTAATCATATTCACTTGTATTTAAACTCATATTTACTTTCGTATTTACGTTCGTATTTCACCAGCTAGTGAATACTCTAGGAATCCAATGTTAGAGCCTCGAAATGGCATCTTAGGATCTTAAGTAGATGGGGCCCGCAGGTGTACCTTCTCCGTCCTTTAGCAAAGGATCCTGGGCTAGTGGGGTCCACGAATAATTCAAACTCAATGTTATAAATAGGAGAGGGTTTCAACTCATTTCTTCCCATCCCATTTCTGTAAAGAGCTTTTGGTGAGGGACCTAGGTGTGCAAGTCAAGAGTTAGGAGGAAGGGGCTTGATTCTTACCTATTGACGAACAACTAATTCCCTTGAAGACTCACTATATGTTGCATTTCACATAGATTTATATTTCTTCTGTATTTGTTTTCCAGTATCGGGAGCCTAGGGTGTCGTATATTTTATTTATTTTTTTAACTTAAAACTTTTAAGTGAATTTTAAATCTTTTTTTTTTAATTTTCTAAGTTATAAGTTTTGCTGAAAATTTTGTCAGCACTCCGACGTCGTCCCCGCATAGGGGGCTGCATCGGAGTGTGTAAGGCCTTCCCGCCTGCCAAGAAAGGCAGTCACGGTAGGTGTCAGGTAACACCGCGGCCGCAGTTCCAATCCCCGTTCGCTAACAAAATCGGTCACGAGGTCTTTGAGCACATTTGAAGTATAGCATTTTTCCCGCCTAAAAGCAAGCAGTGACGGATACTTAATTAAACAATTTTTCTATAAATAACAAATTTCCCCGCCCACTAAAATAAATGGTTACGGGTACTAAAGTTTCATGCATACGAATTACCCCGCTCGCTCAGAGCGTCACGGGTACTTAAAATTTCCTCGCCCGCTAAAAAAAACGGTCACAAGTACTTATGTCATGCATAGAAATGTAAAATACTAGTGTCAGGCTTTTTACCTTGGGTGTGCAGTAATCGAGGAGGTGACAACAGATGGCGGCGACGGTGAGAAACCTGCGATGCACAATTAAATTTTTTTTAAAAATATTTGTGCAATTTAATTAAACATATATGTCTTCTTTTTTTTTAAAGCAAAAACTAGAGAGAGAAAAAGGGGAAGAGGGCTCCCTTTCTAAAGAGAGAAAAAGAGGGAAAGCAAGGATTTGATGGGGCTTTTTGGTGGAAAAGGCTTAGGGTGTGTAGGAAATGGAGTGAGGTTAGAGAGAGAAAATCTCTCTTTCTCTAATTTTGGAGAGAGAAAGAGAGAGAGTGGGCTCTCTTTCTAGAGAGAGAAAGAGAGGGAAAGAGAGGATTTGAAGGGAATTTGCATAAAGAGAGTTTAGGAGGCGTAAGGAAGTGGGAGGAGAGGTTTAGAGAGAGAAAACCCCTCTCTTATCAATTTTGGAGAGAGAAAGAGAGTGTAATTTTTTTCTCTCTAGGAAAGGAATTTGGAGGTGTGGTGGAAAGGAGAGATGCTTCGGGTGGAGATTAAAGCTGTCAACATTTGACCAGACACGAAACCCAACCCGAACCCGATCCAAAAATTTCAGGTTCGGGTCAACCCAAACCCGAACCGGGTCGGGTTCGGATTAGAGATTTCGACCCGTTTGTAAAACTGGGTCGGGTTCGGGTTGACCCAGAAACCCGAAATCGACCCGGTTCGACCCATTTTTAATTAATTTAATAGGATTTTAAAGGATTTTTATGAAATAAATAAATGATATTACAAAAAATTATAAACATTGTTGCCCAAATTAAATTAATCTTGATTTATTTTAAATTAATTGAAGTAAATCTTACCTTAATTTAATTTAGATTTAAATAAATTGAATTAAATAAAAAAATTTAATAAAATATACCCGAAGCGAGTCGGGTTCAGGTTCGGAAAAACGACCCGTTTGCAAAAGCGGGTCGGGTTCGGGTCGGGTTGAACAGTGTCGGGTCAATTTCAGGTTAGACCCGAACCCGACCCGTAACCCGTTTTTGACAGCTCTAGTGGAGATAGAGCCATTCATGAAGAGATTTCACTCTCATTCTAAAGAGAGAAAATTTTCTCTCTCTAGGTTAGAGAGAGAAAGTGAGGGATGGTGAATTTTTTTTCTTGGGTGGGTGTAGGATATGTGTAAAAACATTTTTTGTGAAGGAATGTGGGTGGTTTGGTGAGTGGATGTGAAGAAAAAAAAAAGATTAGGGTTAGGATTTTTGTATGTTTGTTGAGATTGTGGTGGAGGAAGAAGATGAAGATGAAGGAGAGGAAGGAAAAGGGAGGGGAAGAGAAAAATAGAAGAAAATGAAAGGAAATATGGAGGGATGAAGAGAAAAAGAAAACGGAGAAGAAAAAGAAGAGGGAAGGAAGAAGAAGAAGAAGAATGGAAGAGGAAGAAGAATGGAGAAGAAGAGGAGGAAGAGGGAGAGTTACCTTGCTTGGAGGAGGAGAAGAGACGGAGGCAGGCCTTGGAGTCGTGAGAGAGGCGTGAGGGGGGCGGCTCTTTGGCGTGAAGATGGCGTGAGAGGGAGAGTGAGGGATCGGTTATGAGAGTGTGAGGGAGTGAGGAGGGTTTAAGTGGGTATTTAGGTATTTTTGGGATTTTTTTATTTAAAATAAAAAACTTAAAAAGAAGACCTCTCTTTCTCTCCCTCTTTTCTAAAAATTTTTTAATTATATTGCACAAATATTTTTTTTTTAAATCTAGCATCGAGTTTTTCGCCACGTCGCCGCTCGCACACGTTGTCGTCTCGATTCGCACGCCCAAAAGTTTAATTTTTCGCCGACCGTCGACCCCCATCAATATGGGTGTCGATCTTAGCTGTTTCCGTTGCTCCGGACGCATCGGTGCTGTCCGTTTCGCGAACAGAGGTCGTCTTGACAATTTTGGGTTTTCGGTCGACACGCGTCGGGTGAGTTTTTGCATGATTTCGCGCTCTTTTGCTTTCAAAATTCACCTTGCGCGGTCGACGCGATCCCGACGCTAGTATTGGGGTCAACAAATACATATAAAAATATATGTAAAGAATAATGAAATAAATGTAATAACTTATAATATATAAATGAAGGCATAAATAAAAAGGGAAATGATATATGCATATAAATTACAGAAGTTCACCCCAGTAGGATATTAGCTGAGGAAGCAATTTGCCCGTACACATTAAAATGAAATTAAAATGGAAATGAGAATGGTACCTCAATGGAATAAATTTTTGACAGTGCTCATGTAGTAAATGAAAAGGGAACATAATAATGAGAAAATTGAAGAATGCATTAATGTTAATTGAATGGAAAATGAATACATTATTTAACAAATGTAAAATAAAGATTTATACCACATATATAAAATAAAGTTCTATACCACATGAATTGATATATCTACAAATATGTAAATGAGAAAGAATAACAAGATGAATATGATGCATTTTTTATATGTATAACTATTATGTTACAATGTTGATTATCCACTGAGTTTTTCATGTAAACTCAAACTCTTAGAAATAGTTGAAAGAGAAGAATTTGTGTGCAGAAGAACACGCTCGAATAATAACAAATAAAATATGGTTTGTACTCATAAACAAATGAATAATTTTTTAGTGGCTCTTCAATGTTTGTGGAATATTATCCATTACTATTATGTGTAATTGCAGAAATTATATTAACCATCCGACTGTCAGTTCCCATGTCATTATTTTGAGTCTTCGGGTCGGGTCGTGACACCACAAATAGAATTTGCTTACAACAACAGTTATCAATCAACTATAAAAATAATACCATATGAAGCACTTTATGGCAGAAAGTGCAGAACTCAATTAACCTGGGTGGAAGTAGGAGAAAGACAATTAATAGGCCCAGAGCTAGTTGATGAAGCCATGAAGAAAATTAGATTAATCAGAGGCATATTGAAAGATGCTCAGGAAGGTTAACAAAAAATATTGTGATTTCAAGCACAGCATAGTAAACTTTGAAGTTGGTGGTTTTGTATTTCTCAAGGTTAAACCAGTGAAAGGCACAACAAGATTTGGTCAAGAGGGCAAGTTGAATCCTAGGTATATAGGACCATTTGAAGTTATTAAGAAGATTGGTAAGTTGATTATAAGCTTGCTCTTACAGCTGACATGTTATATATTTATAATATTTTCAAGAGACATTATAGAAAATGGGTTATAGATAAGTGAAAATTTTAGAAGAGAAATAATTTAATTAGAAGAAAAAAATATATAGAGCGGTGGGTTTTTGAAAATCTTGGACCAAAT
This sequence comes from Dendrobium huoshanense, assembly GCA_016618105.1. Classification (NCBI taxonomy): domain Eukaryota; kingdom Viridiplantae; phylum Streptophyta; class Magnoliopsida; order Asparagales; family Orchidaceae; genus Dendrobium; species Dendrobium huoshanense. The sequence goes on along the minus strand of CM028352.1, from coordinate 29,917,263 downwards.
TGCAACATCAGACAACGCTAGAGCAAAGTGCAAACAGACTGATAGTATACATGCAAACTTTTCGCGTCTGAAATTTAAAAAAAAAAACTTGCACAAATATCCCGAAGAGTTCTTACCTGTGTATAACCTGTAAGGAATGGCCCAGACATCATCATGCAAGCAACAGACTTGGCCACATCATCAATATTCCAGTGAAAATTTCCTGCAAAGCAACGACATAAGATCCCATAAACGGAGTTACACTTAAAGCAACTCTAATATTTTTTTAGGGAAAAAAAAAGCTTCAAGGAAAAAGTGTTTCCAAGTTACTGGAGTCTATCTATTTCAACTCGGTTGATATAACTCTAGTAGAAATATATAAGGTTAAAAGTCTGCAATCTGACTTCATGATTCCAGACTTCTTATTGAAAGGGTTACTCTATGGTTATTACTCAACATCATCAAATTTTCATCTCTCAACGGGTATGTCATGAGTAACAAATTTCTCATGGAATTGGATCAATCTTGTTTGATTATCTGCGTAGCAGTTAAACTTAAAGGAAGCATTACTCTATGGTAGTTACATTCTAAGAGACTAATATGTAAGCAATAATGAGAGTTAAACATGCATAGAGCCTTCACATTTGACAAGCATAAAACAAATTGTTCTTGTATGCATAACATGAGAACTTATCTGTACATTGATGCTTGGAAACATATTTCTTGTTATATCTTGTTATAAATCAGAACATGTACATATGTTCTCGATTGTTTTATTTTTGAAACCCACATATTAATGCAAATATGAAAATTAGGATCCCAGGAATTCACGGCAAGGAAATCAAAATCTCACGTATTCATTCTAAAGGAAATCAAGATCACTTGGACAAAGAAGGAAATTCATAAAATGCTTTTAACATATATATTTATTTGCATAGTTGTAAATAGTTTTAATTTCTATTCCTAGATCAGTCTACATTGCCTTGCATCAAATAGTACGTGGAATCAAAGCCCCAGTTTATTTTCTTAATATCTTATTTATCTCGACTTTCACCACCTGACGCAAAATCATACTCTTATCATTTATGGTCAACAATCTCCACCCTCGCCGCTGCTCTATCATCTTTAGAGCCTCGCTCACAATCATCGATGATGCTGATCTCTGCTCAACAATTACAATGCAACACCTAAACAAATCTGCCAAGACCAATTCATTGATTGCATTGTCTCCAACTCACAACCTGCACCAATTTCACAATTCCTATACTACGCTGACTATGAATTCAAGATCAATAATTTGTCCTATGTAAACTAAGTTAACCCACGATGTCCACTCCTCTACTTCCACTTGGCACCAAACTCTACAGTATCAGACACTACTTATCCCTTCTACCACACAAAACATGTTCGACTTCCATTCAACATTAAAGGGTCAATTTAAGCAAATCCTTTCAAATTTGACCTTCATCACATACATTGATTCCACCAAATCCCCTACTCGATGATTTTCATCTGATACAACGATTTCTATTCAAAAACATTAGGTCCTTTACACGCCTATCCCCTCTCATTGCTAATATTTTGTAGGGTGCAGTGGATTTGGTGGTTGATGTATAACATCGTGAATTTGACATTCGTGACACCTCTTAGCATGATCAATACAATCCTTTATCATTCTTGGCCAATAGTAGCCCATTTTTTTAATTTTAACCGCCATCTTGGGACCTGATTGGTGCGCTCCACAAAGTGCTTCATGAACTTCTGCTACCATTTTATCAGCTTCTTGGGTCCCTAGACACCTTAGCCACATTTGATCGAAAGCATGCCGATACAATGTGTTGTTGACAAATGCATATCGTAAAGCTTTCTTTCTAATTTGAGCAGCTAATGATTTGTCCATTGGAAATTTACTTTCTTTGAAATAGTCAATGAAATGCCGTCTCCAGTCATCTTCTTCTTCAACATCTAGGCAATGCCACCATGATTCTGAAGCTTGACTAGCCTTGCGTCATTTCTTGGGAACTTGTTATTCTTCAGACAAATCTTCAAGAACAACTGGTTGGGGAGGTTGAGGATCAACCGGAGTTGTATCCCGCTAGCTTGAACTTGGTATTCCCTCTACCTGCGGGAATTGTAATAATGCTGGCTCTAAGACCCGACGATTGTGCACCATAATTATTATAGATCATTCATCATATATGTTCATCATTTATTTAGCCAATTTGGCAAGGCAATCGACTTTGCTGTTTTAACCTCGAAGAACTTGAGCAAATTTGACGATTGGGATTTGATTCACCATCTCAAGAACTCGTCGATGATAACAGGCCAACTCAAACTTGATGATTTTATAAACTCCAGTACTTGATTTAATACAATTTGAGAATCACCAAAGATTTGGAGATTTCGAATTCTAACATTGATTGCAATCTCCAGTCCTGCTATTAAAGCTTCATATTCGGCTTCATGGTTGGTCCGAGGTTCAGTCAAGCTGAATGAGAATCACATTATGCCTCCCTCAGGTGCTACGAAAATGATTCCAATTACGGCTTGAGCTTTTTCTAGATTTGTAGGTAGAGCACGCTTAATTGATAATGCTCCATCGAAGCACATTTCTTATACTCGTAGCATCTCCTTCTCTTCGACGTTCATGATCTGCTCGTCAAGTAAATCATTGTTGAGCGGTGAATCCGCAGGGATAGGATGTGCAGCGAGGAAATCTGCCAACATTTGCCCTTTTACTTCCTTTTATGGGACATATGTGATATCAAACTGTAGGAGTATCACTGCCCACCTTGTCAAACAACCTGTCAACCCCGGTCTTGTCATCAAGAACTTCAACGGATCGATCTTTGATATCAATGTGATTTTGTGAGATAGCATATAATGGCGGAGTATCTGAACTACGAAAATCAGGGCCAAGCAATGCTTCTCAATTGGAGAGTAATGCATTTCTGCTCCTATCAACCTCCGGCTGATGTTGTAAAGCGCATTTTCTTTCCATTCTTTATTATGCTGGGCCAATAATGCTCCGAGGGACTCTTCTAGTGCTGCCGTGTACAGTATAAGAGGCTTCCCCGAGATTGGCGCCGTAAGAATAGGAGGGTTCAATAAGTATCTCTTGATGCTATCAAAAGCCTCTTGACACTCATCATCCCATTTAAAGCGTATATCCTTCTTCATCAGCTTTAAAAATGACTGGCACCTACCTGACAGATTCGATATGAACCATCGAATGAAAGCCAGTTGTCCTTGTAAAGAACGGAGTTGTCAAAGGTTCTTTGGAGGTGGCATGTTCATGATTGTCTTGATCTTATTGGGGTCGACTTTAATGCCTCGATGTCGAACAAGGTATCTTAGAAATTTATCAGAGGATACCCCAAATGCACACTTGAGAGGGTTCATCTTCAAATCATATTTCCTGATTCTCTCGAATATTATTCTCAAGTCATCAATGTGAGCTTTTCGGCTCATGCGCTTAATGACCAAGTCATCTATGTATCATTCGACCTTTTGATGAATTAAGTCATCAAATATACGATTCATCCCCCATTGATAAGTGGCACCAGCATTCTTCAGGCCGAAGGGCATGACTGTGTAGTAAAAAATGCCTATAGGTGTTCTTAATAATGTATGTTTTCATCTCCAAACACCATTTTGATCTGATTATAGCCCAACGATCCGTCCATTAAGGAGAACATATCATAGTTAGAAGTATTGTCAACTAGAAGTTCTGATACTGGGAGCGGAAAGTCATCTTTCAGACATGACTTGTTGAGGTCTCTAAAGTCAATGCATATACGAATCTGGCCATTCTTCTTCTTTACAGGGATTATATTGGCGATCCAATCAACATACTTTCTTCTCGAATAAAGCCTACATCTATGAGCTTCTTCGTCTCTGCAATGACCTGTTCTTCAATCTTCAATCTCATTCTCCTTGGAGCTTATTTGACGAGTGTTACATCAGGCTTGAGGCAAATCTGTGAACTGCTACGTCAAGGAATAAGCCAGGCATCTCAGCGTATGTCCAGGCAAAGCAGTCCCTGAATTCACAGAGTTCTTTTATTTCTTCCACTTGCTCTTCTGGCAGAAGAGAGCTAATAAAGGTTGGGCGAGTATCCTCCTCAGTTCCCAAGTTGACTTCTTTTAGTTCATCCATAATAACAGCTTGTCCACCATCTTCCAGTTCTTCTGGTGCGGGCTTGACTTCTACGGGTTGATTATCACAAGCGTCAGCTTCATATACCTCATCACCATCATTATCGGATTTGATTTCTCAGCATGTGATTGCTCCGCAAGTCTCCTTCCAGAGGTATTTTCGCTTGATGAATATGATACCTTTGTACACAACTATATCCTTCTGTTGTAGAGGACGCGGATTCCTTCCACACCAGAGGCCTAGGCATTTACGAAGTTGTCGTTTAGTGGAAGAAATAATGATCTGCTTTCGTAGCATTCTATGAATACATTTGGTATTAAATCTAGGTAGCCTCATAGGAAGTAACTCTTCAGAATCGAGGTGCATACAACACCAATCATAATTCTCTTCTTCGCGCATTCCTGTAGAATATAATACATTTCCAGGTGCAATCCTTTTCTTCAGATGAGGCAGATAAAGAGTGGAGAGTTCTTCAATCTTATGCATCTCGCGCGGGATGATTTTTTTAAATTGTTGTAGGAGAATACGCGTGACTACGAGTACGCTATCTGAGATTGACATGCCGTCTATTCTTCTAAAGAAAACACCATGTACTGTGTTTATGTAGATAGAGTCGTAGTCATAATCATCGTTTGAGTATTCAACCTCCCTACTCCATTTGGCTGTAGACTGTAATACTTTTTGGGATTTTGTAGGGGTGACAACGCTTTCATCTGTATCGCTCCCAAGATGAGGTACGTATTTCCTTTCTTTTGAAATGGTTGGTGCTTTGGGAAAAGTCAGCGTTGCCTTCTTTCTCCCTGCATGCCTCTTCTCATCTTCCTGTTTGGGTTGTTTTGCAGCTTTTGAGTTTGATGCTTTAGCTTCAAGAGAACTCGAAGGTTTTTACTTCTTTGGCATGAAGTACTTGGCATCTTCATATATTGTTATTTCATGTACTGCAAAGAGTTGGATATCACCAGAGATTATACATTCTTCTCCTTCTCTGAGATACTTCATGCACTGGTGTAATGTTGACGGGATAACACCGTATTCATGCAACCAGGGACGACCTAATAACGCCTTGAATGAGGTGTCTGCATCAATTACATAGAACTTGGCTTCTTTATGGAATTTCCTAAATACAAGATGGAGCATAAATGATCCAAGGGCTTTCTGTCCTTTCTCGTTGAAACCATGTACCATCAACTTATCTTGCCCAAGATGTTCTATATCGAGGCACAATGATCTCAATGCTTTCAGGCTCATGAGGTTTACGGAAGATCCGGGATCGATCAAAATCCAACTGATAATCATACTGTCGCCCTCTGCAGGCAGAGGGCGGTTGTGATCTGCCGTTCCAAGCATCAGATCATCCTCAGCAAAAGTGATTATCGGCTCATTCCGAGCTTACAAAACCTAAGTCAAGTTGTGTTCAGCAAAATACGCTTCATATCTTTCGAGGTCCTTGAGAGCTTGGATCAATGTCTCCCGAAGATCTTTAGACATTACGAGGACGTCGTATATGCGGAGTTGTGTTGGGATCTTCCTCAAGTGGGATAAGATATTGTAATATATCCCCTTAGTTGAAGTCTCTTTCTTTTTGGAGTTTTCGGGGATAATATACTCATTGATAATTATCTCTTTTCCCTTATCTTTGTTAGGAATCCCCTTCTTTGGTGGAGGTGGCAGTACCTTACCGCTTCTCAATTACACCTGGGCCACCTCATCTGATTCAGACTTATTTGATGAAGCATTCTCCTTAGAGTCAGCCATTGTCATATCTGGAGATTCATCTGTGGACTCAGAATCGTCCCCCAGTTTCACTTGCTCCATTTGCGACGCTATGCTTGGATCTGAATATTCATCATTTGGAAAATATAGATCCTCTTCTGAACTGAATTCCATTATGACACCATTAGACAGAAATTAGGTGCCGCTTCTTCAGTGTATTTCTCCCTATCCGATATCTTTGATGTCGTAAAGATGACTCGGCATGTCTCCGTAGGAAGAGATTCATTCTCAGCTTTTTCCTCATTTTCATCTATTTTGAGCTCTTTCATGAAATCACCAAGCTTAATAGGCCTCCTGGCGGTCTGGTAATATTAACACAAACTGTCAATAACCATTTGAGTTGCAGTTTTCTTCTCCACAAGCTTCTTCAATTTGGCTTTCTTCTTGGAAGATTTTAATGTTGCTTTGCCAGACTTGAATGAGCTTGCTTGGCCAAGTTGCTATCTGGAGGTGGATGCAGGTGACACTGGCAACCACTTTAAATTCAATACTAGCTCAGTAGGAGACTTCTACTTGACACAAGGACTAGCTGTTTCAACATTTTGGTTGTCTTTTTGGAGACTACAGTTTCCTATTATTCTTCTTGAACAGGTTCTTTTGTTATTGTTTTTTTAGGCGGGAGTACGGAAGAGGACGTGACTACCTGAGCAAATTTCTTTCTAGGACGAACTAACACATTATCTAATAATGTTAATTCTCCCATTTTGTACTTCTTCTCCAACCAATCTTTGAAGACATAACAATCTTCAATTGGATGGCTAATTACCCGGTGATATGGGCAATAGTTTGGATCGCCACTATATTTGGACTCTTCAGGTTTTTTTGCATTTTGGCAATTCCAGACCGGCCTTGAGTGCTTGTCGGAACTGTTTAGCAACACTATCCCTCCTAAATGGATATTCTTTGTTCATTTTCTCCTTGAGGGATGGGAACATTCACTAGTTCCCGTTATTTGTCTCTAGCGCTCTCCTACACTGGGAAAGGCACGAGGTTTATCACTTCCTCCAAACACCAGCTTTGGTTGAGGATTAGGATTGTAAGCTTGTTTTGATTTTTCTCAATACTGCATTGGCTGCTTTCTTTTGTCTACATTATATACTGCCCGTTTACCTTTATCAGGTCTGGGAGCGGATGTAGAATAAGCCTCATTCTTCCTGGCGTCAGGTACCTTGCCCTTTTTGGGTATGTCTGGTAGACTTTCAAACTTTGTAACTTTTCAAACTTTGCCACCCTATCCAGTAAATCTTGGAAGGTAGTGATTGAAGCCATGCATAAGAAGGGTTGCATTTTATCGTCAATGTTCTCCATCAAAAGTTAAACTGCATGTTCTTCTTCTAGTTGCTGCTCGCACTTCATGTTGAGATTGCACTAACGTGTTATATACCTCGTCACTGACTAATCCTTTCTCATTTTATCTAGGGCAAGATCAGCGATGGTGGTCTTTTCAATTGTACTGGTAAATCTTTTCACGAACAAGGCCTCTAACTCCTTAAAGGTCTTTAGTGATGAATCATTTGGTAGCTCGGCATACCATTCGAAAGCAGTTCCACTCAGGCTACTCACGAATTGTCGAAATAACAGAGCATCATTTCCTCCAGTATTTTCGCAGGTTTCATTGAATTGTACGAGGTGCTATCTGGGATTTTTATTGCCATCAAAAATATTGATTTTCGATTCAGAATATCCCTTTGGATACGGCACCTGATCATACTCTGCTGGGTATGGGCGACATTTTCCACTAAATTCTCTGCCTGTTCGGCAGCTATAATGGCTTTAATCTTTTCACTGATTAAGACTTCTAGTTGCGCGACAGTTACAGGTTCAAAGACGCTAGCCATATTTTGTGGAGTACGCTGGCGGGTCAGATCATCAGTTTCCTTACCACCTTCAGGTACACCTTTCACTCCTGAGGCTTGCGGCGCTTAGAGATTTTGAGGATTTACTAGAACATTGCTCACAGCTTGGTTGATGGGCTGAGTCGGTACAGGAACTACAAAAGTGATCTTCTACATCATCTCCATCATCACCGTCATTTGAGTTATCATCTCAGTCATTTTATCGTTTAACTAATAGATTTCTCTATCTTTTTCATGCATCTATCATCTCATTTATCTTCTCATTTCAGCGAGTGTGATGTCTTCGCCAGCAAATGGGTTTTCTCCGATCTCTTCATCTTCCTCTCCTTCTAAAGAGTGAGCACTTCGGCTGGTAATGGATCTAACCCTATGTCGATGTCGATAAACACGTACAAGAGGTTGTAACTGTTGGTCATCTTCAACATCATCATCCTCAACATCAATATGGCTGACCAAGCAAACCACCTCGATCTCCATAGTGTCTTCATCGTCATATTCTTCTTCTTCTTGTACCTGAATTTCTGAGCGGCGTCGCCACTAAATTTCAGGTTCTTGGTTTGGGATGACTATTTCTTTGATCCGCGGACTATGATCGAAATGTTCTTCTTTGGTTATGGCAGGTCAATGACGGGATCTCCTGGAGGACTCTCCAGGATGTCGACCGTCACTATAGTTGTCATTATGGGCCTTCTTTTGGACCCATCTCTGATGAGTTTTGTTGGCAGGGGCGGATCTTCGGGAGACTGTTCCGGATGTCACGCCTGAACTATCTCTTTCTTCAATCATCTTTTCTTTTCAAGGCTTCGGTCTCCAAACTTGTTTACCTTTCCACTGGGCCCTTTCGGTGGATTCTTGGACACGTGGTCCAAGTGTCACGCCCCGATGTGCTTCATACGGAGCTTGTCGTCGATAATTTCTTCGTTCAGCTATCACAGCAGATGATTGCCTTTCTCTTGTATTCTTCGGGCCTCAATAATCAATGGCCTCTGGAACTTCTTCTTCATTAATTCCTTCTCTTTGACCGTCTTTAGCACTCGGTGAACTCGAGCTGATAGACGTTCAGGCTCTCTTGTTTTCTAAGGGGCCGGGGCTTCAGGTCGATACTCCTAGAAGGATTATTTAAGCTTATCAGAATAGCTATTTCTCTTTATCCACTTCAGGTTAGTAAACCTGTTTTGGGTGGGAATATTGATTTCTGGTTCTTGTACTGACAGGTTAGAGGAATAGATTGGTACTGGTAACTGCTGAGCTCGCAGTTCCGTTCTTTTCCTCCTCTGCCTTTTATTGAACCTTCCTTCAGATGAGAAAGCTTCAGTGTCATATTTCCCATATTCAACAGGCTCTCTGAGCAGGGTAGTGGTGTTGGCAATCACCACGGAAATTTTATTTCCAATAACAACCCTTTTTGCAGTCAAGGTCTCAGATTGGGATAATCGTTCAAACACATAATTTCTTCCTTGAGCAGTGCCTCTGGCAGTAGTTCGCGGCGCTGGCAGATGCGCACGTTATACAGTGGTCCTTGCATAATGGGACCTTCTAGAAAGTTCTACAATTCATTTACCATTTGGTTCAAAAGAATCTCCTTTACCATTTGGCTCAAAAGAGCCCCAGTACCATTGTTCAAAGGAGCTCCTTCACCATTGATACTTCCGTGTCAACATGCACATGCACATAATTCTTATATATTCATAAGAGAGGCATATGTAAACTATTAAAGTGTATGTTTTCATATGAAAATATATGTTTGCTATGCTCATATGTATATTTGCATGTAAAGAGAAGACATGTGAAGTACATATAAAGAAAGAAGCATGAGATTCATCATTGAGTTCTAATATTACGTGAAAAGGACTTTACTTTTATATCAAATGATCATGAGCTTATATAAAGAAACATGCTAGTTATAAAGATATCATAAAAAGTATAAAAAAAATGTTATTTCTATGTATTTTCATGTAAAGAGCTTTTCTAAATTTAAAAGAAGTCCATTTCACCTACCTCACCACAATACGATTCGTTAAAAGTCCTTACGACCCTTTCCTCTTACGCAATCAAAATCTACAAGAGACAAACATAACGTGTAAATATTACTAGTCCCCATATAAACTTCTTAAATCCTTAATCTATGTTAATAAAGAACTCATCCCTGTGTCATGTCCAAGTTTTCAATTTAAACCCCTCCTAATATTTCATGACATCTCTCATTCTCATTCTCTCAAATAGGATTTAGTCATAAATCTTAGATTTTATGCATGCAAACATCCTCCCTACTCTCAAATAATAATTAAAACATAATTAATTTTTTGATTATATTAAATCAAAATTTAGAAAAACTTGTATTTCATGCAAAAGCCCTAAATTTATCTCTAAAATCCTTCCAAAAACCTTTTAGAACCATAAGGATAAAAAATTACATGATTAGGAAAAACCTCTCTTATGTCATTAGGAACTACATTTGTAAAGGCATCTCCAAAGAAAAACAACATTGAGTGAAACTCTAATTTCCAAAATTCACATTTTTCTTGAAAACAACTCATATTTGGGTTTAAAAACATCCCCTAACCCTTCCCTAAACTTATCTCAAAGAAAACTTAAGTTTTCTCAAAACCCTAATTTCTTACCTTAAAGAAAACTCAAAGAAAAGGAGAGGGAACTCAAGCAAACAACTTATCTTAGCCTTCCCTTAGTTTTCCCTACAAGTTCCTCCACGAACGGCCGCCAGAAACTGTCGCCCGAAGCCTCCCGTCGCCGCTCCTACTCGACACCTCATGCCCTTCGTCCGCTCGGTTTGGTCTAGCGTGCGTGAAATGAGAGGGAGGAGGGTTTGGTTCTTCTCATAATAGGAAGATGGGTGATTGCCTAATGACCCTTATGCCCTTGCTTAAACATATTTGGCTTTAGGAACAAATAAGGGTAGTTTGGGTATTTCAAATCTTCCGAATTTTATGATTCCCAAAATACACATAATTTAATATAGGTTCTATATATCAAAACGATCAGAATTTTGTGTAGAATTTTATAAAATTTATTGCGTCGAATTCTGACGACTTTGAAAAATTCACTTAAAACTCGTCGCGACGCATCGAAAAGCATACGAGGTCTAAAAATGGCATTTTTGCGGGTTTTACAATGGGTTGTTTTGTCCAAGGGTACCTTGTAGACCTTGGATGAGTATTTGCCTAAGGGAACAAATTTGAATCCACATTAGCTAACAGAGAACTTTGTGCTCTATCAATCATATCCTATTGATTAATATCTCAAAGATTTGATGTCACTAAGGAGCATATTGGCTCTGACCATAACCGGTATTTCGTGGTGCCATTTAGCAGTAAAACCATTTGTTCAAAGAGCCCCGGGTCATAATCGTTTATCCTGCGGTGCCATTTGGCAGCAAAATTGTCGGTTAGAGGACACGTACCACATCTTTAATGGCAGGAGATTGTTTGAGAATAGATACTAGTGATATTTTTTTAGGCATTAGCTCTATGTAAGCTAAAGTAAATTTTGATTTTACTACCCCAACAAACTGTTACGGAGGGTGGATAAATATTTGCTTTCAGTATTTAATGGTTTGATTTTCAATTTTAAACATCTTGGATTTTGGGATTTTTGGAATCTTTGAAGCTTTAAATTTCGTAGGAATCTGGGTGGCATTGAAAAATGTTTGAATCAACCCTTTGGTTGAGATTTACATTCAACACGCTCATCATTGGGGGGGTTTGAGGTCATTTCCATTTTAAAATATTTTCATTTCTGTTGATAAACCTTATCTACTCTGTTGAGCTGTCAACAGATGATCAGGTTTCCCAGGCATCATACCATTGTTTGTGAATTTTCTTTGTTAAAGACCTTGAAGGCATAAAATGAATGTATAAAATAAATATTCCGGTTAACTTCGTGACCGCATATTTATCCAATGGTTCGAACCCTGTCTACTCTTATTTACCTATTTAGGAGGATCAGGTTTCGTAAGCTTTATACCTTTGTTTGTGAATTCTTTTGATTATAGACCTTGAAGGCCTAATATGAATGTATTAAAACAAATACACAGGTCGCCACAACCGTGTATTTGTTTGAAGGTTCAAACCCTGTCGACTCCTATTGATCTGCATAGAAGGATCGGGTTTGAGCTTGAATTCACTTATCGACCCGCGTAGCATCCCTAGACGTCACGTGTGTACCAAAAATATGCTAGCCGGAGCGCATGGGGGCCGAGATTGTATTTTCCCCTTTAGTGTACCTATGTGTATATAAATTATGGTGCACGTGCATGGGTATTTTGAAATATTTTAATTGTGCAAGTAATTGCCATTTGAATACACTCATCATTTCATTTGAGGGTTTATATACGCCTTCTATTCGCTAATACGTGTTGCAGATTCGGTGGCGGTATTATCTAGATATCATAAGGCATCTCATCATCTTGATGCTAACTCCCCTTTTTTCATTCACCGGGGAGGTCTTTCTGGACTTTTCGTGACCGATGTTCTAAAAAGAACTCTTTTTTCAGGGTCATTAGCGCAATAGACTTGTTACTTCCGGTGTTTGTGGACACCAGAACGGTTTTCTTCTTAAGTATAGGACTACGAAGAAACTTTGGAACACCAGAAAGTTTAGTTCTAATTTGTTTAAACATCCCTTTCCTTATGCCATGGGGTGTCCCTTTTTTACATCGAGTTATCTACGTACCCGACATATTTTGTAGCATTTCAATCACCGCTGTCGTAGATGATATATGTACTTGTGTCCACAAGGGTTCGTTGTATCTACTACGACCTCCTGGAAGTGTTTGTAGAAGAGTCATTGTCGCCTTCATCATATCCACCTTTTACCAATCTCAAGTAGGTATTGGAAATTGCATTTGTTTGTAGGGACGGATCTCCCACTATCAAGTGTTCATCTCAATCTACAGGCAATTGTAGGTATTGTTGTAGGAGTCTATTACACCATGCTTATACATATTTATGATGTATTGCAAATCTTTCACATTTTGCCCACAAACATGTGACGAATACACAGCAGGCCTCCTACAAAGGATCGTAGATATTCGCACTTAATGTGCCAATCAATCACCTTCTGCTTGCATGGGATCTATGTGTTCATCTTTGATCGGATGATTGCTGATGCTAGCGGGCATTTGCATTCGTTGTATGCTTCACTGAATACATCCGTAAAAGGTGTCGTGGTTTGATTGGTACCAAATGCGAGGGGGAAATGATGCTCAAATCAGACTAAAGTCTGAGTCCTTTCAAGTCCAGTTCAAATCAAGTTCATAAACACAATATGCAAGTTGAGTTCTATGTCCCCCGTAATCCAACTCAAGTACTCGCCTGAGTTCAAATTGTTCAACCCACTAATGTTCGAGTCCAGAGTACAAGTTCAAGTGGTTTTGTTTGATTCATTTCATTTTCAAACTGAATTCAAGTTTGAGTTCACTCGAATCCGAGTCTTGTCCAATTTTAATTAGATTTGAATTCATTTAAATTCATTTTTATAGGTCCCCTGCTCGTGTTCAATCAAGTTCAAAGGTCCACAAGTTATTGTTCATGCTCATTTGAGTCCAGGTTCTTATTCTTTTTTAGTTTAAATCATTCCCGAGTACAGTCATATTTTCACCCAAAATTACGGCAGCCTCCCGACGTCTCCCCCGTTTAGGGGAAAACTATGAAAAACTGGGCCTCCTGCCACGCTAGAGAAAAGTGTATATAATAGATGCCCTCGTACGAGGACACCGCGGCCGTAAAATCTTTGTCCCCACCACGCCAGAGAAAGGCGTGTATGGGTCTTCAGTACCTATTACAAGAAAAGAGGAATTATTTCCCCGCGAGCAGATATTTAGGAATATCCCGGTCTCGCTGTAGGCGCCGCACTGGGTTCCCATCCCACCACGCTAAAGAAAAGCGTGTATAGGCGGTTTTCCGGTGCGCCACAAATGTTGAGAACAGGGTTTTGGAGCCGAGGGGTCGCTCACCTACCTCGTCGTAGGTTTTGCGCTGGGTTCCCTTCCCACCACGCTAAAGAAAAACGTGTATAGGCGGTCCGCCGGCTCGACATGCACATCGAGGTAGGAGGGCATGAAAATCGAGGCAACATTTTTTGTGTATTTCTTTTCCTTTTCTTTTTCTTCCCTTTTTTTTTTACTTCTTTCTCCTTTTTTTTCTTTTTTTACAAATCTTCCCCACACACACACATGAATATACATATATAATATTAATAATAATAGTAATAATAATAATAATACTAAGTGATTACTAATAACTAAGTAAAATAAATTAAGACCTATACCTAGAGATCGGTTGGAGCAAAAGGGGGGGGGCTACTGGGTTCAGCCAAGGGTATGAGCTCTCTCCATCCATCTCTCTCTCTCTCTCTCTCTCTCTCTCTCTCTCTCTCTCTCTCTCTCTCTCTCTCTCTCTCTCTCTCTCTCTCTCTCTCTCTCTCACACACACACACACACACAAAGGAATCGGGTAGTAGGAGAGCTCAAGCCAGAAGTCAAGTGTCGGGATGGGAGTTCCGATCAATGGAGGTGCGGCCTTCGGCTTGGGTCGTGTGGGTGAAAGAGCTCGGTGGATTTAAGGGATTCGGCCGAAAAAGATAATGAAAGGGAGAAAGCTTGGACGGGTGAGGAGGAGAAGACCGACTAGAAGTGTCGGATGAGGTTACAGGATGCTTGCGGGAAGCAGAGGAGATGGGGCTCGGCTGGCTTTGGCCTTGGCTTCGTCAGTCAGAGGCGTCGAAGGCTACAGGAGGTGGAGGCCGACGGGATTAGGGGCAACGTCGAGGAAGAGGCGTTAGTGAGATGAGTCGAGCTTGGAGAAGGAGTTTGCGGTTGCGGAAGGAATGAGCGAGAGCAAGAGGCCTTTGGACTCTTTTCTTTGGCTACTTAACGATGCGAATGCGTCGTGTAGGTGACGTGGGGAGAGTGTCGTGGATGTGTCCGCGACGTGCGACGTGCTTTGGCAGAGAGCAGGTAAGCAATTTTTTTTTTCTTTTTTATTTTTTTTTCGACCTTACAGGTCAACAGGTTCGATTGATGATAAACCATCCCAATTTAAATGATTTTAATGTTTTATCAAGTTTGATCGATTAAAGTTCGGGTTGAAATTTTTGACCGGTTTAATAAACAGATAAGTTGATCGTATGGTCGGGTCATTTTCAAGTTGGACCTAAACACAGACCATGAACCCAAATTGACATCTCAAAGGATAAGAATAAGCTTACAGAGTTACTGCTAATATATCATGTCAGTTTTAGTTATAAGATTCTAGCTGAAGGTTTTTTTTTTTTTTTAAGTTGCTGAAGGTTCATTTATGGTTATGTGAGTATACACCAAGATAAAATATAAAAATGTTCAATGCTAAAGGATTATCTATAGTTTAGTGAAGCCCAACAGATATTGATCGCTAGACTGATGCAGCAAATAATGAAAAATCTTCCAATTACACGAGGTCATGCACAACATAAGAAAACAGGAAAATACCAGAAGCAGCAGCCCCGCAGATCACCCCCCACACCAATGGAGGCCAAGTAACAGGTTTTGTAAGTTGAAGACGGATCTTCCATTTGTCCTAAAGCATTTGACCAACAAACAATAACATGGATATTGGTTCAATGTTCTCGTGCAATAAATAAATCAAGTTTCATAAACATGGAGAAAATTGGATTAAATAGTAGAAATCCTAAATCCATCACACATGAATTTTTACTTAAATAATTTATTTAAATGGTACTATCTTAGAGAACTCCTGCAAGTGACAAGTAGAGATTGGGACAATTTACAGTCGTCTCAGGGTGTCCTTAATATCATTACAATCTCTAAAAGAGTGACAAATATTTCAATGTCGTTGTACTCATACAAGTGACAAGTAGAGATTGGGACAATTTACAGTAGTCTCAGGGTGTCCTTAATATCACTACAATCTCTAAAAGAGTGACAAATAGTTGAATGTCGTTGTACTCCCGTAACCAGTTTGGCCTAACAGCATAAAGTGTACCTGTTATAGCTGCTGTATAACCTTACATTTTGACGCTGAAATTAAACATCTTCCACCATGACAATGAAGAAAATTAAAGAGGATTGCGCATAAGCTACAAACCAAAACAGGGAAATTAAAGACGACATTAAAGAGGACCAAAAGCAAAGCAATCACAAGTATAGTCGGGAAATTTGCAAGGGCAAGTTGAACTATTGGCAATTTATATATGTTCTACAACAAACTATGATAAATCATAATGTTAATAAAGAAATTCAATTCTTCAAATTTCATGTTCATTTACATGTACTTTTTACATGATAATATAATATTTATCTTATTAAATATTCAGGAGGAAATAGCGTTGAGAAAAAAATAATTCTAATTACAATATATCAAAAAAAAAGAAAAAAGAAAGACATATGTATTTGAAAATTATCATTTACCTAATAAGGTAAAATAAAAATGCTATGAAGGCATGCAGAAACACTTCCAAGGAATGATGAACGCCTTACTGCCGAACAATATCACCATGCCCTCTCCTAGATACAACACAGTTTGACCTAATTCTAGCGGCTAGATGCGTATATGAAAGCATTTAATATGAACTCTTCCTTTCCTGGATAAGCAAATCTAGGTTTAAAGAAAAACAAAATCTAAAAGTTGTGAGGTAGATCTAATAACAAAAATACAACTTTTGGAACAGAAAGGATACGAGACTTCATTTTATTTTATTTGTTTGGCTTTGCACCAGTGCATCAGCCTAGATGATGAAATAAACATTGCTGATCAAGCAACTTATCTGAGACAAGGAGAGAAAGAAATGCACCCTTCAAAAGCTTGCCCTCAACAACACTCTTTAGCTATTTCTTTATCTTTTATTTTGGTTTTAAATTTAAAGTTTGACTTTGCACATTTTCTTGGCTAGCACAAACTATGACTCTATCTAAATATTACAAAAAAAGCAAGATGAATGTATGGAGTCATGGTACAAATGAGAATTTCTCAACCAAAATATCATAATTGAGCAATAACAATGGTAGGACCGTTCATAGTGCTTAAAGGTCAAAGCTTATTTCTAAAAGTTCAAGGGAGGTTGTTAAATCTCATTGAACTACCCAAGGCACAACAAGAGAGAGATGAATTAGTATTTTCATACAAATTTTATTTTTCAAAAATCCTTTTTGAAAACTTAATTGCCAAATTTAAAACTTAAATTTGAAATTGAAATCTCACAATGCAAAAGCAAGTCAAATACAATTTTTTTTATTTTGATTTTGTAGAAAACTCAAAGATGAAGTTATAAAGAATTTTTGTTTTCTATCGAATGAATCTAAACCAATCAGAACATTGCACAAATTTGCAAGAGAGTAAATTGCAGAAAATAGAAGTGCACAAATAAAGAACGAACAAATCAGATTTTATAATGGTTCGGTCAAATAATGACCTACGTCAATTCCTTGAAGCCCTTCTTTCCGGGTATTATACTAAACTCTTGGTGTCTCCTCTTTAGCCCCACAACAAGGCGGAGAAGCCCTTACAACAATCTCTTCTACCAACTCGGTGCGGCAGAGTATCGGAATCCTTTCACCCTCCTGATGAGGCAGAGAACCTGGGAATCCTTTTTACCCTCTTGGTGAAGGCAGAGAACCTATGAATCCTTTTTCACCCTCTTGGTGAAGAAAGTGAACCCGACGAGTTTCAACCTTGAAGCTTTTCTCCCCAGAGCAACCCCAAGTAATCAACAAAGCCATTAGAGGAATCAAGGTGCAAGTCTGCTATGAGAAACGGTATGGAATCCTCTCACACTATTTCTTCCAATCTCACAACTTCACATTATCCTTCTTCAATGCTCTAAGACCTCAAAAAGCTCTCTCTCAGAATCCCGTCAACAGCCAAAAGGAAAACCTTCTTCAAAGTTTAAAAAGAGTATTTAAATATGAGGCCTTAAAAAAACCCTAAAATTCCAATTCTATCATTACATATCGTACAATATGATCTGGGATCATATAGTATGATTAGGTTAAAACTCAATTCATCTAGTATGAAGAATAGAGTCTCAGTACGATATGTTCAAAACTCTTAATGTTGATCGTACAATACAATGCTTAGATCGTACTTTACGATTAATTCATTTTTTCTCAAGTTTGTACAGGACGATCGCCGGGATGAAAGAAAATCGTCTCTGCCCATCATCCAGTATGATGGGTATCGTATTGTACTATTAGTTAAATAAATCAAGGTTCATCTAGGACGATCCTTGGGACGGCCAATTTTCGACTCCGCATATCATCTAGTATGATCCACATCATATTATATGATCTATTGTATTAAATAAACCTTGATTTGATTGATTAATCACAGGGATTAATTTAGGTAATAATTTGAATATCGTATAGTACAAACCAATGTTTAAAATTGCGTATTCGGGTATTGAGGCGTTTTTCATTCGTGAGGCGAGGCGTAAACCTCAAGGCGTTTTGAGGCGTAAGCTTCAAAATCAAAAGATTGTGTAGACATAAAATGATAAATTTTTTATATACTAATGAGTGAATAATATAAAACATAAAAAAAACATAAGATATGAAAAGTGAAATCAAAATATTCCAATAATAAGATAACATGAAATATAGTTCAACTCAAAATTCTATTTTTCCCAAATCCAGTATTCTTTTCATTAACATATAATTAAAATTTCCAAAAATAAATAGCAATGACATATCACATAAGAACTCATAAGAGTCATTAGCACTGTCATTACTAAGGGGTTCTTCATTTGAATCATCATTATGATGAACTGCTCTCTCCCCTTCCTCCTCTCCTATAGAGTCCAATGTCGGGCATTTACTTCAAGATTTGTGTTAGTTTTAATATATATAGCGTGAGGCGTAAACCTCATGCCAGTGAGGTGAGGCGGGCCTCAACCAAGTTGAGGCGCAAGCCTCATAAAAAAACTCGAGTCATAAGCATCAAGGCTTTTTTTACTAAAATTGCGCAAAGGCGAGCCTCATATTGCGCAATTTCAAACCATGGTACGAACGGGTTCGTACAGTCAGGGGCCTTGGTAGCTTCGTCCATACTAGGGCTTAGTTCTACATACTGAGCACAGACGACGATTGATGAGAATTTTAAAAAACTTTAATAATTTATTTGGTTATACATATTAATCTAAGTATATTGCAGAAAGATATACTTAGTAGATAACCCACTACTATTGAGTTGCACAGTTACACCCATAAGCTCTAGGAGAACTACTAGAGGGTAGATAAGTGAGCGAGGTGGGCCTATATAAATATATAAGGTTACAATACTTAGAGAAAAATAGTAAGAGATGATTATATAATGATTAATCTTTTGATTTGTTTATACGATGACTATACACGGCCTCGAGAGAGCTATATTGCAGCTGGTGAGGGATCCTCTGGGGGTTCCGTAGATATTTCTGACTTTCATATTCAGTCACAGGCGGCAGGCAAAATGCAAAAGGGATGAATTTATGGATTAGGCTCACAGGCCTATGCGTATGAGAGACAGTGCTATTCTATCTCCAGCTACTCTGTAAACAGCCAGGATAGTTTGTATAGCCAATAGGTGGCTAACTTGACAGCAGAACTAAAACATGTCCGAAAATCACAAGCGAACATGCACATGCAGATACTGGATGAGTTTTAGAGATTGGGATAGCTGATTAATGGAAATCAGCCTACGCCTGTATCGGCCAAGCAGAAGAGTGAAATATAGATTTTACTTAGATTGTCTTCTTAGATTTTTTATGCATTTTAATTTTTTTATAAGAACTATATCGACTTTAGCAGTGTTTTATTAATTATAGAACAGTTGGAATATGATTGTTTATTTTAGTAGTCGGAATGTGATTGTTGAACGGTTTGTTTCTTATGTTTATTTTAGCAATGTTTGTTGAAATATTAGTATTATTAACTACCACATTTAGCATTATTAACTATTACTTTTAAACTGCTTGAATTGTCATTTTTGAAAAGCCAAATAACTGTTATTAGGTGTTGTTTCTTTTTATTAATGCTCCATATTTTATACGAATATGCAGCTGAATTTTCGCCCCAAACAATGAAACGACGAATATGTATCGTATATTGCGGCGGAAAATTCCATTGCAAATTACGGTGGATTTGCGGCAGAAAGTTGCGATGGAAATATCCATCGTAAGGCCACTGCAAATTGCGGCGGTATTTACGTCGCAAATCCGTCATAATTTGTGGCGGAATTAGCGACAGCTGTCTAAAATGAACATATCATTTTTTTTTACTTTAACTCCATCGTAAATCCATCGTAAGTACGTCGCAAAATATTTGGGGCGGATTATTCCCAATGCAAATACTTTTATCGTCGGAATGTATTTCGCCGCAAATCCACTGCAAAGCTAAATTTCTGACAAATTTGGCTTATTTTACGGCGAATTTTTCTGTCGAAAATAGCTTACTTTCCTATAGTGGGTCTTGTCTAGAAAAATTATTCCGTCAAGTTACCTGACGTAGAGCTACATCAGGTAGCTTATAATATGTAGCCACGTGCACTTACTCTTTACCGCGCGGCCCGACGACCCGACTCGGACCGAATCCGGGATTACTATGTTCGCGTATTGCTCGGTATTTGCTCGGTATTGCTAGGTATTACTCGGTATTGCTTGACAATAACGAGAAATACCACTATGTGAAGACCAATACCGAGCAATACCGAGTAATACCTAAAAGAACTCGGTATTGCTCGGTATTGAACTCGGTATTGCTTGGTATTGCTCGGTATTGGTCTTCACATAATATTATTTTTCATTTTTGTCGAGCAAAATCGACCAATATCTAGCAATACCGAGCTACGCAAACTCCCGGGTCCGTTCCGGTCGGATCGTCGGGCCGCACGGTAAAGAGTAAGTGCATGTGGCGACATATTATACGCTACCTGATGTAGCTCTACGTCAGGTAACCTGACGGAAAAATTTTTCTTACTTATGAGAGATGTTAGGCTCTGCATATATAGGTGCATATTATTTTTTATGACAACAAAGCATTCAGCAGGTGTTTAGGTTAGTATATCAGAAATTTTCTTTTGTTCTTGTGAACGAATATGCTATTATTATTGTGAGTATATATCAATCAAGAAATCTTCTAAAAGGGAAATGCAATACAAAAATATTCTTACCGTCTCCTGTGCAGCCCCCTTTATGCCAAAAAGCTGGTTGAAGCTGGAACCACTAACAACTGTCGGTGCCTTAGCAGGAGCCTCAGGTTTAGCTGCATTATCGAATAAAACTAAATTCAATGCATCCAATACCGTCTACATCCTTCCAGGACAAATAAAAAATAAAAAATTTTACGAAAATAAAGAAAATAAAACAAAGAATTAACTTGAGGACTTAATTAAAATGGGACAGAAATCGTAATTAGACCTTCATTAGCATCAGTTTCTGCCGCCTTAACCATCAATCTCCGCCCTGAAACCCATGAAATCGCCAATGTTTACGGGAATATCGAAACAAGTAGAGGCTAAGGATTCGATCGAAGCTTACTGTGTAAAGAGAGAGCTGGTGGAAAACGGAGCGCCGGCAACCGACGGCCGTGTGGCGACCGGGTCGAGACGGAAATTGAGGCAGAGGCGTAGATAACGGAAGCCATCACTGGTCGGGAAGAGGACAAACGGAAGAGAGTGACGAGTGAACTCCTGCGTCGAGCTGCAGGGAATTGGAGACCAGTGGTGGATAACCTGGTACTCCAGCGTCCCGCTGCTTTAGCTCTTTTCACCGTATTCCCGGAAACGATGATTTTAGAGCCGTTAATTACACTGGCGATGGAAATTAAGGGTGTTGATGCGGCGGCTCTGGTTCCACTGAAAGCTGTGAGAACAGCTTCGTTCAAATGGATACGATCACCTACGGATGAAAACCAACTCCAACTAGTTGTTAATAAATGATCCAACTCATCAATTTAATTTAAAATTTTTGAATAGGTCAAATTTAAATTACCTTGTAAATTTGATTTTGATCTGAAAATGATCCATTTATTTTTTTTTTTTCCTTAAATTAGTTTACATGTTGTATGATTTTTTTAATCAATTAATCTATAAGCTCTAACTTATATAGTTATAAACCAAAAAATAAATAAATAATCAAAATAGGTTATCATATCAGATTCAAGTCATCAGGGTTACCAACAGGTATCAAATTCACCTAAAATTCTCAACTAGTTCTCAAACATAGTAGTTATCACAATGTCAAATTGGCTTTGAGATAGTGGAATATTCAAAATAGGTGAATATTGTTGCTACTATTAATTTCTCAAAGATGATTATTTTTAGCATGGCAAACTCTCCTATATAGTTTTGGCATAAGAAAGCCATCATACTATGTAAAAATAGGATTAAAAAAAGTGTAATAGTGGTGAAGAGTGTTGATTCTATTGTTGGCCAAATCATTAGCTCGGGTCCATGAGGGACCACTTGGATGTGTGCAAATTAAGGTTTGAAAGATGTGAAAATATAGCATGAATAATAGACAACTTGGTGAAGATAGAGTCTGGTACTCTTTAGACCGTTTAATGCTACACTTTTTCTATAAGGAAAGTCATCAGCTTTTATTAGAATAAGAGTATGAATAAAAACTAAAACTATAGAGGGAGCACCACCATATACTCTTTGCTTTTCCTCCAGGAAGGACACATGCCATGCTTTGCAAATGTAGGAGTTATTATAATTGTAGGTGCTTATCCTAGTGTGAAAAGCAACATGACACAAAGTGATATTTGACCCAATGGAAACTTCATCATGACATTATATGTAACACCCACTTTTACAATAAAAATAATATATGTTGACCTAAGTAGAATCTTAAGTATGATTGGCCTTATTGATATTTGAAACATTGAAAAAGAAACTTAGGAATTAAATTTGGAAAATTTTTTGAAAAGGATGGATCTGCCCTTGAGAGCACTATAATGCGAGAGTATGGAGTGTTGATGAGCTAAGCTCTCTGTATAATAAAAAAAAAATTAAGACTCTTGGGAGTGTTGTAGTGATGAACATGCAATAATGCATTCTTTATTTGGTGGACGATGCTTGAGGGTACTATGGAACTAAGAAAATGGCACTCGGGGCTAAGGTCGTAGGTTATTGGGAGATTTTAGATAATGAGAAAAACGCAATGGTGTTGGGTAAGGTAGTGTCGAAGCACAAAATACTTTTAAGAGTTTTTCTATAAACATCTAAACCCATCTCCCCTAAGACACACCTCATGCAATTTGGCTAGGAGAGAAGAGAAGAAGAATGGGAAGAAGAAGAAGAACATAAGAGAAATAAGATAGAGAAACCAATCATAATAAGTTAGGTCTAGTATCATATCATGTTATATAAATAAGAATAGTCATGTGGCATAGTACACTAGAGTCTTCACAATCCCTTGGCACTCATAGTCATATCACGTCCCTTATATCTCTCATCTTGTAAGTTTCACACCACTAACTCATATTTAAATGAAATCTCTTCGCCAACCTAAATTATATAGTAGCTAACCTGTCATGCATACACATAATTTTCATCATGTATAATATAGTAAACATCTAATACCATAGTCAATATTCAACTTATTATATTATTACAAGTACATATAAAATTTAAATATGGATGAAAAATAAGGAATTTTATAGGAACATTCAGTATGCTCATACCCATATATATATAATTATAATAAATGGATTATATCAGACAATTAATCCATCCAATTTATATAAACTTGGTGCTATAAATTCTTATTAAAATTTTTAATTTATTTGTGTTACTCAACATAGGGAATATGCCTCAAACTAATAAAATACTCGGTGAAAATTCAATATGATCATGTTAATATGTATAGAATTAATATAACTATAATATACTAAAGTTACATAATGAAAGTTTGTTAAATATCAAGGTAACATGACTTTATAAGTTATTAACAGATTAAAATTTAGAGAACCTAAAATAAGCAAAATTATTAAAATCATAGATAGAGTAATAAGAGCCAGTCTTGAGATGAATAACATCCTCAACTAGCATGACTGATAAAATTAACTCTAAGACCTCCATAATCTCTTACTCTCTCATTCTTCTCTTCTTACCTTTTCCATCCAAAACAGTGAGTAAAAATGAAATGAATAAGTTTTAAAATTATTGATTTGGATAATTATAAATAAAGTATTTTCTTAGTTCTACAATGTCATATCTTTAGCACTATAGTGCACCCAAGGAATACTTTTCATGACTTATAAATATAGAGCTCTATGTTGTGGTGCCATTCTAACAGCACCATAGTGCCCCAAGGAGTTTTCCATACAAATAGAGAGAATAATATAACGAAGCCATAACACAGTGTCGTAGTGCCAGAAAACAAAGAGGTTAATGTTTGAGTGTTAGTAAGACAGTGTCGTTGAGCCCCCAAACCTAATTTTAACTTATCAAATTTAATTCTGATTCGACCCAAAAATTTCTTAGTAACTAACTTAAGCATATAAACAACTTCTAAAAATCACAGATAAATAAGAAATGGCAAGTAATCATATAGGTCTTATCAAGTCCAATTCAAGTTGTTATAAGTAATCCAATAATTGTAAGAGTAGTCACTATAGTGGCTTCATTAGTTTTTGAATAGGGTAATATTGACCTCATTTTTTTATGAGGTCATCCTAAACTACAATTCTCTTATTGTCAATCTCATGGATGATGCTCATCTAATTGTTAATCATCTAACCTACAATCACTTGATTTACAACTTCTTGGTTCAACAATCAGTCAACCTACAATCACTTGACTTATAATCACTCAATTTATATCCAGTTGATTCACAATAACCTTAGATATATAATTACGTTACCACCACCTAGTCAACAATTATTGAATTATAATGACTTAGAAAATTCAACCCTCCATTTTAATCAACTGACCCATTGCACTATCTTGCACAGTACACTGGCTCCTTGACGTCAATCATAGTCCAAACTACCTTACTAGGAGTTCTACATAACAAAACATCCATTACTAGTCCCTTAAACTAGTATTTGGCTCATTTAACCCAGCTGAGCTAACTCAAGTTAGCCCAATTGATCATCAACCCCAATCAATACCAATTGAACTCCAAGTTAACTCTGATCTTCACCAAACTTCTTTGAGCCTTATTTTTAATGGATTGGACCTAACTATTCACCCTAGCCCGGCCATTCAACAATTAACTTGGTCAACTGAGCCCAGGTTTGATCAAATCATACCCAATTGGGTCAAACCATTACAGACACCAAATTCAAAGCCACCAAAACATCAAAGTTACTCCATTGCATCTTTCAAATATAACCAAACCATTATATGAGTCAAATCATGACAAGTTTGACCAAGACAACCCATTAAACTTGGTTAAACCCATTCATACATCTAACTTTCCATTCAAACATCAAGCTCATTGCTTCAACCTTCTTGTATTTCATCTTAATCAATATCTAAACCCCTCCCAAGGTTAATTCTAGTTAATTTGACCAGATGACTGGTCAAATAGTCAACTCAAGCTCAAAAGAGACCTTAAGCCTTCTTTCAAACTCTTAAACCATTACTCAAAACCTCCTCCAATCTACCTCACCATCATCTGCACGTACATCCCCAAGACTCCAACCCAACAAATTTGACTTATTGACTAGTCAAACCAATCAATAATAGCTCAAACAAATTCAAATAGTCAAAGTTAGGCATACTTTCATTTCTTCCCACCCCAAACCATCCTAGCTCTTCAATCCTCTTCTAAAGCATTCCTAAAGATCATCCCAGCAAATCCCAGCCATTGATTTGCTCTTAGAGATCCTAGTGGTGCCCTCATATGTGGAACGACTCAAGGTCATTTTCACTCCAGCCCATTTCTCTATTCCCTAAAAAACTGGGATAGATATTCAGCATCTAAGAAAACTCTCTGAGGAATCCCAGCCTTTGGATCAAACCACAACGCCTAGAATAGGGCAAATCTCCAAAAACATTCATTGTAACTTCACCTCAACTACACTGCAGCTTTAGCCATTTTTTATTTTTTATTTTATTTCTTAGACACTCCTGCTAATTTTCTCAATGATTTCCCACTATTTAGAGATTGTCATCAATGAGAATTATAGTTGATGTGTTTTTTGTTGGCTATTTATGTTTTATGTATAGTCAAGTAGAGGTATAAAGGTCTATGCACTCATGTGAAAATCCATCTATACATATGATACACCTGAATAAATATGAATTTATCAAGTAGAGATATAAGTAGAAGAATAAATATAAGGAGGCATCAAGAAATTGGATCAAGTGGCGATATATAAGACATAAAAAATTTTGATCAAGTGGAGGTATAAAGAGGTATTTGTAAATGTGCTAATTATTTTAATATTAAGTGATATTTATTATATTATATTATTTCATATTGATGTCATGTTCAATTAAATACTTTTGTGCATTCTAATCATTTTTTATATGTTATGCTCTAGTTATCCATGTGGGAGATCTACTATCTTTATGCTCATGTATTAAAAATATGTGAAATGGAAAATGTAAGATGAAAATACTAGTGGTTTTTATTTCACACATATATAAGTGGAGGTATAAGTGGAAGTACAAGTATAAGGAGGAATCAAAATATGGGAGGTATGAAATATTTTCGTATGAAATTAGCTTCTGACTTTAAGTTTAAACAAATGTTTATGTTATTAGTCATGATGCGTTCATAATGTTGTTAACATGTAAATAAAGCTGATACTAGTTGTACTGTTATTTTCTATTAATAAAATGCTTAAATTGTTTTACAATTTACTTTAATGTGGATATTGAATTCATTAGTAGGTTTTCAGGTAGCCTACTAAGAAAGTGTTGCATCCTATTATTTACCAACATGTTGTGTAGGGCCAATTAATAATTATTAAAGTCCATAGTATAGGCAGGTCTTTTTATAATAAGTGTATTCTTTTTGAAATCTAGTTAGTATATGTATGATGGATTTATTTGAGAAAAATTATACTTAGATTATTGTCAATCATTATTTTGATGAAATGAAATGAACAATCATGCATGAAAATGTTTGGGTTTACTATTATTTGATGATATTATAAGGCTTTGTATTAAGAAAATTCCTTTCAACTTAGGTCCTGGGTAGTGACAACACCAATATTATTTGTAAGGAAAAAGGAGAACATGATGCTAACATGTATTGATTATAAAGAACTAAATAAGGTGACTATCAAGAATAAGTACCATTTACCTAGAATCAATTATTTGTTTGATCAACTTGTTAGAGCATCTATATTTTTTAGATAAATCTAAGAATGGTATATTATTAGTTAAAGGTTTAAGAAGAGGATGTGGCTAAGATAACATTCAACACCCATTATGGTCATTTTGAATTTTGAATTATGCTTTATGGCTTGACTAATGCTCTAATAGCTTTTATGGATCTAATGAATTGAGTTTTTTTTTAAGTCAATTTATATTAGTTTGTGATTTTGTTTATTGTTGACATATTAGTATATTTAAGAATAGATAAAGATCATGCAAATCATTTGAGATTAGTATTGGAGATGTTATGATAAATAACTTATATGATAAAATTTTAAAATGTAAATGTTGATCATCAACTTTTTCATTTATAGGGCATGTAATAAGTGGACAAAGGATATGGGTAGATGCTTAGATGGTGCAGGTAATGGTTGATGGTCAAGACCAACTTTAGTGTCAAAGGTTCTTAGCTTGCTTGTCATGGATGGTAATTACAAGAAATTTGTATATGTTTTTCCTTAATTGTTATTCCTTTAATTAGATTGTCATAGAAAGTAGTTCCCTTTGATTGGACATTGGAGTGTGAGTCTAGTTTTAGAAGTTGAAGGATTGTTTAGTGTCGACACCACATCTAACTATTTCAATTAGTTGATGGTTTTCAAGTATTTAGTGATACTTATTTAAGAGGATTGGGTTGTGTATTAAAACAACATGATGAATTAATTGCATATGCTACAAGATAATTGAAGCCACATCATAAGAATTATCATACCCTTGACTTATGACTGGTAGTTATTATTTTTGCATTGAAGATCTTGAGATATTACTTGTATGGAGTTAAATGTAAAATTTATATTGATCATCAGAGCTTAAAGTACATACTTGCTTAGAAGAAATTAAACTTGAGGTAGAGGAGGTGGTTGAAGTTGAGTATGACTCGATCTCAACATTATATATCAGCCTAATAAGGTCAACATGTAGTCAATGCCTTTAGTACAAAGTCTATTGGGATGCTGGTTTATATGAATACAAATGAGGAGGCTTTGATTTATGGAATGGAAAGTAAGAGTTAGAAGTTGTGTGTTAAGTGTCCATTGATGGAGAATTTACTTTATATGCAAAATATCTTGCTTGCTACTGTGAATGTATGCGTTATTTGCTCCCAACTTTACAAGTGCATGTGCTGATCAAGTGATAAAGTGAATGAGAAGGGTGTCGATCCCATGAAGAAATAAGTGTGTTATAATTAACTATAGTACTACCTATTCCAGCCATAAAATTTATCCTATATAATGAACTAAAAGGTGAAGTACTATATTTATTGAGAAATGCAATAAATAGAGATGCTAACAAGAATTAAAAAGGTTTGGACTAATGATAGTGAATGACCCTATATTTTCTTAAGCATGATCATCTATAATAGTTGTGAATCAAAGCTTAACCCTTCGATCTTTGTTGAGATTATAAGAGTGTAAGGAAAAGTTTATGGCCTTTATACAATGATTATAGCTCCATAAACCTTAGAATAGTAATTATCTTATGTCTAGGTATGAAAGTGTTCTATCTCAATTATCCTAATTATTATAAAATTTCTCCATTTAGGCAATGCATCATACAGATTTTAAATTCATGCATGACCAATATATAAATTAAATTAAGCACAAGAGTAATTGAGAATAAACATTCACATTTACATACAAGAGTATACATTAGCAAAAATAAAGACTATTCACATCATCAACCCAAAATTAAAAAAAAAGTTACCCAGCCATAGAATTAATTCAAAGCTAAACAAACTCATTACTTGCTTTGGAAAAGTTACATAAAGAAAGAAGAAAAAAATATCACCCGGAGTTGAGAATCTCAAATAGACCCTGTAGATGGACTCTTTTCGAAGTGATTCCCTCAAACTTTTTTCTCCATACATTTTCCCACTCCTCAGGAGTGTTTTGTTCACTACAAAGATAATCAACCACTCCATTAAATGTAGCTTTACTATTCCCATTCTCTACACACACTAGTCCTATCTCCCAGAAGAAAAACAAAAAAAAAATATTTTTTTACACATATTGACTCGGTCATCGCAATGTTCAAAAAGGTTATGTCACGATGTTAGAATAATTAACTAGTGCCTTAACACTGCTTAGTTATCTTTATTACAACATTGGGTTTAACTAGTTTGATGATCCCCTACTTAGCTGCTATGTTGTGACGCTACAAAATAATGAGTGCTATGGCACTTGAACTCATCTTTTGGTATAGTACGCTCAATAGATTGGTGCTTCAGTGTTAAAATATTTACATATTTGATAGAGTGCATAGTACAATGGTATTCCTTTTGTGTCATTGAAGCACTAATAATGCTATGCTGTTATTACTTGTTTAGATTGGGGGGGGGGGGGGGGGGGGGGGGGGGGGGGGGGGGGGGGGGGGGGGGGGGGGGGGGGGGGGGGGGGGGGATGAAGTAAATGTAATATTTTTTAGACTCTAGGATTGTAACATATGGTTCCGACACTAGGGCATCGAATGTGCTACGGTGTTAGTTCTAACTTTGCAAATTTTAAGACTTTATTTTGAGACATTCCTACCCAAAATTAACTAAAACACACATTTTTATTAGAATTTAACATAATAAAAATAAACATAATTTTCACTTAACATCCATATAACATTGATACAATAATTCTTTTGTAGATGATTATTCAACCTTCCTTACAGGAATGTATTAAGAAGGCTCACATATTAGATTATGAATATACAAGATTAGTTAACCAAATTTAGTCTAGAAGGGAAGCTGAATAACAAATGGATGATTATGGTGTAATTATTTATGGAAGTTGTCTTTGGGTTCCTATTAGTAGAGGTTTGAGGAGTCAGATATTGCTTGAGGCTCATTATTCTAAATATAAAATTCACCTAAGAAGTAGCAAGATGTATCATGATTTGAAGTTGATAATTTGGTGGACCTCAGTATGTTACAAAATGTGAAGCTTGACAAATGATCAAAATAGAGCATTAGAGACCTAGTGATTTGTTGTAGCCCTGCCTATTTCTGAGTGGATGTGGGTAGCGGTTACGATGGATTTTATTATGGGTTTACCAAGGTCAAAGAAAGGTTGTGATGATGATCTATGTGTAATAGTTAATTGGTTGATACACTCATCATATTTCTATCTTAGAAGATAGGTTGAATTAGTAGATAAATTGACTTGATGGTACATAAAAAAGATTATCTAGCTGCATGGAATACCAAAGATTATTATCTTCTATTGAGATATCAGGTTCACTTTTAGATTATGGTGAGATATACATGAAGACTTGAGGACTAAGTTAAACTTTAATATAGCCTTTCAGCAACAAACATATGAACAACAAAAGAGCACTGTACAAAATTTGGAGGAATTTGTTGAGATTGAGTGCTCAGGAATTTGGGAGAAGTTGGGAGGATCAAATTATACTTATTAAATTTTCTTATAGAAAAAGATTTCATTTTAGTGTTTAAATGAGTCATTACGAAGTTCTATATGGTTGAACGTGTAGAACACCTTTATCTTAGATAGAGAAATGAAATTAGGTTTGCTTTGATATAAATGTCTGTGATGGTGTATATAATAGTCAGATGTGCGTGAAATATGCTTAGGTTTTCTTTGACATAAATTTCCAAAAAAACACGTGCATGTGTTGATTAAGTAATAAAGGGATATGAGAGATTGCTAATCCCACGAGAAAGTGTTTTGTTGCAATACAAATGTGCTAGTATTATCTAATTGAGCTATAATGTTTATCCTAAACAACAAAAAGTAGGGTTGGATTTTTTCATGTCTAAAAAATATAGAAGAAAGATAATATGTTAGTAGGTAAAGTGTTTTTGACTAATGATTTCTAAGTAGATTCTCCTATTTTTGGTATGAATCAGAGCATATGTATCCTTAGATCTGCATCAAGCTTTTAAGGAAGTAAAGGAAGGTTTATGGCCCTCCTAAAGTTATTATTTCTCCATACTCTATAATACTAAACATCATATATATATATATATATATATATATATATATATATATATATATATATATATATATATATATATATATATATATATATATATATATATATATATATATATATATATATATATATATATATATATATATATATATATATATATATATATATATTAATACTCTTAATAGATCCAAAATTCTTCCATCGAGGAAATATATCACACTATGTTTTAACACTACACATGGTCATTCCATATATTAAATTAAGAACATGAGATATTAAAGACAACCATTAATCAATTAAAGCATAAGAGTCAACAATAGTAATCACTAAGGTTTCACATCATTGTCGGCATACATAATCTACCGGAAACAACCACACGACAAAATGGTATTGAATTTTCTGCGAAAACCTTACATCAATATTTTCGATGTGAAGTACTCATTTTTCTTTTTTTTTTTCTTTTCTTTGTTTTGATTTGCATGTTTTTCTTGAGTTTTTTTTTTCAAACATATTTGAGTACCACTGTAATGTTTTTGAATAATTGATTTCCTTCTTCTTTTAAGAAACCCTAAATTGAATTAATATAAGGATTGTCATAGGCTCACTAATTCTATAGTGGAGTTTATAATGATTTTTATAATTTAATCTACATACTCCCTTTTTAAACTTAATTATTTAATCTTAAAACCATCAGTTAGTGCTTGAGTGCTTAATATTTGATGCTCAAAATGAGATATTTACATAGATGCTTTGTTTAGTTGATTATTATGAATTTCAAATTAAGAATTGTTATTCTTTGTTCAATCAATTTAGTACCTTGGGTTTATATTATTCTTAATTTAAATATTTTTAATCATAATTTTTAATTTGGCTAATTTAGCTATCAAAGTGCAAGTGTTATAGAGAGGTCAATCTCACAGTAGGCAATGTAAGAAATTTTACTTAAATGAAAATTTTAACTACACAAAAATAATAATAATTACAATAACAAAATAACATTCACAATTAATAAAAATGGATATAACTAATTTTTGCAAAGAAAATAAACTTATATGCTATGTAACATAATTGGGTTGCCTCTCATCCGCTAGACAATGCCAATTACTTCTTTTGAGGATAAGCCAACTCAGTTATATTCCTCAAAAAAATTTTCTCCACCAAAATAAAGCTTTAACCTATGGTCATTTACTTTAAAAGTTTGTGAGGTCTTTTGATTCTATATTTCTATCGCACATGGGAAAATACCTTAGTAACAGTGAATGGTCCCGACCACCTAGACTTAAATTTTCCTATAAATAATTTCAATTTGAATTTAAATAATAGTACCTCTTATCCAGGGATAAATTCTTTTTTAAGAAGCTTACGATCATGTCATATTTTTATTTTATCTTTATAAATATAAGCATTTCATCAGCTTCATTTCTAAATTCATCCAACTCATTCAACTAAATTAGCCTTTTTTTCTAATTCCTTGAGTTTAAAATTTAGTTCTTTAACTTCCCAAAATGCCTTATGTTTCATTTCTAAGAGAAGGTGATAAGCTTTACCAAAGACCAAGAGAAAAGGAGATATTCCAATTAGTGTTTTCAAAATAGTTATATAGGCCAATAATGTTTTATCTGATTTTATAGCTCAATCTTTCCTATTACAACATATAATTTTATCTAAAATCCTTTTAATATCTTTATTACTAATTTCAGATTGACCACTAATTTGGGGAGATACGATGTTGAAATCCTATTCTTGATAACGAATTTAGTGAATAATGCTTCAACTCTTTTATTGCAAAAGTGACTTCCCCCGTCACTAATTAAAACTCTATGTATTATAAACCTTGAAAAAATATTTTTCTTTAAAATTTTATGTACTAACTGAGCACCAGCTTTAAGGGTTTCCACTCTTTCAATCTATTTAGATATATAGAATAGTAATCAAAATGTATTGACATCCATGGACCGCGCAAATGGACCCATGAAATCTCTGAGCTGAACTACAAAAGTCTCCAATTTCTCCAAATCTCTTACTAACTCATGTTGTTGTGTAATCATCTAACTGGCACTAGAAGTCTTCCTGCTTAAGGCATCTGCTACTACATTCTCCTTACCTGGATGATATTAGATATCCAAATCATAGTCTTTGATAAGCTCCAACCTTCTCCTCTGTCTCAAATTTAACTCTTTCTGTGTGAAAATATATTTTAAACTTTGGTGATCAGTAAATACTTCACACTTATCCCCATACAAGTAATGTCTCCATATCTTTAGAGCAAAAACCACTGCAGCTAATTCCAAGTCATGGTTTGGATAGTTTCTTTCATGATTTTTCAGTTGCCTTGAAGCATAGGCAATGACCCTTCCGTTCTGCATCAGTACACAACCCAATCCTTTAAGAGAGGCATCACTATAAAGCTTAAATCCATCTATTGTCAAAGGAATAGTAAGCACTGGAGCAGTCATCAAACCCTGTTTTAGCCTTTGAAAAGCTTCTTCACATTGATCTGTCCAAACAAACTTCACTGCCTTTTGGTTCAATCTAGATAATGGCATAGCTATTTGAGAAAACCCCTCAACAAATCTTCTGTAGTAACCAGCTAAACCCAAAAAGCTCCTGATCTCCGTCACGATAGTTGGTCAAGGCCAATTTGCTATAGCTTGTACTTTGTGCTGATCCACAGAAATCTCTTCATTACTGATCACATGTCCCAAAAAGTTCACACTCTTCAACCAAAACTCACATTTGGAGAACTTAGCATACAATTCATTTCCTTTCAATGCATTTAACACCATCCTCAAGTGATTTGCATGTATCTCTTCATTTGGGGAATACACCAATATATCATCTATAAACACTATCACAAATAGATCCATAAATGGCTTGAAGATTCTGTTCATAAGATCCATAAACATTACAGGGGCATTTATAAGTCCAAATGGCATCACCACAAATTCATAATGCCCATATCTAGTGTTAAATGTTGTCTTTGCTATGTCCTCTTATCTGATCTTAAGCTGATAGTATCTTTATCTCAAGTCTATCTTGGAAAACATATCCCTCCAACAAATCAAACAAATCATCAATCCTCAGAAGAGGGTATTCATTATTTATAGTCAGCTTGTTCAATTCTTTGTAGTCGATGCAAAACCTTAAACTTCCATCCTTCTTCTTCACAAAAAGCACAGGAGCACCCCATGGAGAAGTGCTAGGCCTGATGAATCCTTTATTAAGCAACTCTTGTAATTGATCCTTCAATTCCTTCAGCTCTTTTTATTACCATATGATAAGGGGCTTTAGCAACAGGATCCGCTCCACTAACCAGCTCAATAGTAAAACCAATCTCCCCTGCTTGGAGGCAAGCCAGGTAAATCATCTGCAAACACTTATGGATACTCTTGCATAACAGGTATATCCTCTAATCTCCTCTCTTCTTTCTTCTCCTCCTTAAAATAAGCTAGAAAGCCTTCATGACACTTCCTCAACAATTTGTATGCCACAAAGGAAGAGACTATCATGGAAGTTATGCCTCTTTCCCCTATAAATTTAAATTCTTTCTCCCTAGGCATACAAAATTTAAGTTCTTTCTTATTATAGTTTATGGTCACAAAGGGGAAAGACAACCAATCCATACCTAGAATCATATCAAATTCCATTAAAGGCAATAACATAAGATCTGCTCTCAAGATTCTATCACCAATAGCCAACTCCACATGACACCTTTTGTTGGTTTCCAACTAACTCCCATTGGGCATTAAGACTGATAAAGGTTTGAGCATAAATGAGGAAGACAAATCAACGGACTTAACAAACTCCTCCGAAATAAAAGAATGTGACACTCCGGTATCAAACAACACCTTAACAGGCTTGTTACATACACAGATTGTTCCTAAATACCATGCATGTAATATAACATAAAGCTCATCTTACTCATACATCATAAAGGAATTCAGTAACATTAAATAAAGTCCATACATGTGATAACATCAGGAGAGTTTTTTTGCTTCTTGTGGGGATAGACCATAAACCCTCGGCTGAACAGGTTGCCGAGCTTTGCCTTGAGTTGGAGTTGACGCAGTAGACTCTACCATCCTTGGCCTTCCAACTGTCCTATGAGGATCACTACCTGTTCTGGCCTCTGGAGTAGACTTTTGTCCCAAGACAAGGCAAGACTATACCATGTGCCCTGGTTGATGGCACCAAAAACATTTATTTGTGCCAGAAAGACACTCTCCCTTATGAGCCCTCCCACATTTATTACACATAACATAAGGAGTGCTACTCTTTGAAGTGTTGGGCTTGGGATTCTTCCAATTAGGCCTTCTAGAATGAAACGAAAGGTAAATTTGGATCTATCTTCATTCATCCTCTTCTGGAAGTCTCTCCTCCTTTGAGTACTCTGTAAATCAAGCTCAATCTTTCGTGCTATCTCAACTAAAGTAGAGTAATCTTCAATACCCAAAGGAACCAATGGTTGTCTAATACTATCCTTAAAGCCACAAAGGAAGCAGTGGCATTTCTCTTCTGCATTAGGAATTAGATGAGAGGCTTACCTAGAAATCATGGTGAAATCAGCCGCATACTGCATAATGGCTATGTCACCTTGCACCAATCTCATAAATTTGTCTTGCATTGGCCTCCTAGTAGTCATTGGTACATAACAATCTCTAAATACCTTAACAAACTCCTTCCCATGTCACTTGGCTGCTAGGTCTCCCACCAAAAGTTTCTTCTAACTGACTTATCCACCATCTTTCTGCTTCCTCATTGAAAGCATAAGCAGCTAAGGAAACCCTTCTATCTTGTGGGCATAACATTCCTTCCAAAATCTTCTCAACCTTCATTAACCAATCCTCCGCATCTATGGGTCCACTTCCTACGAATGATGGGGGCTTCATATCTTAGAATAACATTAAATTCTTATCCATCACAGTGCTTCCATTGCCTCCAGCTTGAGTCTGAGTACTCTTTATCATCTGTGTCATAGCCGCCATCATTTGGATGAAAGAATCCAAAGTAGCATTAATACTACTGCCTTGAGGCTCCACTACTACTGGCAATTCCCTCCTGACCTCTCCAATATTGCCATCAAGTTTAGGTTCCTCAGCCCTAAGACACAATGCAACAAAGCAATCTAAGCAATATATAGTACAAGCGCCTTATATCTACTCTAACCTATAGGATCATCCTATTGGCTCTTTCATAAAAATCAATATTCTTAAATCCTTTGATCTGATACCACTCTTTATCACGACCCGACCCAGTTAGCTGGCAAGTGCGAGGCGAGAACGAAAGTCGGACAGTAAAAATTAATAAAAAACTTCACAATACATAATTATCATATCTCCAAACATGAACCAAACATAATGAAAGAGGCACTAATGAGTCTCCAAATAAAAAATTTTCATTTCTTCTATTCAAAACACTAATGTAAAAATTCAACATTAAGTTTACAAAAAAAATAAAAGGGTGTCCAAAAGTCATTTTCTTACATATCATCTCTAAACCTTCTATACAAAACATCAAAATAACAAAATAAAACCTGCCGCCCGTCGTCTCCCTACGATGGTACGTGAGGGGAGGTCTATCCATCATCTATCCTTTACTAGCTCCTCCTGAAAAATTTCCCATAATATGGGTGAGTCACAACTCAATAGGTGCAAATGTAATTCAATTAAATTTAGAGTCAAAAGAAGAAAACTATATCATGCTTAGGTATTTTAACAAAGGAATCATCAACATATAGCAACTTTTGTTTTAAGGAGATGCATACATTTACCTCAACCTTCAAGTGCTTTTTCCTTTCATAACATTTCCATTCTTTTCCTTTTAAAACATTATGCCTAAAATAAT
The DNA here is from genome assembly GCA_016618105.1 of Dendrobium huoshanense. Classification (NCBI taxonomy): domain Eukaryota; kingdom Viridiplantae; phylum Streptophyta; class Magnoliopsida; order Asparagales; family Orchidaceae; genus Dendrobium; species Dendrobium huoshanense. The sequence continues at coordinate 29,880,392 of CM028352.1, read as the reverse complement.
AGACTCAAATGCATATAACATGAATATGAAATGTTCATAATAGCTTAATATGTAAATATAACACCCATCTCAGAAGTATCACTTGTACTCATCATGCACATAAAATTGGCCATTCCTTTACTATTGGTTCATAAGAACCATCCTTTACCATGGCTCATAAGAGACTCCTTTACCATTGCTCAAAGGAGCATCCTTTACCATGTGATACTTCCGCGTCAACATGCACATACACTTAATACTTTCATATTCATAAGAGATGCTTTATGTAAATTATTCATAAACTAATCAAGTGTATATTTCCATAGGGATGTGTATGCTTGTTATGCTCATGTGTTCATTTGCATGTAAGGAGAAAAACATGTGTATTACAAGTAAAGAAAAGAGCATGGGAATCATTCATGAGTTGTACATTTGCATAAAGTGAAACATTTGCATTTGCTTCAAGTGTCCATGGACTTACAAGGGAACATGAGTCATAAGAGTGTCATAATTAGCATAAAAGAAATTGCCATTTCTATGTAATTGCATGAAAGTAGAGTTTTCAAAATTTAGAAGAATATTCATTCCACCTACCTCAACCCGTGCATCTCTTTTGTTTGTCCTGACAAGTCCTTTCCTTCCACACGGTTAAAAATCTAGAAGAGACATACAAAAATGTATAAGTAACTAGTCCCTACACAATTTCCTAAATATTTAATCTAAGGTGATGAAGAGTTTTTCCTAATGTCATGTCTACAATTTCACATTAAACCCTCCCCACCATTGCATGATATCTCTCATTCACATTCTCTCTCAACTAGGGTTTAGTTAAAATCCTTAGGTTTTTAAGCATGCCACGCCTCTCCCTATACTCAAAACAAAAATAGCATATATTAAATTTTTAGAATATATTCAATCAAAAATTAGAAAACCTTGTATTTCAAGTAAAAACCATGAATTAGCCTCTAAAATCCTCCCAAATACCAATAAAAATCATAGGGATCAAAATTTTCTTAATTAGGGAAAAAACTCTAAATTTCAAAAACTCAAAGCTTTCATCATTCTTACAATATTTTCCCATTAGAAGCTTTCTTAGGTTAATAGGAAATTCTTTTGTGAAGGCGTTTCCAAAGAAAACAATTTTTGAGTGAAACCCTAACTTCCAAAAATTCATATTTTTCACAAAAACAACTCACATTATGGTTTAAAAACTTCCTTTAACCCTTCTCTAAATAATTCTCAAAGAAATTTCAAGTTTTCTCAAAACCCTAGTTTCCTTCCCTTAGAGAAAACTCAAGGGAAAGAAAGAAAAACTCTTGCAAAACACATACCTTAACCTTCCCTTGGATTTCCCTACATTTTCCTCCACGATCGGCCGCTGAAAACCCGCCGCCCGAAGCTCCCGTCGCCGCTCCTACCCGCTCCCTCTCCCTCTTCTCCGCTCGGTTCGATCGCAAGAAGCAAATGGGGACCAAAATATTTTGGTCCCCTAATAAGGGTGGGATTCTCATAATGCAAGCACAATGACCTCAAAGCCCTCACTTAAACATCCTCTCTATTCAAAAAGTATTAAGGGCAAAATTGTCATTTAGAACTTTCCAGAAATTTGAACTCTCAAAATACTCAAAATTCGATATGGGTTCTATACATCAAAACGATTAGAATTTTGCACTCTATTTTATAAAATTATTCCCGTCGAAATCCGACAACCTCAAATTTTTCACTTAAAACTCGTCACGGTGCTTTGAAAACTGTGCGATGTCTAAAGTGGCATTTATGCGGGTTTTACACAAATTTTTTTGTTTGTGAGAAGGTAAATCAAATGGAAACACATAGCTAACAATGAAATTTACAAGATCAACATACCAAGGCAATCTAGTCAAATGTAAAACAAATGGTTGTTCATAAGGAAAAAAATCATTGATATCATTTTCAATAGAGGCATGTTATTAAAATTTAATTCTTGAGGGAAGATTAGTAATTTAATTTTAATTATATTTTCAATCCAAGATTTCTATATCAAATTCTTATAACAAAAGTATCTACCTAACCTATCTAGGTTTGGTATACTTCTTTATTATGAGAATTTGAAAGTAGAATGATTAGCATACACTATAATATTTGCGCATATCATGGTAGACCAAAAATTATAAAAACTAAATATAGTAGATAGAAGTTCTTTTTCAGTAGTTATATAATTGCATTATGTAGCATAACAAATAACATAAAATTTTGTATCTTACTTTTTCCCAATAATAACACCTATAGTAAAATCACTTGCAACACACATAATTATAAAAGGCAAAGACAATTAGGTGCAACAATGACATGTGTACTAATTAAATGTTATTTCAATGTCATAAAGCATTAAGACATGTAGTGTCAAACACAAAAGAAATATCTTTTTCCAGTAAATGATATAACAGCTTAGAGATCTTAGAATAAATTTCCAATGAAATCCTTCAAGCCAAAGGAAACTTCTAATGCCTTTAAAAAATATGGGAGGTGGAAAATTTTCTATAACTTGACCTTAGCCTAGTGCACATATAACCCTATCTTTGAAATCTTGTTCCATAGAGCAATCGTTTCTGTTGCCATAAATTGACAATTTTCCCAATTTAGTACTAATTTTTTTTCCATACATCTTTTAATCACAATGGGTAAACGATTATGATAGGAATAAAAAGTAGTGCCAAAAATAGAAAGTCATCTATAAATATTTCAATACTCTACTCAATTAAATCTGAAAAATGGACACCATACATCTAAAAAATGCTGCATAAGCATTACACAGACTAAAAGCCAGTCTTCTAAATGAAAATGTCTCATAGGTACTAGTGAAGGTGATTTTTTATGTTCCTTAAGTGCTATAAAAATCTGGTGGTACATTGAATAACCATATAGAAAATAGTACAATGAGTGTCCTACTAACCTATCTAGTATATGGTCAATGATACGCAAGGAAATATGATCTTTTCTAGTGGCTTTGTTTAGCTTTCTATAGTCTATACAATTTCTCAAACTAGTGGTTGTCCTAGTGGACATAAGCTCATCATATTCATTAGATTTTACAGTAAAACTATCCTTCTTAGGAATAAAATAAATAGGACTCACTGAATAACTATCTAAGATAAGATACATAGTACATTCATCTAACCTTTTGTGTGTTTCTTTTTTAACAACTTCTTTCATAAAAGGGTTTATCCTTATTTGAGGATTCACTTTTGATAAAGAATTTTCCTCCATTAAAATCCTATGCATACAAATTGAGGGGATAATTCCTTTAATGTCAGCAATAGTCCATCCAAAATCTTTATTATACTCTCCTAAAACCCTAATCAACTTGCCTTCATATTCTTTTTCCAAACTTGTAGATATTATGACAACAAAGTTGAATCACTGCCCAAATATACAAACTTAAGATGGTTAGGACGAGCTTTAAGCTCTAAAGTGGATGCATCCTCTACATATGGTCTTATGGTTCTACCCAAAGATGAGGTATCCAAGATTTTATACCTCTCTCTAAACATTCCAAAAGTGTCTCCAACAAACTAAAAAAATTCTTCTAAACCCTTAAAATTTTCCTCTAAAGATTCTTCTAAGGCCTTTTAAATTATCAATTCTTCCTTAAAAGTTTCAACAATAGTTTCTTCCAAATCAACCCTAAAATAGTCTTTATTCTTTTCATTAGGGAATTTCAAAGATTTTAACATATTAATAGTTGCTTCTTGATCTTGTACTCATATAGTAAATTCCCTTATGAATATCAATCATAGCTTTACTAGTTTCTAAGAAAGGACTCCCAAAGATAATGAGTGGGTATCTCACTATCTTGCTCCATGTCTAATACAATGAAATTTATAGGGAAGATAAACTTATCTACCTTAATAAGAACATCCTCTAACACTCCCTTAAGATATGTAAATGATCTATCAACATGTTGAAGGGTGATATTGGTGGGTTAAACCTCTCTTATATTTAATTTCCTAAAAAAATGGATAAATGCATGAGATTGATGTTAGATCTAAAATCACACAAGGCTCTCCCACAAAATGTATCACCTATAGTCATTGGTATGGTGAAACTATCAGGATCCTAAATTTTTTAAGGGCGGTTCTTTTGAATAATAGCACTGCATTCCTTAGTTAAAGCTACAATTTGAAATTCTCCCAACTTTTTTTTTTATTAAGAAGACCCTTCATAAATTTAGCATATACAGGCATCTGCTGTAAGGCTTCAGAGAAGGGTATAATAGTGGATTAATGGTTAACTTTTTAGATACTTCTAAGAACCTAGATAAGCATTCATCCAATCTTTGTTTAATTAGCCTCAAGAAAAAAGGTGGTGGTGGTCTCTCTATAATTTCTTGATAGGTCTTTCAGCTTCTTAAATTATTTAAATTTATTTTGTAGGTGGTTCAGCCCAGAACAATGAGTTTAGCTAGCCATAGAATTAAAATAAAATAAATTAAAATTATATTTTATTGATTGCTCTTGAAAGAAAATATAAAGAGAAAAGTGTAAATAAATATCACCCTAAAAGTACAAGTTCACTCTCCACTCTCCTTTCTTATTTGATTGCTTACTTTCTCAAAACATGGTAGGTAAACAACTCTAATTATCATATATTTCTCTTCTCTGGTCCCCCTTAGACTTGAATCTAAGGTGACAATATAATTAAGTACTCAGGACTCACTGGAGTGACTGAACTCACTCAAAATGAAAGAACTATCATAAAAAAATGACTAAATCCCCCAAAAATATATTGAAAAACTATTTATATTAAGTATATAAATAGACTCAATCTTTGTAATTCTCTAATGGTGGCATCACAACATTATAATTTGAACTAGCACCTTGTCACTGGTATCTAGGCCCTGTTGCGATACCGGATTGATCTAGCAAGGCTATTTGTTGAACCGATGCATCAATTTACTGATTAGCACGACTCCAAAATTTTCCAACTACTCCACCATGGTGCTACAAAAGTTGAGCACTAGCGTGCTTGAATATGTAATCCAATGGTGTGAAGTTTGATGCTCTAGCACCCAAATTCCCAAGACTCTTATGCTGCGATGCTAATTTCTAGCATTGCGATATTGTTAAGCGCTATAATGCTAACAATCGCTTAATTGGGGAATTAAATTAATTGAGATTTTTCTCAAGCACTAGGGTTGTAATGTCTTGATCTGACATTGTGTGTTCTAGAAACTATGCCTCTAATAGTCTGAGCGTTGCAACACTGGTTCAATACTTATGAATTTTTCTCAATTTCCTGAGACATTCCTACATAACATCAACTAAAAAAATAACATTGTACTAAAATATAAGATAATAAAATGATACATAATTTTTACTTAGCATATGCCATTAAGTTGGCCTACATAATATTTATATAAAAATTTACATAAAAGATTTGTTTATGTGGGGTAGGGTAGTGCGGTAGAAAACAACTTCATAAATTGGATCAATACTCTTTTATAATAGAGTACCTATAAACATTGGAAGCGCTATGAGGATAAATTTTTAAGGGGTTGGTTTGTTCGATTGATGTTGAAATGAATATTGAATAATAAAAGAAAGAAATTTTAATCAAAAGATGAATAACAAGAGATATATATGCTCTTCAACTTACGCTTTTGGTAGAGTATTATGAAAAAATAATTATAATCGCACATGTTTAAATTAAATAAAAAAAAATATAGCAACTCAAAGAATATAAGGAAGGTACAAAGTTTAGCTTGTAAAGTTAGCTTATGTTGTGTTATTTTATATGCTATCGGGTAGGCTATATTTTTTGTAAATTTATTATATTTTGTTGTATTTATGTTATTTAATCAACTACTTTGCTATCGTTTATACTACTTCAACCAAACCACACCAATTATACAACTTAATATTATGGAGAATAAAAAATTATATGCATCTAAAAATGTTAATATACATTCGATAAAGGAGTTATAATGCATTATAAAGTGGCATTGTAATATTACACAAACTTATATCAAGTAATAGATTGATATGAATTGTAAATAGTTACATCACCTATAAATACATACAATAATAAAATAAAATAATAAAATTTCAAATATTCCATCTGTTACATTAACCTATAGGTTACAAAGAACTAATTGGAATGTGGTGGGGAGCTTAGCTTTGTATATAACTTGATCATGGATGGTCACTCCACATTAGTTGCACCTACATTGTATTGAATTTTTCTTCCCGTTTAAAGGACTCCTATTTTTCTTTAGACAACCACTTTTCGACTTCATAGATAGAGCCATCACAAAAAAATATTTTTTTATTTTAGATCCTCCCAAGTACATAAGCTATAGCAACTTACAACCAATTATAAGCTACACCTAATCCATATTTGTATAGGTGGCCCATCACATCAAACCTTTTACAAGTATGTCTTCCCACATCAATCAATGTCACCATCAAGAGTGTATAACTCAAATTTGTTACTCATAAAAATAATTAAATTTTGAGCCTTAATTTAGATCTTGTTAGGTGCTTCTTCCCTTTTCTTTTATGAAGTGGATTTCAAATTAGTTGTGGTGGTGCATGATTCTTTCAAGAAAAAAAATTATTATAAGTTTTAAGAAATCTAATCATGTGGTTATAGATAGATAAAAGTAGTATTTGTAACAGTATTAAAGCTCAAAGAAATTTCAATTGACATCAAGGTACAATAGCTCCAAAAAAAACCACAATTCTACCAACTTATTCATAAGGAAGGAAATAGTGGTGCTGTTCTACTTTCATATTTTATCTAAGGAATTGTTTGGTTAGAATTAAATGAGGTGTAAAGTTTCCAAATGTAGGGTTTTTTAAATTATTGGTGTTTGGTTTTAATAAAAGAAATATAGAGCAAATTTTTAATGCCTTTGTAATTTACCCTTTAGCTCAAGATCAATTTTGGTGTATTTGAAAATTAATTTGTTTCATTTATAATTATACTATAAATTATCTAATATAATCGCCACAAGCTTCCATTGTAGTCAGTGGCATTTGCTCATCACCCACCATAGCTACTAGTTGCCAACTACAACCACCCATTCACCACTATCCTGTTGATGAGTGTAAATAATATAATATTTTATATGTTAAATTACAGTAAAATCATGTTATTTTAGTTATGTTGTGTATGAAAATACATGAAAGTCATGCATGAAATTCCAAGTATCATACAATATCGTGGCATCAGATAACATATTATCGTGGTGCCATCATTGACACCATCGAAGAGCCCAATATGGAGTTGGCGGTGCCCACTCACTATTTAATTGCACCACGATGTTGGAGACAGTGCTGCAAATTTCCAATGCTGCCAAGCTAAGGGGAGTGCCACATAGACGCCCCCGTGACATAATTATAACCGACCAGGACACGATCTACCAACAAATCAACACATCACTTCATTAAATATTGGATCACGTTAGCAATAATTGCAAAGGTGGAAATTTTTTAGCTCTACTGTGTTAGTTCATTATTTGGCGGCCGAGGTGCAAGTGTTTAGAGGCTGCAATGCTAGAATCCATTTGCTATATTTTTTTATAAATAGTTAGTTTGTAATGTTAGCAAGAGAGTTCAGTCACTTAATTAATTCAAGTTTTTATAGTGCTTCTCTACAAATTTCTTAATAGTGACAACTAAGGAAATTCAGGGAGCATTAGATCCACTTCATAAAAGTGTTTGTTCAATATTTGTGAAAGCAGTTCTATAAGTTCAAGGAAGAGTGTAGAGGAGATTATTGAACCCATCTGGTAATATCTTTTCTTTATAAAAATAAGTTTGGTTCACTTGTTCTTTATGTATGGCTAAAATTTCTAGTTATGGATTGATTGTGTAAAGGGAAAGAGGAGTACTAATGTATTCACTTCAAAAATAATTTAATGATATTTTTAATATACGAGGCCTTCATTTAATGCACACAGTGGTCATATGTGTAATTAGTATCATGTGTGATTTGGAGCCTAGGAATAGGAAAGCAGGTAAAAACAAGTATATTTGACTGGTATGATGCAAGCATATGCATAGTGCTTGATATATACTAGATTTATGGGATAAATTATAATGAGGGGTTTCAATAGTACATGCTTTACTTACTCTTCCAAAATTTTTATAGGGTGGTAGACTACGAGAGTTTAGATTAGTATTGAGGTTGGAAGGTTTAATCTATCCATGACTCTTCGAGCTCGATTGAGTGGTTGATGATACATATGCTCTAAATAGTGTCAATATAAAACAGAATCATTAGAAAATATATTGTATGTACATTCTATCAATCCAAAATATTTTATCCAAATAATATTTCATTTAAGTTTTTTTATTTTAAATTAAGTGGTTGAATCTCCACTAAAACTTATTTTTATTGAGTAGGATAATTATTGTAATTGTAGTAGACATCCTTCCCATTGGATTGATACTCTGTTCTATTACTATAGTACTTGATTTGACACATATACTTGTGTATATTAAGTGGAGTTTTTATAATTTTTATATCAAAGAAAACCTAAGAATTATTTAGGGATTGATGGAGCCCTAAAGTATTTTCCTAATTCTTTAAGTTACTCCACTGCCCCTATCAAGTTTTTGTTGCCATTCTAGGGGAAGAATTTTTTTTTTTTTGCAAAATTTGTTATATTTTTGAATTAATTACATAATTAGTCCTACTATATTCTTTTATTATTCTATTTTTATTTTACTAATTGCACAATTGTGATTGCATTCTTAGAAGCTATAGAAAGGAATCATTGCTATATTTTGATTTAAAAATTGAGAGAACCCTTTATAAAATTAGAACCACCAAAAATATTTTGAAAATGGTTGGCCCTATTAAATACTTAGATCATTCTAGACCTCTTAAGGATTTTTGAAACCCTATGGTAGACGTAATTTATCATGGCATAAATAGACCTACCAACCAAGCAAATAACTTTGAATTAAAACATGTAATCATTCAAATGGTGCATAATTCTCAGTTGACCGAACCACTATAAATCCTAGCCGGGTGTGGGAGAGGTAAGTTTCACATTTTTGAAACTCTAAGGGTTGCTCCAAGCATTGTTCCACTTCTTCTTCTCTAGAGTCTCTTGTCCTTGGAAGGGTTGGGAGAGGTAAGTTTCAGCAAGTGATCGTGGTTCTCTGTCTGCTTCAGGAGGAAGCAAAAGGAGTTAGGTTCTCTGCCTAGCCGGGTGTGGAAAAAAGGAGGTGTTTTTGTAAGGGGCTTCTCCGCCTAGCTGTGGGAGCTAAAAGAGAGTCACGTTAGTAGTGCATACTCGGAGGGTGCCTCCGGGAGTGGATGTAGGTCAAGTTGACCGAACCACTATAAATCCTTGTGTTCTTTTTACTGCTTCCGCACTTTAATTTTTTCGTGGTGATTTTGGTTTATGATATTTGTTCTTTTAGTTTTAAAGAATTTTTTTTAAAATACCAATTCACCCCCCCCCCCCCCCTCCCCCCCCCTCCCCCCCCCTCTTGTTAGCCTCGGGACTAGTTCATAGGCCTAACATCCCTAATAAACTTTCAAGTGGTATCAGAGCAGGATTCATAAAAACAAAGTTTGAAAACCTTTTGAATTTTAATCCATGGCTAAATTTGGGAATCGTAATACAACTGAAGGATATTCTATTACACGACCTCCCTTGTTTGACAACCTTCCTTTTGATTTTTGGAAAACTCGCATGTCTACTTTTTTGCAATCAACTAACAATCGCATGTGGATGCTTATTAAAGAAGGATATTCTCCACCTACTCATGAAATTAATGGAATTAAAACTAAAGTTACTTTTTTTTAATGGACTACAGATGAAAGAGATTTAGCTCAATTGAATGCAAAGTGTTTGAACTATTTTTCTATGCTTTAAAGTCTGAGGATTACATGTGTGTTTCTACTTGCTCTACTGGAAAAGAGATTTGTGATAAGTTGTGCATTACTTATGAAGGTACCAATGAAGTGATACAATCTCGTTTGAATATTCTCTTGCATGACTACGAACTTTTTCGTATGAAACATTCTGAATCAATTTCTGATATGTATATACGGTTTACTTAATCCTAGGAAGAGAACTTTCAAACTATGAAAAAGTAAACAAAATCTTACGATGCTTGCCTTCCTCTTTTGATGCTAAAATCACAGCTATAACTTAATCTAAGGATTTAAACACCTATTCGATTGATAACTTACTTGGCTCACTCATTACTTACAAGCAAGGGGTGAATCAAAAGAATATTGATGCAGGTGAGAAAAAGAAAGAGAAAACAGTGGCATTGAAAGCGCACAAATCGGACTCTTACTCTTCCGGATTTGAAAGCGATTGACTTTGCCTTAATCACAAGGCAATTCAAAAACTTTCTAAGGAAGAAACACAAGCATCATCAAAGTTGGAGAAAAGGTAAGGATAATAAATATTCTAAAAGATCTTCTGATGTTGTTTGTTTTGAATGCAGGAAGCCTGGACATGTCGGAGCGGATGGTCCTACACTTCAAGATCACACAAGCAAAGAAAAGGGTGAGGAGAAATCCAAGTTTAGAAAAGACAAAAAGAGACTTCAAAAGACTTTTTGGGCGGATTCTACATCAGATTCATCAGAGACGGAACCTGAAGACGAAACAACAAACTTGTGCTTAATGGGGGAAGACCATATTGATCAAAGTGATGAAGAAGATGTATGTAAACCAACTTATGATCAATTGTTTGAAATTTGTGAAAAAATTCATGCATCATACAAAAACTTAAGAAAACTCATACTAGTTTGAATTTGAAACTTTTAAATTTACAAACAGAGCATGAAATTATTCTCAAAGATTATTCTACAATTGATTCAAATCACATGGCTCTACTTGATGAATTTGATGATTTAAACAAAAAGCATTCAGAATTAATTGATGAGGATGATGCATTAAAAATTTCACACACCTCACTCAAATCTGATTTGAAGAAATCTAAAGAAATAGAACACAACTTGAGGATTGATAATAATACTTTAAAATATACTAACTTGAGGCTTAAAGATGAATTGGACTCAATTAAGAGAAATTGGATGACACCTACTTCTGATCTAAAGCCAAGTCCTAGGAAGAGGCATTACAATCCAAACCATTTAAAAAATCATTTTCCTGATGTTAGATGATTTTCATGTGGCATGCTAGGACACATCTCACACACTTGCACTGTTCACTTTAGTACACATTGGGTGTGGAGACCAAAATTGCATAATTCACAGCATAGCACACATGCATTACATTCTACTTTTCATGAGAAGGGACCCAAACCTATTTGGGTTCCTAAATTTGACAGTTGTTGATTCTTGCAGGATTGCTCTCACTAAGACCTCGTGAAAGCATAGGATACTTGGACAAATAGAGGCTCGCAGCTCATAACTGATTAAACATGCTGCTTCATAAATTCTTGAAATGCATTTATTGTTTAATGTATTTTTTGTTTTTATTTTCTTTCGTACTAGTGTTTTGTCTTTTTAGTTATTTGATCTTATTTCATTTTAATTTTGGTTTTCTATATGATGATTTTTTCAAGCTTTTAGGTTTTGAGAGCTCCCAATGTGGCATGCTAGGACACATTTTTACTAGAAAGAGAGTTTCATGTGGCATGCTAGGACACATCTCACACACTTGCACTGTTCACTTTAGTACACATTGGGTGTGGAGACCAAAATTGCATAATTCACAGCATAGCACACATGCATTACATTCTACTTTTCATGAGAAGGGACCCAAACCTATTTGGGTTCCTAAATTTGACAGTTGTTGATTCTTGCAGGATTGCTCTCACTAAGACCTCGTGAAAGCATAGGATACTTGGACAAATAGAGGCTCGCAGCTCATAACTGATTAAACATGCTGCTTCATAAATTCTTGAAATGCATTTATTGTTTAATTTGTTTTTTGTTTTTATTTTCTTTCGTACTAGTATTTTGTCTTTTTAGTTATTTGATCTTATTTCATTTTAATTTTGGTTTTCTATATGATGATTTTTTCAAGCTTTTAGGTTTTGAGAGCTCCCAATGTCCAAATCATGCTTTTAAATTAAAAAAAGCTTTGTATGTGTTAAATCATGCACCAAAAGCTTAGTATGAGAGGCTTAGCACATTTTTACTAGAAAGAGAGTTTGTTATGGGGAGTGTAGACACCACTCTTTTCCTTAGAAAAGTTGGAGATGATTTGCTCATTGTTAAGATTTATGTGGATGATATACTTTTTGGATCTTCTAATAAAAAACTTTGTGATGAGTTCTCTAAAACAATGAGTTGAGTTTTTGAGATAAGTTTGATGGGAGAGTTGTCCTACTTTTTGGGGTTTAGCATAAAATAATTGGATGATGGAACCTTTTAAAATCAAACAAAATACATTAAGGACATTTTGAAAAAGTATGAGATGGATAAAGCTAACCCAATTAATACTCCCATGACTTCTACTGTTCCGTTTGATAAGGACCCAAGTGATAAGTCAGTTGATCAGAAGAAGTATAGATACATGATTGGATCCTTACTTTACCTGACTGCTAGCCGACCTGATATTATGTTTAGTGTTTGCCTTTGTGCTAGGTTTCAAACAGACCCCAATGAATCCCACCTGACAGCTGTTAAGAGAATTTTTAGATACCTTTTGGGGACCCAAAGCTTAGGGATTTGGTATCCGAGGCACATCACTTCCTTTGAGATTATTGGATTTTCTGACTCTGATTTTGCAGGATGCAAGGTGGATAGGAAAAGCACTTCAGGGACTTGTCGATTCATAGGCCAATCTTTGGTTTCATGGTCTAGTAGAAAGCAAAACTCTATTACACTTTCCACTGCTGAAGCTGAATATATTGCTTTGGGGAGTTGTGTGGCCCAAGTCCTTTGGTTGAAATAATAGGTATTGGATTTAGGATTACCTGCAGGCACCATCTCAATCTTTTGTGACAACACTAGTGCCATATGCATTTCTAAGAATCCTATCAAACATTCAAGGACTAAGAACATTGACATTAGGCATCACTTTATTAGAGATCATGTGACTAAGGGAGACATTGATTTACACAATGTGATAATTGAAAATCAACTGGCTGACATCTTTACTAAACCACTGGCCTTCGACATTTTTAGCTCTTTATGAACCAGATTGGGTGTGATTGACATAAATGCATGAACTTGATCTTTTACTTTCTTCCTTTTGCTTTTGTTCTTTTTTATTTTTGATTTGCTTTTCCTTTTTACTCATTGTTATTTTCTTCCTTTTACTTTACTTTCAGTTTTTTGTTTGATTTATTTTACTTTCATGTTCTTTTAATTTGGTTTTCAAAATCATCGTTGAAATGATATCGTATGCATTATCCTTGGTTTTGAAAATTTTTAGCCAATATTTTACATCTCATAATCTATTAGATGGTAAAAATATACCATTAATTGTGTCTCTTTCTCTAATCTATTTAGTGGCACAGTTTTCTTTTCTAATAAAAAATCTAATTCATATTAACAATTGTGTGTGAAATTAAGATCTTTTCTAACCTTACCAAAGCAAATCTATCTTGTATTTATAATGATCAAAGTCTTTTTGGCACATCAAGATTCCCCGTTACTCTTGTCATTGGTTATTGATTCTATTTTGTGTATTGTTCTTTCCTATGTTAGAGAGAGAGCTCATATTCTCTAATATCTAGAAGATATACTCACAGCTAAGATTATTTTTAAGAGTTTTTGAAAGAGAATGAAGATTGCAAAAATAAAAAAAAAATTGGCCAATGATGCCAACAAAAGATACTCAATGACGCCAAAATTGAAAAAAATATATACAAAGTATATCAAAAATTAAAAGATGCGCAAAGCGCCATTCAATTGACAAAAGACATAAAATGAGCCCACCAAAAGCCAGCTCTCCACTCCTTTCAAATCTTTTAAAACTTAGAAGAATTCATATATCAAAGGCTTGATTTCGATTGCTTTGCGATTGTGACAAATTCACTTTGGTTCATTATTTTATAAGAGATTTTTTCTGGAAACAAGTAATGAATGGATCCTTTTTTTTTTTCTATCCAATTGAATTCTTTGAGTTAGGTCATGGATTTCCAAAGACAATTCTACTATAAAAAAAGTCCGAGCTAAGGGTAATCATGATCGGATATTATACCATTTTATGGATTTTTTGATGTTGATTCATTAGCTCACAAAATTTTTACAAAACAATCACATGGAGTAATACATCATGTTCATACCTTGGTTTAAAAAAAATCTTTTGATTTGTTTCTTAGTTTCCTCTTCCTTTTTTATATGTCAAAAGGGGGATAGGGGTTCTTTTGTATGCTTGTACTTTCAATTCCATGTTTTACACTACTATTTTTGGATTAATTGTAAAAGTGTTTGTCATCATCAAAAAGGGGGCGATTGTTGCAGATTTCATAAATTATGTTTTTATGATTAGCAAACACTCTTGCTTCTTTTCGACTGCCTTTACTATTGACATTTTTAGGATTCAAAGATCGAACGGAAATCGGAATCAACTTAAGACTGGGTATATTAGGGTTGAGTCAGTCTGTAATTTTCTTTTTTCTTTCTTGAGTCAATTGTAATTATTTGAAGTGACTAATGTTAAGTAACCCTACACACACACACACTTGAGAGATTTAGAACTTGTGTTTTTACTCACATCAGCCCGGACGATATTTATATCGTCTTGGACGATCGAGTTCAAAACAGAAGATATAATCAAGATTTTAGTTAAGGCAGCGAAAATTAGCTGATCGGCCTGGATGATACCTATATCGACCAGGACGATATGCTCAATACAGAAAGAAATTGCCACCATAATCAATTTAGGTATTCTGTATTTTTGGAAATCAACCAGGACGATTATTTGATCGGTCTGGATGATATTATATAATTATGCCTAAATCAATTCGGCAATCATGGGAGTAATTAAGGATGATTGATACGATCACATCGTCCTGGACGATCGCAAGATCGGCCTAGACGATCCATTAAAAAACCCTTGGTTGCTCCTGACCGATTTGGATCGGACAGCTCAAATTCACGGCGATGCTTTGGACGATTTTTCTCTGATTTGAACTGATCGGCCGTGACGATCTTGAGATCGTGCGAGATGATCAAGCAAATTTTCAATTGTCCAGTTTACATTCAGGGCGATGCTCTGGTCGATCTTATGAGATTTGTACTGATCGGCCAGGATGATGTTCCTATCGTCATGGACGATAAAGTCGGCAACCTTCAATTAGCGAGTTCCTTTGAAGCTCTTTTATTTAAGAGCTCTTGTTCAACATTTTTTAACATCCTTGGCTGCTATCTTCACTTTAGAAAACCTAAGAGAGAGAGAGAGAGAGAGAGAGAGAGAGAGAGAGAGAGAGAGAGAGAAAGAGAGAGAGAGAGAGAGAGAGAGAGAGAGAGAGAGAGAGAGGGAGAGAGAGAGAGAGAGAGAGAGAGGATCTTGTAAGGGGGAGCTTATGAGGGGTTCACAAGGGTTGCTCCAAACATTGTTCCACTTCTTCTTTCCTAGAGTCTCTTGTCCTTGGAAGGGTTGGGAGAGATAAGTTTCAGCAAGTGATCGTGGTTCTCTGCCTGCTTCAGGAGGAAGCAAAAAAAGTTAGGTTCTCTGCCTAGCCGGGTGTGGCAAAAAGGAGGTGTTTTTGTAAGGGCTTCTCCGCCTAGCTGTGGGGGCTAAAGAAGAGTCACGTTGGTAGCGCAATACTCGGAGGGCGCCTCCGGGGAGTGGACGTAGGTCAAGTTGACCGAACCACTATAAACCCTTGTGTTCTTTTTACTACTTCCGCACTTTAATTTTTTCGCACTTGTTTTTTTCGTGGTGATTTTGGTTTGTGATATTTGTTCTCTTGGTTTTAAAGATTTTTTTTTAAATACCAATTCAGCCCCCCTCTTGGTTAGCCTCGGGACTAGTTCATAGGGCCTAACATCCCTAACGAACTTTCAAGAGACTGATTGACATGCATAGAAAGATGGGTTGATGGTCTTTTGTTTAAATACTATATTATGATATTATTATGTACTGATTCATGATTCACTTATTGAGACTTATAAGGAGATAATTACTAAGTCAATGGGAAAAGCGTGACAAATTTATTTACTGAAGTCATTACTGAGCCAATGGCTTATTAATATTTATATGATACTATAAAAATATCAATTAAGTCAGAATTTCTTACTTGTTTAGTGTGACAACTGAAATGCATGTTATTGATTCATTATTACTGCTATTATATGATTTTATGATAACTATTAAATTTTTTATTGTTACCATATTGCTTTACTATTACTACCACATATTTTATTGATAACATTGTCGTGATATTGCTACTAATATAAACATCAATATTGTTTGAAACCACTACTAATTCACTATATTGATTACTTATATTGCTTCACTATGTTGATATAAAGCATGTGACATATTGAGTATGTAATATATTGATTTGATACTGATATAAAATACATTGATAGTATGTATGCACTCCTATATAAATTTATTGCATTTAAATGATTTTAAAAGCTTTTACTTATGCTTTGGTTTATCGTTTTATATGATTTCTCTATTAATTAATAGTATTAATATGAAAATTGTCTTGGTGACTTGACAAACAAACTTGTTTTCCCACCATATTGCATTACTGACTATGTACTATATTATTTTACTAGCTATAGAATTTTTTACTAATGCATATGCATTTTAATATTTCTATTTAGATTTATGATCATATTATTACTATAGTAATGATTTGATTGAAAGTTTATGAGGGTTGTGAAACTCTAAAGAATTAGTCCCTAGGCTAACCAAGAGGAGAGTGAATTAAATATTTTTTTAAAAAATTTAACAAATAAAAAATTGAAACCTCCTTGATGCGAAAGTAGAGCTAATTAATTTTACAATAACAAAAATTATTTCAATTACATATCAAATCATAGAAAAGTGCAGAAATTAAATACGGTAAAGTAACTAGAAAGAACACACCAAAATTTATAGTGGTTCAGTCTACTTGACCTACATGCACTCCTTGGAGACTCCCTTTTCTAAGTATTGCACTAGATAGATTAGTAGGTGATTATAATTCTATCTCTATTTTAAATATTTTGATTTTAACTATTTGATTCTCCTCAAAACTGATTTTATTATAGTTTCCAACATTTATTAAGCTTTCACCACAAATTTTTTTTATTTTATTGTACTGAAGCCAAAATACGTGATTCATTTTATCGTCAATATTTTTACTATAATATTTACTGAATTTCATAGGGTAAAATAGAAGTTACTATATTTTTTATAATTTCTGCTGATTCAATAACTAATATTTTTAGTGTAAGCACATTTTTAATATAAGTATTGAAAAAGAATATAGGTATATGATTGAATAATAGCTGATCATTATTACTATTATTGTGTTGTGATAACAATGTTTGTGTGAAAAAAAAAAAGCAATTAAGGACTAGTTATTCATAGTATTTCTTGGAGACTTATTGACAAGTATAGAAAGATGGGCTGATGATCTTTTGTTTAAATACTATATTTTGATATTATTCTGTATTGATTCACAAGATTCACTTATTGAGACTTATATGGAGATAATTACCATGCCAATGGGAAAAGTGTGAGAAATTTATTTACTGAGCCAATGACTTATTAATATTGATATGATACTAGAAAAATATCAATTAAGCCATAATTTCTTACTTGTTTAGTGTGACAACTGAAATGCATGTCATTGATTCATTCTATTGTTGTATATATTTATATATATATATATATTCGAATAAATTAATATTAGTAATATTTTTAATGTTATTGAAAAATTAAAATATTATAGAAATAAAATTTTTGTCTTGAGATGTATAAATCTATAAAAATTTTATGATATTTATACAAAACTCTTTAAGAATAAATTAAACAACGAATTCATACTAAATTAGGTTCAAATCAAATATTTAAAACTTAGGGTAAATTAGTATCAAATTTATTGGGTCCCATCAATTTCGCACCACAACCAAACTCGACCCGCCAAATCTTGCACCCCTATAAAATACTGCGGGTTCCTCACTGATTTGAGCACTCGTCCGGGAGAAGTATAACATCTGCTGCTCGGCGGTTTCCGCCGCCGGAGATGTCTATTGGAGTGCGTTACCTCACTGTACTCCGAGAGTTCAAGCCCTTTGGCCTCACATCCGAGGAGCAGGACGGTAAGCCAGCAGAGGGCGTGCCAGAGAAATACGATTACTTTCTTTTTGGTCCGGAGGTCACCCGCGAGAGGGATGATGTACCCCCCTTTGACAGCGACTTCTCTTCCGCTGGTTCATTCTTCGAATGCGGCGACCAGGAGCTATTCATTAGAGGAAACCGGTAAGATTCTCTTCTTTCTTGCGCCAATTTACCTGTGCATTGTAGGGTTTTTAGCTTTTCTTGTTGCCGTCGAATGTTTGTGTATTTTTTGTGCTGCATTCAACTGATTTTGAAACGGGATGAGAATTTTTTTGTTTAGAACTGTTCATTTAAACTAATCTGACTATCATTTCTCAAGGCTTAATGGTAATATTGGAAATGATTCTGATTAAAATTGTTGGCACAAGGAGCTAGTGAGAGGAATCTTTGGGAACAAAGAGACGTCTTTGGTTGTTTACGTAAATGCTGTTACCGTCTGAGTTGTTTGAAGATTCACATGGAGGAATATCCAGGGGGAAAAGTAGGGCTGGACCGCTGGAGTTTTCTTCTGCTTATTTAGATGTATCTTCTCTCTTGTGAGAGTCTTTAGGAGCAAACATGCTTGATGCGCTTATGTTTCATGAACTTATTTAAGTATATTTGATCAACTCCAGGAGTTATCCGTCTGGTCTAATGATGCCTATTCATATTCCATTTTTTTTTTCTGACAACTTTTATGCCTGTTCATATTCCATGAGTCATATAATGGTCTATTTTAGGTTTCTATGCTCCAGTAATTGAATTTTTAGGTCCTACAAAGCATCCCGCTGCTCTCACATAGTTAATGGGGCTTCTTCCCCAAGTCCTGATTGTGCACTCAATGAAAAATAATTACGAAACCATATTCGTTCTTCACTCAAGTGATATTGTTGTATCGAAATTTCACCCATTTTTCAAGACCCCCATTGCTTCCCTCATGATTATGGGCTGTGTTTCAGTTCTGGCATAGCTTATCACTCACAATGACCATCTAAATATCATTCGCTCATTCATCCATTACTCGACCGGTGCAGGATCACCAAATTTTGCTTTTATGCTTTCTTTAGGATCTGTGCTTAACTTTGCTGTCCTCATCAAATATTACACCACTGTTCATTCTATTGTTGTATTCAAGAGATGAGTTGATGAAATCTAAGTTTTTTGTAGCTTGGTTGTCAAGGGCTTCCTAAGAAGTCCCAGTATTTTTACTTGTTGGTTACTGGTTAACTTTTACCATATGATCTGAGTTTTATGATGATTATACTTTGAGCCATCTAGGGTATGTTTGGAACTATTTTTGTTTTTTTTTTTAAATATATTTGGTATGTATTTTTAATTGGTTTTGTTTTTATTTATTTTTTAAAACAAATCAAGCTGTTTTCAAAACATCTTAAAGCAAGTTTAGTTGTTTTCATTTTTTATAATGAAAACCACCCTGACTAACCAGCTGTTGGCCATCACCCCATGACCGCCACCACTGTAGCTATTGTCACCTCCCGCTGTGACCAATGTTTCTACTATTGCAGCCCGGTGTTTCCACCGCTGCTACCACCTTGACATATGCATTGGCTTATACAATATTTAAATAAAACAAATATACTAAATATCTAAGGTATTAAATATATTTTATTTTAAATTAAAATATAAAGAAAGAGATCCCAAGTAACATCTCAGAAAATTAAACAATTTTAATTATTTTTATGTAGTTAGTTTAATTGTCTTATTTTGAGGTTCTAGAAAAACCTTTTCATGGTCAGTTATAGTTGGTTTTTGATTATTGAATAAAATGAGTTTCATTTCCACCCTAGAATGTTGAGGATTTCATTCTATTTGCACTTTGACTATTTAACAGTTGTTTAAATGCTTTGAGGATTCCCTTGAATGTTCTCTTTATTCTTTCCAATTCCTCAGCAGATTCACTTTCTGCTGTACAATAGATCTATGCCTAACCGGGTCTTGGCTTAGGCAATTTTGCTAGTTATTTAAAAAAAACAAAAACACATGGAATTTTGTTACCAGAGTATGTTTCGTATTTAATTTTTTTTTAATTTGGGTTAAGCATTCCATTTCACCTGATTAATTTTTTATTGCTCGTAGATTGCTTTTATTGACTCAAATTGTCACTCACGATTAATTGGAATTGGTTTTTTAATCAATCCCTAGAAAATATACCACATATGAGTTAATTGTGAATGAAGTAATTGGATGTGCTGTTGAGCTATTTTCAAACATGCTTGACTTTATGCACATTGATTATTGTGCTAGAACAATTGCTTACATAAGTGATAGGATTACTCGAAATCCATGCAGCTTTATGCATGGCTTAACCTCTGTCTTTGTGGAGAGCTTCAAATTTAATTCCAATATATTCTTTTTTGTCAGGATTATGTGGACCAAGGGTTTCGAAGTTCATAAAAGATATAGCTCTACAAACAATATTATTACTGTACGTAATCTTATCTTAGCATTTTTTTTTTAATTCTGGTTAAATTGTTATTATAGCGGAGATATTATTTATCTAGTCAGGAATTAATTTATGCAGTTTTTTATTGGCATTTTACCAATGGTATATGTTGATATTCAAATTGTTGAATTGTGGAAGAGGAATATAGATTGCTTGTTGCAATTGCAAATTATCAATATTAAGAAATTTCTTTCAGCTTATAGTTGACACTTAATTGCTTTTTTGATCATACCAATGCATTTGAATTCTCTTCTTTTAAGTTTACGACTATTGCAATTTCCTTATTGAAATTTATTTTGTCAAATTTCCATCAGTTCCTTCCATTTTGCATCATTTTTGGGCTATTAATTTTGTAGCTTTTATAAGAATTCGATTTGATTGTATTTATCTTCATAAATTATTGTGAATATGCTGTAATTTATTGTGAATATGTTGTATTGAGAAGAGAAAATTAAAGATGAATGGAAGAGTTAATCGGTAATGGGAGGCAACAATGATAAAATGAACACGTTAAAGCCATCCCTTAAATAAAGAATAAACATAAATTGCAAATGATAAGACATGGTGAGCCGTGAGAGAGGATGAGAAGAAAAAGTCACATGTAAGATGACATTCTGCTTGTACTTAACTTCGTGTTGACCTTGCACTTAGATTCGATCAAGGATGAACACATAACACCTTAGCAACCTTTCTTGGAACATATTCTAGGTCTGATTGAAATGCTTAAAAGAAATGCTTTCACTTTTCATTAAGCTCCTAGCTGGGGGAGATGAAGAGAAAAAGGAAGAAGTTGATGGTTATTTGATATTCTCCTTTTACTTGAATTGGAGTTGATTATTTCACTTAGTTTGGATCAATAAGAACACATGGCACCTTAACTTCCATTCCGTGGACCTTATCCCAAGGTTGATTGAATTTCTCAAGAGGAATTCTTTCTAATTTCAGTAATCTCTAAAATGAGAACTGTAACTCCTTTATAAAGTAGGAGCCAATGGGTGTAAAAGATATAATTACCTTTACATTCAAATTAATCTTAAATATTACATAAGCAAATTGAAGTCTTCAAAGTCCAACCTTTGAGATAGAATGTTATACACAAGTCAACCAAACTAAAAGAAACAAAGTGAAAAGTAAAGTTGGCTAAGCCTAATTATGAGTTTTTGGCTCATGGTGTACAAAAGTAGAAAGGATCAAGTTATGTCACACAGTGGCAAGAACTCTCCTCTAAGGACTAAAAGGTGTGATACTCGTCTAGAAGATGAGGATTTGGATATGGGGGGCTACGACAAGTCATGTAAAATCTAGATGTTGTATAGTGGATTATGTCTTGAAAGGATGAGCTAGCGTTGATGGTTTGAAGGACATGATCTTGGTGATCGCTTATGAATAACTACCCCTTTATTAAACCTCGTCGATGTTATGAGAACTTAGGATTTGTTTTTATGAGGTTGATTGTGTTGGTTTAAACCAAATTTCCTTTGATGTTAGATCAAGGTTTATCGATGTTGAGCCTTCCTGTGGGCATAAGTTTTTATGATTTCATTATTCCTTCCGCTTTTGCGAGAGCACTCTCAATTAAGGAGGTTCATAGACATAATTTTAGGGCTTGATATTAAATTCAATTGCATAAGGAATGGTTATATGAATGAAGATACATTCGATCAAAATCCCATTGTTTTATCATCCTAGGTCTACAAATGAATCATGTATGCCAAACGCAGAGGGTTATGAGCCGTAATGTTCAAAAAGCCTAACTTGCAACCATGTGTTACCTCTTCAAGTGTTTGAGTAAACAAGAGTGGAAGTATGTGCTTCAAATATGTACTTTCAAGATTGAATTTAGCTCATTATATGCCTAAGGGATTGTTGTATAGTTTCACCATATAGTTCAGAAATACTCAATATGAACACTTGTGGTTTAGAGGTGCATGACTTTATTGATAAGGACCTAGAAGCATGGAATGACCATCGAATTTTGAAGGGCTTGAGTTTGACATGAGAAGCATGAATGAGAGACATATGTCATTTAGTTTGTACGTTTGATTTTGACATTTTTTGAGCCTTGATCTCATTTGTCTGGTGAGGACTTTGGTCAAATATTCCAAAGGCACAACCGCTCAAGGTGGAATAATAATTCTTTTCACTAGAAGATGGATTATGCAACATATTGGTTGAAGGGGTTCGGAGGCATGAATCAGCCAATCATGTTTCAAAGATATTAGACATGACCACCGACAACCTAGAAGCATGGCATGGCCAAATCAAGTTGATAAGAGTGAGCCTTAGTTTATCCCATGAAAATGATGGATTATGCGTGCGAAATTTGGTTTTATTTTGTGAATTCTACATGGCGTTACTCTTTAATATGAAGCCATGTTTCATATTATATGCTTAACTCAAAGTAAACTTTGATATTTAATCCATTGCTATTGAAGTTTGCATATAAGTTGTTAAGATCATTTTAGTGTATCCACGGTTTGCTCCGAGTAGAGAGCCTTGAGGTATACTCAACTTTCAGATTTTAATTTATTTCACTTAAAAGAGATATTATATATATATATATATATATATATATATATATATATATATATATATATATATATATATATATATATATAATATATATATATATATATATATATATATATATATATATATATATATATAGGGGATTAATTATGGTCTAATTTAGTTGGTGTTGGACTTTCTAGTTAGTCTTATTTAGTAGATTTGCACCTTGATCATGATATGCAACAAATGCAAGTTTATACTGTAGACTTATTATATCAAACTTTCTAGATTAAAATATTTTCTTTTCAAAACAATTTCGTTGTTGAAGACATGATTCCGATTAGTTCTTAGGGTACATTATTGACATTTGAGTGTTAGTAAGGAGCTTACCTAATGCTTCCTCCATCTCCTTAGACAATATAAATTACATTTGTTATGATGGTATGCTTTTCAAAGAACAATTTTTGTATTTTAAATCTCAAGAACATAATCAAAGGTGTTCGGATATGAGCATACATGCTTGGTAACATTATTGAAACTCTATGAGATACCAATACAATAACAATAATATCAAGACTTTATCTTAGTACGTGGGGTCAGATACATAATTTTTTTATTGTGTCATTTTAAGAGTCAAATTCTCATTAAAGTTTAATAAAAAAGGTCGTTTCTAATACTTTCTAACCAAGTCATTTTTGGTCTACCTCTACATTTCTTAACATATGCCATATCTAATATATCTACTGTCTTAACTGGGTCATCGGAAGACCGACGTTTTATGTGAGCAAACCTTCAGGCAACTCTCTCTAATCTTATTTACCACTGGAGCTACTCTTATCTTTTCATGTATATACTCGTTTCACATTCTATCTCTAAGAATAAAGCCCCTTATCCAATTGAGCATCCCCATCTTTGCAGCACTTAATTTTATGCGTCTCTTTTAATTGCCAACATAATGTTTCATAAAGCATTGAAGGTCTAACCACCATCTCATAGAATTTTCCCGTAAGTTTGAGAAGTACTTTTCTATCACACAACATGCCTAATGCATTCCTCCACTTCAACCATCCAACTTGAATTCTACTAATAATGTCCCGACTTATTTCACCATCACATTGAATAATTGACCCGATATATCTAAAACATGTATTATATTCAATGACTTGATCGTCCAAAGTTATAATCCGTCCACTAGATCTATTACTACTAAAATTATACTCTATAAATTTTGTTTTAGATCCACTCAAATGAAAAATTTTAGACTCTAAGGTTGACCTCCATAATTCAAAATTTTCTTCAAATTCCTCTCTAGTCTTATCAAGAGAATATCATTAGCAAAAGGCATATGCCAGGGTACACCCTCTTGCAAATGTTTAGTAAGAACAATCATGACTAAAGCAAAAAGATTTGAGCTTAAAACTGATCCTTGATGTAATCCAACTGAAATAGGAAAATACTTGGTCAAAACATATTGTGTTTGAACACAAGTAACATCTTCTGCATACATTTTTTTAATGACTTGAATATAAACAATATTAACTCATTTCTTTTCTAGAACTCTCCATAGCACTTCTCTTGGAATTTTATAATGTGCTTTCTTTAAATCAATAAATATCATATATAGATCCTCCTTATTCTCTCTACTTCTTCATCAAACCTCTTAAAAAATATATAGCTTCCATAGTAGACTTACTCAGCATGAATCCAAATTGATTTTAAGAAATATTAGTATCACGTCATAACTTATGCTCAATTACTCTCTCATAGTTTAAATGTATGACATTTTAATTTAGTTCCCTTATAATTCGCACACTATTGTGCATCACTTTTATTCTAAAAAGTAGGAGCCAGCATACTCTTTATCCACTCATCTATCATCTTTTTAGTGTTCAAAATAATATTAAAAAGTTTAGTAAGCAATTCTATACCTTTATCGGAATATTATTAGGTCCAACTATTTTTTCACACTTCATTTTTGTTTAAGACCTCTCTAACTTCAATTTTACTAATACAACGATAATAACAAAAATCTCTATTTTTATTTAGGGTGTTAAGATCATTAAAATCAATCTTATCCTCATAGTCTTTATTAAAAATTTATTGAAATATTTTATTCACCAATTTTGAATATCATCTTTTAATAAAAAAAATTTGATCTTCATCCTTGATGTACTTCACATGAACCTGATCCTTCATTCTCCTTTTTTTTATCTTGACTAATTTTTACATGTATTTTTCGCTCTCCTTAGTTTCTAATTTATTATATAAATTATTAAGAGCTAATAATTCCTTACATCGTATATTACTTTCTTAGATTCTTTACGGGTTTCTTTATATTTTTTCCAATTTTCTAAGCTTTTATATTTAAAGTAATTTTAATTGCAAAGCTTCTTATTTCTTATTATTTTTTTTCACATTTTGATTCGACCACCAATAATTTTTACTATTAGGAGCTTTTTCTTTTGATACTTTAAACACTACTTTCTAATATTCTTAATATCACTAGCTACTTTTTCATTTATAACAACAGGTTCCTCATGCACTATCAAAATCTTAAGATCTTGAATCTTACATTTAAAAATATGTTGGTTTACATTTTTTAAATTCCCCATCTAAATCTATGACAATATTTTATTTTATTTTTTATATTCCGCCCTATCATCTTAAAGTTCAAAACTAATAGCACTGCTATGTACATAAACTTTCATTCAGAATGACTTTATAATTTTTATAATCTAAATGATCTATTTTTTATGAGAAAATAATCATTCGCAGTTTACTTAATTCATTCTTATAACTTATAAGATACTATTTTCTTTGTTTTTGTAAGATATTAACAATTATAAAATAATAAACTAAATCAAAATCCAATATGATTCTATCATATTCATTAGTAAATCTAAATCTATAGCCATCATGTTTGCTTTTAGAATCTTCTATCACTCTATCAACATGTCTAATTAAATCTCTTAATAGTCGTATAAATTTCTCTAAGTCATTCCAAAATTTTAATCTGAACACATATCAAAATTTAATTGAGGAACATAAATATTTGTAATACTAATAATCTTAGTATCACCAACAATTTTTAAAGTTATAATTTTATTCTAATTCTATTAATTTCGACAATATTATTCTAACATTTAGTCTTTTGAATAAAAATTAATATAAAGTTTAAACTTTGTTTTTAAGGATTTCTTTTTCAATAAACCCTTCCAAATACCAGCATATGCTGCTTTGAGTGGCCGACACATGGTATTCTTTGGTAAAAGGAATAAAAAAAGCAAGCGCTCACCTCTCAAATTCAACTTTGTTCTTTAAGTAGTCCATAAAGTAAGAGTCTTTCCTTTTGAATTTTCAAAATGTTGATAAAACTCCATCCTACCTCCTATTCCTCAGGGCAAGGGTTAGTTTTGAACTTGACTATGATATTCATAATGTAGAACGGGGAGGGCTCTGCTAAGGAGAGGTTCTTTTCTCCAAAATCTGACAGCAAGTTCTGATTCCTTTGCCCAAAACCTGAGAAGAATCTCAAGTTTTCTCTTGAGAGGGGAGGGGAAGCAAGCTCCAAGCTTCTTTCTCTTCAAATCTAAAAACCGTTTCAGCTTGCAATCAAAATCTGAGAGTCTTCAGATATCGGTGGACTAGATTGTAGAGAGCTTGGAGGAAATAATCTAGCCTTAATTGTGGAGAGAAAAAACTCAGAATAATTTCCAACTCAAGGTTGTTAACGTGGGGAGCTCTCTAGAGTAAATAGGAGAGAAGAGGGAGGCGGTGGGGCAAGAGAGAAAACCGGGATTTAATTCCAGAAATAAAAGTAACAGGATTTGGAAAGGTATTAACGGTAGTGGGGCCTTGAGATTACGGCCAAGGGAAAATCTCATATTTTGGAATTATTTTCAAAGAGCTTTGAGTTAATGGGGGAGTTAATTAGGAGCATTAATTGGCTCTTAATTAGGCAAAGGAAGGAGGAAGAGGGGCCGGCCTAGGAGAGAGGGAGGGAGAGGGGTTTGATTTCAAATAAGTGGGCCCCAATTACTTAAGTGAATTAATCCTTAAATATGAAATTAAATTTCAGATTTAAAGCTGCGATTAATTTCTTAATTAAAGGGAGGAAATTGAGGGGTAAACTCCTAATGCAAATTTGAATTTTGGATTTGAAGAGTTAAAACCTTCCAAATATGGATCAAACCCAATTAGGAAAGATTTCGAATTCAAATTCAAAAGGATTTGAAATCTTTGATCATCCCAATTAAATCATCATCCAATTAGGAAATTTCAAGGAGACAGAGAAGTGGGGATGAGGCCGGCGGCTTGGAAGCCATGGTCGGCGGTTTGGAGGATTTTCTGGCGAGGTGGCCGGCGGCTTATGGTGGAAATGGAGACGACGGCTTGGAGATGGAGAAGATGAAGGTGGACGTAGGTAGAGGATGAAGATGAAAACTAGGAGCAATAAGAAGAAACAAAAACAAAAACAATAGAAAGAAGATAAAAATCGCGAGCCTTGAACTCTTCCGAAGACTTACAGGTGATTCTTTTCCCTTCTCCAAGGGACTTCAAGTCACGAGCCCGGACCCATCCTGCGGTTGGTGAAAACACCGATTCCTTCCCATAAGAATCTGATGTAGACACACAAGCAAGAAAACCGACACAAAGAGAACAATGGATAGAAATGAAACCAAATTCTATTAAAAGTAGCATTCAACTAAAACATTCAAAATCCAACAAGAAAACTCTAATGGATTTTTAAAGAAATAAAGAAAGAAAAACAACGCTATCCTCTGATAACCGTCAGAGCGGGTTCCTCTCATGCATCGAATTGTAGGTTAAATAAGATAAGTGCATAGGACTAGCAAACCGATGGTCCACCACTGCAAGATCGTCCAATTCTTCCAACAAATGCTTCCAAATCAACCAACAATCACCACCAAAGCTCAAGAAGAAGGATACAGATGGAGTGGAACTTGCGGAGAGACGAAAGAGATTAGAAGCCACGACGAAAGGTTGGAAAGAACTCGCAAGATTTCCGGAGGGGATGAGAAAGAAAAATGGAACAAGCTCGCAAGCTTTTCCAATAACCCGCAGGTCAATAGCAAATATGCTCAAAATAATCAACTCCCTTCACAACAACTTCTCATATTTATAGGCAAGATAGGAGAATACCATTCACATACATTAATTTTCCACAAAAACCCAAGCACAAAGTTTATGGAATTTCCCATTTGCTTTTCACGGAAAAACAACCCAGCTTAAGAAACCGAAGGAGCAACCACAGGAATCAACGAGGCCGCATGGAACCAAGGCGCCAAAGCCACGGGAAACTTCCCCAGGCTTGGAAAACCACCAGCCGATGAAGGAACCAAGGAGACAATGCTCGGAAACAGCAACCCCACATGAATTCAAGGCACAGAATTCAGCCATCATTTAAAACAAGCCACGGGTTCCCAAGAGACAAGAAGAAAGGGGAAGGAGAAGGGACAAGTCCACCCCAAAATTGAATCCTTCATAATGAGCCACATTTTTGAACATTAATGAGCTACTAAACTTCAGCTCAAATAACTAAGGGAATGAGCTCAACCCCAACTTTCTCCATTTATCACCAAAGGCTCCAAACAACTAACCCGTGAACCAGCAGCAACCAAAGGACCAATCGAGCCAGCAAACCAAAGGTCTACCAAGCCCTATGCACAACCTACCATGTTCATTGGATACTTTCCCATCATTAGATAGCTAAAAAAAAGAAGAAAAGAACATAAAATATACTATTGTTCAAATAAAAATAAAATTACAGAAATATTTGATAGCATCAGAATCTCACTATCGTTCTCTCAAAAGAACACAAGTGTTGAACATAAATTTTTAATATCAATAATCCCTCCTCATTACAATAGTTTAAGACCATATATATAGGCCACAACATAAGAAAACTCAAAATACAAAATTGCCCCTTGGGCCACAACACTCACATAAACCAACCTAGGGATAAAACAGGAAATACATCAAATAAGAACTAAAATTCAGAAAAATAACTCATAATTGAAGATTTAAATTATAGCCGCCAAATCTTCGTATCGATGTCCGCATCATTCTCCCCAGGTGGGAGAATACTCGACTCCGTCGAGTTAGCATCACAACTGCTCAGGTACAACTCTGGACGGTTATTTGGAGACATAGTTTCTTCATCTGAAATGGACAATAAACCCGATGGCCTTTTTGCAAAGATTTTCAAACAACCCCGGTTGCCCACAAGGTCCACTTGCTTGTTGCACTTTAGCTCGCCAATTTCCTTAACCATAGTCAAGGGATCACCTTCCAAACTGTTGCACTTCTTTTCGCCTGCAGGAACTTGTTCACTCTCATAGATGACTTCACTCGCAATAGGAGCAATAGTGAGTTCTATGGATGTCACTTCCAGAGCTTCATCAACATTCTTCATTATAGGAGTTTTAACTGGGTTAGAAGAAGCCTTTACTTTTGTAGGAGTTGTAATTGAATTAACCAAATCTCTCTCTGTATTATTGGCAGTCACGCATTTCTCCTTGTCAACCAATTTATCTTTTTCTTGATGTTCTTCCTTGATCACCTTATATTTCTCTTTGATTTGCACAGTGAGTGGGAAATTGAAAGCTTCATTGGCCTCCATCCATTTGTCCACTCTATCCACTATCTCTCTGTCTCTTAGTGCCTTTTTTCTATCATTTGATGAAGGGGGTTTTGTGTAAAACGGTGGGTCAGTCCTACCTCGCTCTAGGTTATTGAATCGTTCGGTTGTTTGACGGTGGAGGCCGGCTAAGTCTGCTTGATTCTCCTTGAGATGTTGACTAATGGCGCCCATTTGACCTACCAACCAGTCTAAAGTCCTTCCAAGTTGATCAGAGTCCATGCTCTGATACCAAACTGATGTAGAACGGGGAGGGCTCTGCTAAGGAGAGGATCACTTCTCCAAAATATGACAGCAAGTTCTGATTTCTTTGCCCAAAACCTGAGAAGAATCTCAGGTTTTCTCTTGAGAGGGGAGGGGAAGCAAGCTCCAAGCTTCTTTCTCTTAATATCTGAAAACCGTTTCATCTTTCAATCAAAATCTGAGAGGAGTCTTCAGATTTCGGTGGACTAGATTGTAGAGAGCTTGGAGGAAATAATCTAGCCTTAATTGTGGAGAGAAAAAACTCAGAATAATTTCCAACTCAAGGCTGTTAACGTGGGGAGCTCTCTAGAGTAAATATGAGAGAAGAGGGAGGCAGTGGGGCAAGAGAGAAAATCGTGATTTAATTCCAGAAATAAAAGAAATAGGATTTGGAAAGGAATTAACGGTAGTGGGGCCTTGAGATTTCGGCCAAGGGAAAATCTCAGATTTTGGAATTATTTCCAAAGAGCTTTGAGTTAATGGGGGAGTTAATTAGGAGCATTGATTGGCTCTTAATTAGGCAAAGGAAGGAGGAAGAGGGGACGACTTAGGAGAGAGGGAGGGAGAGAGAGGGGTTTGATTTCAAATAAGTGGGCCTAATTACTTAAGTGAATTAATCCTTAAATCTGAAATTAAATTTCGGATTTAAAGCTGCGATTAATTCCTTAATTAAAGGGAGGAAATTGAGGGGACATTTAACTCCTAATGCAAATTTGAATTTTGGATTTGAAGATAAAACATTTCAAATATGGATCAAACCAAATTAGGAAAGATTTTGAATTCAAATTCAAAAGGATTTGAAATCTTTGATCATCCCAATTAAATCATCACCCAATTAGGAAATTTCAAGGAGACGGAGAAGTGCGGATGAGGCCGGCGGCTAATGAGCCTTGTTCGGCGGTTTGGAGGATTTTCTGGTGAGGTGGCCGGTGGCTTATGGTGGAAATGGAGACGACGGCTTGGAGATGAAGAAGATGAAGGTGGACGTAGGTAGAGGATGAAGATGAAAACTAAGAGCAATAAGAAGAAACAAAAACAAAAACAATAGAAAGAAGATAAAAACCGCGAGCCTTGGACTCTTCCGAAGACTGATGGGTGATTCTTTGCCCTTCTCCAAGGGACTTCAAGTCACGAGCCCGAACCCATCCTGCGGTTAGTGAAAACTCCGATTCCTTCCCATAGGAATCTCACTATCGTCCTCTCAAAAGAACACAAGTGTTGAACACAAATTTTTAATATCAATAATCCCTCCTCATTACAATAGCTTAAGGCCATATATATAGGCCACAACATAAGAAAACTCAAAATACAAAATTGCCCCTTGGGCCACAACACTCACATAAACCAACCTAGGGGTAAAACAGGAAATACATCAAATAAGAACTAAAATTCAGAAAAATAACTCATAATTGAAGATTTAAATTATAGCCGTCGATTTACGACGCCTCCTGTGATAGATGCGCCAAATCTTCATACCGATGTCCGCATCAATTCATCCCAATATGATGAGCACACACATCATGCACCTTGGGAAATATTATTGATAAAGCATTACCAATACTATATGCAGGTCAAAATGAACACTAGATCCTCTATAAAGCATAAGAATTCTCTTAATCTAACTATGAAACCCAATCACGAGTCATTATTTTTTGAGTCGACTATTGTAAATGACATTGGATAAATCTGAGAACTTGCATGGTGGTCCATAACTACAAGCATGATACATCTACATCTTGTATTGAGAAATATTTTATCGATGCTTAATATCAGATGCCATGCACCTTTAAAGCTTCAAATTCAAATACAAAAAAAAAAAAAGTAGACATTTTGAAACATTTTGAAGTGTCAAACTAAAAAATAGTTATTGTGCCTGTATTTTTATTATTTATCATGAAATGATGTATTAGTATTTTCTAAAAGGATGTTTCAAAGAACCCTCTTTTAGAAGCAATAGTTTGCTTTGCTCACAGCATCGTCAAACCTTCTCATGGGACAAGTTAATCTCATAGTCTCTCTTAACATTAAATATTATCATATTTGATTTTAAATTTGAGTATGATTCAATTAGCCCAATAATCCAATGTTAAGCTTGTTGATGGTCTTTGCCTTTTACGTCTAAAAAACTTGTTATGATATATGGTTTCAAATCTCAAATGCTTCTGAACGTGCCAATTTTTCTGCTCACAACCTCCATGAACATTTATCTAAAGTATAATGGATGCACCAAATATATTTCCTTGATTTCGTAACTGTTAACTCAAAATTTTTCTTCATTACATATAGATGGAACTAATTCAAACCAATTTTACTTTAAAAAAAATTGCCCAACATTTTTGTGCATTAAAGAATCAGTAGAACTTTAGATCATTGATTCAACAACTATTGAATTGGAGGTACTTTCAGGCTCTAACCATGCTAGAGTAAGAGTTATCCATAGGACCTTTGTATCAATAATTATTACTTCCCTTCTTTGGTCACATGAACAACCAGAAGGCTTCACTCATTTAGTGGATTCATCTGTTTCATATTGGGGTATTCTTTAGTAATGAAACATCATGGATCCATCTCCATCTTTATCATGTTTATTTTTATCATCACTTTTGCCAACGCTAAAATCAACATTTGTTGTATCATTAGTAGAAGATTAATTGAGTGGCCTTAGGTCATGTTCATTTGCTACTGATTCCTATTATTTTTATTTAAGAATATTTGAGTTGACTTGGCTACAATCCACCATTGATTCTTTTTTTTTTTTCACACTTGGCTCACAAATGTAAGAATGATTGGTTGTAGAAGTCTTGTTGAAGAAGCATCTAAAATCATATTCTCTAGCTATTTTTGTTGGAGGAATTGATGTCGTTAGTTGTGGTCCACTAAAATGATACAACACTTCAACTTCAAATAAATTGATTCTTGTCAATATTTTGTAGTTGTGGATGGAATATTTATGAGATTTTCGATGGCAACACTTATTGGAAATATCAGTTCTTTTTTCCGTTTCTCAGTAAAATCCAACCAACTTGGCTTGCTTATTTCCATTATCAGTTACAATGCATAAATATTGATATTGGATTCATCTGCTAGAAATCCAAGTGGCTCTATGGCTATGAATGTGATGCAGACAACTAGATTGAAAAGCCAAGATGGAGAACACAATGGTTAGTAGAGCTTTTCTCGATTCAACTTATAGAAAACCAACACCAAACAAACCTCAAAACAAACGAAATTTAGACAAAACGAAACAAAAATAAAAATAAAACAACTACCCTCAGAACAACCAACTAGTGGTCACCTCACATGTATTGAAATAGTAGGTAAGATAATAAGTGCTTAAAGACATGCAAACCGAAGGTCCACCACAGCAACTTTGGGCCAACATCCACCACAAGACTAATCCGACAAATGCTACCAAACCAGCCAACAACACTTTCAAGAGCTTGAGAAGAAAGATACAAGTGGGGTGGAAACTTGTGGAGAGAAGAAGTAGGTAAGAAGCCCAAGCGAAATCAAAGAGAGGGAAAGAGAATTGGAAAAAAGCTCGCAAGCTTTCCAAGAAGAAACCCTCGGTTTTTAGATATCTTCACTCACCAAAAAAAGCTTCCAAATGTCACAAAATAGCTCCTATATATAGGTGAAGAAAGGGAGCCAAACAGCAAACCAGCCGTCCAAATACACCAATCAGAAAAGGGGAGATAAAAGGTCAACAGGCAGCCAACTAGCTCACCAAAATTGAGAGCAACACAAGGGATCGGGACAGCCAGAACCGAAGGGGCACCAGGGGGCTTGAATCCGAAAATAATCAAAAAGCAAGGAATGAACCTGAACAACATCATTTATGAGCTGAAAAAAGGCAGCTGTTCAACATAATGAGCTGAAATAAGAAGCAGAACACAACAACTCTCAAAATAGGCAGCACAACCCGAAACAACCAAGTCCAAACCAAGGAACCAAATCTGCCCAAAAGCCAAGGCACCAAAGAAACTAGCACACCCAAGGTAAAGCATGTCTAAGAGCACAACCTACACGTGATCATAGGTTGCCTTTCATCATAGGGTAGAATATAAAAAAAACAAAATAAACATAATATTCAACTTACAATAGTTCAATAAAGACTCAAAAATTTGAAATTTGCATGCATCAGAATGATTCGGGTTTATTAATTACAAGAATGCCAATGTAATATCATTTTCAGCTTAGTCAATATCATAAGCCTTGTAGCAACAATTGAAGTTACTAGTTGATTTGCTTAATCTTTTTGAACAGTCTGTCTTTGTCTAATTTGAAGATATCTTTGGCCAATCGAAGATAGACCAAGAAGTATTCATATATTTTGCGCAGCATTTGGCAAAATTCTTGGCTGTTGAGGTTAATTTATCATTTTCTTGTAAACAAATCTTTTTGTGAAGTATATTTATGCAATAGAAATGATCTATGGAGTGGGTTTTAATCTAATAATCTTCTTAAAATTTCTGCGAAGGCATTCTCGTGCAGGAAAGGAGTTTACCGTGAAAAAAGTTGGGATTATGTATCTTTGAAGTCAGTTTTAATTATAGTTGAATTTTAAGTTTGTACGGTTTCAGGAATTCTGTGCTGCTCTCAGCTCTTAATTCTTCTTGTTTAATTTGTCAACAAGATTATAATTAACTCTCATACGTTAACCTTAAATGATGAGTTTCTATGTAAGTAATGTATCTTTGAATGCTTATTATCCATTCTTCTTATCATCATGACGTCCTCAGGGGCCTATATTTTTTTTGGGTATGAAGTGATATGACCCTTGAGTATTATTATGCTAATTTTGAGAAGCGACTTACTATCCTTTGGAAGCCCTCATTTTCTGTCTTCACTTATCCGGTTATTTATGGAGTGCTGTTGAGGAAGATTCTGTCTTTTCTTTCATTTGGCAGTGTTTTTTCTGAGAAAGTCTTTGAACATGAAATGCAGGCTTGCTGGTGTCGCATGGATGCTTTCCCTGATGCACTTCTTTGTGTTTTAGAAATCAATAACTTATCAATATACTATGTATCTGGTGAGTGATATCTCAAAGAAAACAAATGTTTATTCAATGAAGTTCATCTTGAAATATTGGCGTTTTAATTGATACAACTGAAGCCAAGGTTCCTTTTTTTAGTGCATTTTTTTAGTCCAAATCAATAATCTTGACCTTCTAGTCCTTTTTTCTTTTGAATTGGGATGAACATGTTCTGTCAAAAATTATTATGCTTATCATATTGACAGTTGGATAATTATTTTACTGTCAAGTTCAATACTTATAGTAAATCAGATCATTTTTTAGGTGAGGTTATCTGTATTCCTCTTCCTTATACCATCTCAAACATTTGGCCCCTTCCATTTGGTTTACTGCTACAAAAGTCGACAGATGAACGCCGCACATTAACAACTACTAGTTCAATATTATATGCACGAGATATTACTCGTACTTCAAAGGATTATCGTAGCCGGCGCTATACTGCAAATCAACATAATTACTTTGACCCAACTCTCAAGGAAGACGGGGCTGCATTATCATCACACTTGATTTTGAAGCATCCTATGGGCGAACTACAGGTACGGATGTTTTTACATGCTTATTTCAGATGGTTGTTTTGTTATCTTATTAAGTTTTGAACTTCAAGATGCCACTTTCTCAATTGATTTGTTTGTTTTGTTTTGAATAAAATCTTGAAAGGCAAGTTTATAGTTATTATTTATTTATTTATTTCTAATTTATGTTTGCTATCTATTTTATCATACTTTTCATCTTGTTTTGGGTTCTGAATGTACCATCTTAATTAACGTAGTGATTACTGATTAGATGTCTATCTCTTGACAACCCGATCAATTTGACAAGCAGTCTTCGTGCACTTTAGTTGTGTAGCTGTTTAACAACTTGGACATACCAAAATCTCTACATTCATTGTATATCTATTTGAGGAAGGCAGATGCTTTGACATCTTTTCATGAATCGGAGCCCTGTATCACTAGTTACTATCATTCCTATTGCTAGTAAATATCATTCCGATTCCTTATCATTTGGTTTCCTCAGTGTGGAAGAATCATACCAATCCATGATAATGTTGGCGTTAAAAATATAATGCAGTGGCTAATGGTCTTTCATTTAAGCTTATTATAGTTAAGGTTATGTGTGAGAAAAATATTAAAAACGTTTGCACATTGAGGGAAGAGTTATTTATGTACTTCATATGCATATCTTTATGGTTTATAGATATGCGTACATAAATAAAAGAAAAGACTGCTGTGTTGAACGGAATGCAAGCGAACATAACCTAACTCATATATAGAACAAAATTTTTTGGACCAACTAAATTCTACCTAAATTTGAGGTGAAATTGAATGAATTTTGAACTTTGGAGCTCAGTTGACTGCCGTAGTTGGATGTAATGCTTGTTTCTTAGGACTATGATTTTAAGATGTCGGATTTCTCATGTTCATGTTACTACTAATACATTGTTCTAGGTCATGTATTTGTCCTTTTAGAATGGTCTGTAGAAAAGGACGCCCTTTCGTTTTTTTATTGTATAATGTTGTTACTGCTCATCATTCTGTACGTCTAATGCTGATATGCTGTTCTACTAATTGTGGTTCATTGTTTTGTCAGAGTTTGATTGTAGTTCTTTATCTGTAGATCTGTTTCTTGCCTACCTATCGAGTAAGCTGGCTTTATGGCTGCTTGTCATATTGTGTTTCCATCTATAATCTTATGTCAATGATTGTTGTAATGATATATTTTTAAGGATAAGTCTATTTGGAAATGACTTTGTACTCAATCGAGATACTTTACAAAACTTTAAAGGATTGTTAAACATCAAATTACCCTAGTTTTTATTTTAAGCCATAATTTATATGTACTACGGAGAATATATGGAGGAGAAGAATACTTCGTTTTCTTCTTATTACATTAGGTTGAAGGGGTAAAATTTTATAGGAGATATAAGGCCAGTTAGTATGTCAGAATAGAAAGTATAATAAGCAAGGAATCAAGCCATAACTGTTTGAACGGGGATAAGCAGGAAAGATATCAAACATGATCAAATACACCAAATATTAGAATGGTTGTTACATTATTCCATTCTAAACATAGGAATTGAGCGGTTGGCTGACTGTATCGAGATCGGGAAACTGGCAGATCTTCCTAGGAAAGAATTTTCGGGATTGCTGGGTAGACTACCTGCTGGACTGCAACTTGTTGTTTTCCTGAGATGTTTGTAAGGTTGGAAGTGCGCTGAACGGCATGTGGAATGAAATATGAAATTGATAGTATGTTTGTTGCAGTTTCTAGAATTGTTTTGTGATTTGATGGATTGTTGGTCAACTTGAAGACTCCCTATTTTGATTTCAAGATTTCTACTCAAGTTGTCAATATATAATGACCATTTTTAGCTTGAAATAAGATTATCAAATTGTAATTAATTAAGGGCTTTAAAAAGGATATCAATAATTTAATGTTTTGTTAAAGTATAACCAAACTTAATAATCCTTGTTCAATCTTCTCTTTTACAAAATGTCCATTAATCGTATTGGATAGGATTTTTGCAATGCTAAAAGTAGGTTGATTGTCACATCAGTCATTTTGTAGGAAAACGTTTAAAATCTTTGAGTACCTGTTTAAGCCACATTTTTTCACAAATTTCATGGGCCATGGCTCAAAATTCTCCTTCAACAATGCTCAAGCTTCAACATACTTTTTTTTTTACTTCTCCATGTTATCAAATTTCCCCATACAAATGAAAAATAACACATGAGTAAATATCAAATTGTCTAAGATAGATAAGTTCTCATATTACCTTTTATCAACAATTGTGACATCTTCCTCGGTTCCAAGTTCATTTAATGGATCCATTGTAATTTTTTCAGGCTTGTACCTTAGTTTATTGGTTTCCTTCAGCAAGTGAAGGTGTATTTTATTGAGACATATATCACTTTTCTTAATCTTACTATTTCAATGCCTAGGAAATATTCCAATGTTCTAAGATCTTTAATTCAAAATATACAAGCATGTTAGTAATTTGATCTTAAGATTTATTTCAATAAATAAAGTGTGGTCAGATTGTCATTGAGACTACCCGTGCATTTTAATCACCATGATGAATGTCAAGCCCATGATGATTCCTCTTAATCAAGTATGATTCAGCCGATTGAGTGCCACACCCTATCCGACTCCCTACCAATCGATGCAGGGTGCAACAAAGGAAAACATACTTTTCCTTAACCTTCATAACTCATAACCATTCCCAAAAATATTAATGTCATATTTTACCATATTCATCTTTAAAATAGAAGCATTCAAAATATTCAATATATATGTATATATGTGTGTGTGTGTATATATATATATATATATGTATGTATTTGTGTATATAATATTTTTATAACTAACAACTAAAAAATATTTTTATAACAAACAACTCACATATCTCTGCTCAGGGCTCATCTCACGGAACTATACAACAAAATATAAGTTTTAAATTGATATGATTATACTCAACTTCAATCTTATCTTTCCTTTTTCTTGTAAAAATAGCCTGAATAAAAATCTATTGAGCTATGAGGTTTAGAAAGATGTGTAATTCTAATATAGAATTAAAAAAAAAGTTAACAATATTCATGTATTTATGATTGAATTAAATTCATAAGTTGTTTATACAGATAAATTAGCATATATATGCTCATATGAACTAATAATAATAGAATGCTTATTACAATGCCATTGATGGAACAATATTATGTTTTTTAATGGTTTAAATATCACACTTTGAATTTATTCATAGAAGTATTTTATTTAATACTTATGCTTTTTTTGATCTCTCATTTCATTTGAAGCCTATGAATATATCATGATTAGATATCAAAGTTTTTGGCTATCATTATAACATAAAGTTAGACTTTATAGCTTCATAATAGTATTCAATGGAGCCTTGGTAAAATCTAACATTATATCCATTGTATATTTAGGTCCTAAGGTCTCCATTGGGATCCCCTTTGCACTACCTGCATAGGTATTACAACATGTCATTGCAAATCATCATCTAACTTGACATTTCTTAGGCTTATCAATTTTTGGTCAATTATGTAACTGGCAGTTACATGATTCATGTATTAATATAAAAAGCATAAGTAATATTATGCATGTTTATGAAGAAAAAAGGAAGACTTCAGATAACTCATTGCTTTTATTTCCAAAAATGCAGTTAATTAGTGAAACGTTTATGTAATTATAATACACTTTATTTTAAGCTTGAATTGTTAAAATCCATGTGTTCATTTACACTCGAATACTCGGCTATATGGACATATTCAACAATATGAATAATTTCTAGTGCATTTTACACTTCATTTTACTGAAATGCAATTGTTCATATCGTAAGACTAAAGAATTTACTTTCTAAATTAGAATTTGCATTTCTTACCATTGTGATGAGATGCCTCAACGATTTCGATTCCCTGCAACCTTTTATGCTTATAAATTATCTATACAACCTAAATTTTCAATTTACATAATTATTACAATTTCCGTTCTAATCAAAACACCTACAACCCAACTCATTCCTAATTGATATCTTACCTCAAAATTTATTCTCCTCACACGCCATTGAAATTCTACAAAAAGTTGAATATTACAAACGTACAATAAAATCAATATCCTTATATTCTTCTCCTTATTTAATTTCCTTGTCCTGCTCTTCGACCTACTTCGCTTCCATCCCCCTAGCTCCAACCTAAGCGATGGAAAAAAATGAAAACTGAGAGTTAAATTGAGGAATAGCCTCAGGTGAGCGAGGAGATGGCTTAAATGGCCAATTAATGAATTATTACTTAACTACCCTTAATCTGAACCAATGCATGATTAACCCTGCTACAATTAGTATTATAAATGAACAGTAATTCTAATTAAAAATTTTAGGAAAAAATGCAAATAAAAACTAATTCAATTACTTTAACACCTGTCAACTTAACATATACTTTTATATACCAATTTGCTCCAATTGACGAGTAGAATACAATAGAATGATCTTTGGTGATTTTCATGAAAATGGATATTTCAAGATATAATTTAATTAAGAAAATTTTGATATTTTACCTGAAAATTTGGGTATTACATTGAGCCTACCTTCAAAGTTAATTCTAGAATCTTACCCATTCTAGAATTTTACCCACCAAAGTAAAGTAGATCAACTCAATCATTCGAATGTTCCAAACTAAAACATTTACCCTAACCAAAACTAATAATAATTGAATAAGATAACACAATTTAATTATTTAGAAGTATCCCAAAATATCTCATCCAGTAAATTATAAAGCTTCTTAGAGACATCAAAGTTCACTTTACATAACAATAAATATTCCTCATATTCATTACATTATCCATTTTTACTTCTTATACCAAAATTAAACATCAAAACTTGTGAGTAATTCTAGAAGTTGATCCTCACTCATGCTCAATTTATCCTTCCCTTTACTTTTTACAAACTTGAATAATAATCTAGCGTGCTATGAGGTGCAGCAAGATAAATAATTGTATAATAGAATTCAAATACTTATGGTAAGGAAATAATGTCATGCTAATAAAAAACTTGATATATGGATCAAAAGCATGATCGTAAACTAGTTTGGTGCTTTTCTTACAATCATTATGAAATGAAATTTCTTGAGTATGGACATAACATTACAGAAAGTTAATTGTACTAAGGTAATTACTACGGAAATATCTAGTGTCTAATTTATTATATGCACTATACTTGCCAAGTGTACTAGTGATTACATTGTAGATTAATTGCGTTATGACATTCATTTGCTTATTTTATTTATATAACATAGCATATCCTATCATCTTATAGCCTTAGAATATGCGAATGTATGAATGTCTACATTAATTGACCATCATAAGTTAGCAAACTATATCAGATTCACCCTAATATAACATTATAAGGTCATCGACCAACCTATTGGCTATCATTATAAGATTCAATAAAAGCTAGGTATAACCTATCATTATCACTAATGAGTTTCCCCCTTATCAATATCAAGAGATTGAGGAGCCTATTTCTCCATGGGCGCTCATCTGGTTTTCTTGTTTGCTTATTGCCCCGCCTGTAAATGTCAGACATATATATTGTAAATCTATCCCACATAAATGACCTTTTTTAAGCTCATTGCATTTTGCATCATGGAACATTTAAACACATGATTCATTCATCATGAACAAGTTGATCAACATTACGCACTAATATGTAACTCATAATTACACGATGCCCCAATATAAATATATACCATTGATGTTAGTTTACTCATAATACTTTAAATTTGCACTTTGCATAATTTTTAGTTTATATGTAATCATTTAATTATGAGTGGTTAGGTATAAAACATATACGTTGTAATATGTATTTACTCATAATACTTCTAATATGCACTGTCTTCTGTTTAAGAGGATCCTTCACATATAATCATTTTTTTTTTGTATGAAGATTGGCTTTTAATGTTGGTGAAGGATTTGTCAACATGGAGGACAGGCTCCATATCAAAGTACCCTTCGACCTCATAAGGAGTAGAACCTTCAATATCTTTGATACCATCTTAAAAGTTGGAATAAAAAGAGAGGAGAGCAGAAAATGGGTGATTTTATAACTTAATTTTATTCATTTGTATTATGTAAAAAGTAAGATGAGAAACTTTAAATAAATATATATATAGAAATAACGATCAAGGAAAAATAAATTTGGAAAATCAATCTTTTATTCTGAAATTCAAAATTAACTGTAGAAAAAATGGAATGCTGTGTTGTTGTAGATGAAAATGTACCGGCCATGAATTCATGTTTCTTTTAACACATGCATTTCACACTCAATTTTTGCATTAATTATGTTTTCATGACTACAATACTCGGATCTATACAATGGATTTTCCATTGAATTTTCAGAACATACAATGCTAAGGAAATAAATAAAAGGAATTCAAAACAAGGGTTGCAAAATTTTTCATTGAATCTTTCATAACATGATTTTTACAAAGAAGAGGGGGTTATATATATAGAAATAGCTTGATAACCTATAGTATAAACCCACTCTAAGGCTTATTACAGGATAATCTCCATGACAATAAGTGATAAGATAAAAAAATCTTCTTTTTCCTAACAAATTCAAAATTTAAATACATAAATTAAATTCTATGCATCTTGATCATGATCAATCAAATGGTAGAACCCATACTGAATCCCAAAAGCTTGGCACCATAAGGGTTTAACCCTACGTTCTTTCTGTTTCCAAGCATTAAAATTCTATTGACTTTATGCAAACTTCCTTTACTTTGCAGTGGATCTAAATAAACTTGATTAGTGTTATTGTGTTCACTCAACTATATTGGCAATACTACAACAACAACAACAACAACAAGCCTTTATCCCACTACGTGGGGTCGGCTACATGAATCCTTTTTCTCCATTGTGTCCTATTAAAAGTCAAATTCTCGTTTAAATCTAATAAAGAAAGGTCATTCCTAATATTTTCTAACCAAGTCTTTTTAGGTC
This sequence comes from Dendrobium huoshanense, assembly GCA_016618105.1. Classification (NCBI taxonomy): domain Eukaryota; kingdom Viridiplantae; phylum Streptophyta; class Magnoliopsida; order Asparagales; family Orchidaceae; genus Dendrobium; species Dendrobium huoshanense. The sequence continues at coordinate 29,837,786 of CM028352.1, read as the reverse complement.
TACTCCTACCTTTCTTAACATAAGTCAAATCTAATACCTCTACTCTCCTAACCGGGTCATCGGAAGGCCGCCGTTTAATGTGACCAAACCATCTAAGGCGACTCTCTCTAATCTTATCTTCTACTGGAGCTACTCCAACATTTTCACGTATATGCTCATTTCGTATCCTATCTCTAAGGGTAAAGCCACTCATCCACCTGAGCATCCTCATCTCTGCCACACTTAACTTAGTATTATGCTTCTCTTTTAATGACCAACATTCAGCACCATAAAGCATTGCAGGCCTCACTACCGTCTTATAGAATTTTCCCTTAAGTTTGAGGGGTACATTTCTATCACATAACAAGCCCGATGCATTCCTCCACTTCAACCATCCAACTTGAATTCTGCTGATAATATCCCCATCTATTTCACCATCACTCTGAACAATAGATCCAAGATATCTAAAACGTGTACTCTTATTAATGACTTGATCGCCCAAAGTCACAATCCCCTCACTAGGTCTATTACTACTAAAATTACACTCCATATATTCCGTTTTAGATCTACTCAAGCGAAAACCTTTAGACTCTAAGGTTGACCTCCATAATTCAAGTTTACCTTCAACTCCCTCTCTAGTCTTATCAACAAGAAGAATATCATCAGCAAAAAGCATACACCAAGGTATATCCTCTTGCAAATGTCTAGCGAGAACATCCATGACTAAAGCAAAAAGATATGGGCTTAAGGCTGCATATTGGCAATACTAAGGAACCTTTTTTAAGCTTGTGAATTACAGGAACATTTTACTATTCCTTCTACCATCCAAATTGAGGGTGAATTAGAATTTAAAAGTGTTTGAAATTTGAATTACAGTTTATCGAGCAAGTATCATTTACCAGTTTATTTGTTTCTTATAGCTCTTGCTATATTTGTCTTATGTAGATAATTGCAAGCTTTTATACTAATTATTCTTTTTTTTTATAACAACTAGCATGAGGTGGGTTGGCCTATCTATTTCACATCCATGAGGATGTCAATCCTGGGCTCTGCTTATACTTAATTAAGTGCTGGTTAAGTTAGGTGCTTGCTAACAATTGTTGGTGTTTGCTTCCAACAGAAATATGCTAAGCTAATGCTGCCTTTAAAATTCTTACCAAATGATACCTTGTTTGCATGGTTATCAATTATCATGCATGCTCACTTAAGCATTTTAGCAGGCAACTTATATTGAAGAAAGGGAAAAATTATCTGCCATGAAGGATTATGAAGAGAGGACAATATGGACAAGTGATATAATACCTTTGATGGCATCATACAATAAAGGTTACTACTTTTGGTTCCTTTTTTGAATTTATAATGTTTGAATTATTATTACAGTTTAATTTGGATTGCAGATAGGCTGCAGCATTCTGTCTGGCTTGTAGAAGCTGCAGATAACTGCAATAACGCTGATGCTGGTACCTTGACTGAACGAAGTCCAAGTGATTTTTGTCTGCACAAGTTCTCTCTTCGAAGGATATGGCAAGGAAAATGTTCTCAATTTGCCGCTAGTAAGGTTGTGCTGAGTGTTTAATATATTTTTCACAATATTGTCCTCGTATTAAATGTTTATGTGGTATTTCCTTTGTTATTTGTGTTAGAGATGCAAAATAGAAGTAAATAACTTTATTAATCCGTTTTAATTATTGTCCACCCAATTTGTTATGTTTAAATTTTTTTGGTTTTGTCTTGCTGTGGGCTCCGAAAATTCGGCCCCGGCCTCCACCCGAATGTTGCTTTTCCTCGGCGAGGGAGTTTTAACGGAATAAGTTCCGGGGTAAATTTTGGGAAGGCAGATGGGTTTGTAGATAAGACACTACCCAGAGATTTCGCCCTCATTTTGCGAGGACTTTATGATCTGATTTCTGGTTTCCTACAGGCACAAGCCCCTATAGTTAATTACCTCTCCCGATCATGAGAGAGAATGTTCGATTAAGGCTAGTCGTCAATAAGATACGTAGAATATACGTGTTATCTGGCATATAGTAACATCATGGGCTTTTGGATTTGAAAAGTTTGGATAATATTTAAAACTTGAAATTTCTCCATCTTGTACTTAAAGCGGATGGTGGGGGAATGGATCCCATGGTTCCGTCGTCCTGGGCCATCGTGGTCCCTAGTCTACTTAGTCAGAGGAGGTAGTCGACCCAACCTGATAGAAGGATCCTTGTCGACAGCCATGGGTTGCTTCTTCCAATGGGACATTGTAGACCTGGGGTGAATGTTTGTCTAAGGGGTTGAATCCACCTTAGCCGACAGAGGGCTTTGTGCATTATCGATCATATCCTATTGATTCATATCTCAAGGATTTGGTGTCACTAAGGAGCGTATTGGCTCTGGCCATAGCCGATATTTCGTGGTGCTATTTGGTGGCAAAACTACTCGGTTCAGAGGGCCCCGGGTAATAACCGTTTATCCTGCGGTGCCATTTGGCGCTAAAACCGTCTTTTAGGGGACATATACCACGTCCTTATTGACATGAGATTGTTTGAGAATGGTTCCTAGTGATATTTTCGACTAGGCATTAGCTCTATATAAGCTGAAGTTATATTTGAATTTGTCCACCTCGACAAACTGTTGTGGAGGGTGAATGAATTTTGCTTTAAGGGGTTGTTTGGTATTGGATTGGATTTACAGCGGGATTTAAGTCGGATTTACGCTAAATCCAGCCAAACAGTTTTTGTGCGCGCGTTAAATCCCGTGATTCAGTAAATCCCGGAATTATGAATTTACGGCTTAAATCCTGGATTTAGTAAATCCGAGGGGTAGCCGGATTTAACGGGATTTATCGGAAGAAGCACGCGAAAGGGATAAAGTTACCTTCACAGCCAGCGAGCTCCCGTTCTTGCTTCCGATCAAAATGGGATTTAGGGCATGGCTCCTTGTCAATGAGACTGTGAAGGCGATGTTCGGTAGAATGGAAAAAGAGCGCCCTTTCCTTGTCTTGCCTCCCCTCAACCTTTTTTCCATTCGCCTTAGTGCGTATGGTAATTTACTTCTATCTTCGATGTGTTCCGTTCATGAATTGAGTATGTAAGCTTGGCGTTGCTACCTGGTGTTGGAACATAAGTTGGATTTTATAGGATTGGAGATAAATATGATGAAGCAATAATTTTTAGTGGGAAAGGAAGCGGGAAAAAAGGGTTGCGGGAGGGAGAGAGGGAGGAAGGTAGAGACCAGCCTTTTTGGCAGGGGCAAAGAGAAATATTGCTAAACAATCGCTCGAATCATAATCATAAATATTGATTTAGAGCATTATGACACTCTAATTTTTGAGTGGAGTTTACAATGCTAATAATGTGCATGCTCCACAAAACCATAACAATTAGGGAGGCTAAGCCTAAATAAAATACCGAAGTTTTGGTGGTTGTTTTTGGCTTATTATTGGTTAACTTAATTAATATAATTTAAATTATTAATAATTAAGTAAAGTAATTAAATAATTAATTGTGTAATTAGTGCATAAATTAATTATCTAATTTAACTTAATTGTATAATTAGTAATTAAATATTAGTATAATTAAATTAATTAATATAACTTAATATATCTATTATTAAATATATAATTAATTGTGTACATAATAATGAATGAGTAATTTGTACTTAACATATTATTAAATTTATAACACATTATATTTTTTATTTTTAATTATAAATTTATTTTTAAGTTATAATTACCTTCTTCACATTTAAATCCCTAACTGCTATAAATCCTGAAATATGTTACCAAACAGTTTATTAGGATTTAACATTTGACATACCAAATGGTTTTCAAGATTTAACACATTTCGGATTTACTAAATCCGAATTTATAGGATTTACTAAATCCCACTTGTTGCCAAATAACCCCTAAGTGTTGAGGGAATTGTTTGAATTTTAAATATTTTGGGTTTGGATGATTTTGGAAAATTTGGATTTTGTGGATATTTGAGATGACATTTGAAATATTTGGAGTTAACCCCTCTGGTTGAAATCTTTGTTCAATACGGCCATCATCGGGGTGTTTGGGATCACTTCCATTTCATTGATTGGACCTTGTCGACTCTATCAGTTTATCGATAGAGGATCGAGTTTCGTAAGCTTTATGTCTTTATTATTGAATTCTCTTGATTATAGACATTGAAGGCATAATATGAATATATTAAAAAAAATATACTGGTCGCCACAACCGCATATTTGTTTGATGGTTCGAACCCTGTCGACTCCTATTGATTTGTATAGAAGGATCGGGTTCGAACTAGAATTCACTTATTAACCCGCGTAGCATGTTTTAACGTCATGTGTGTACCAATAACATGCTCACCGGGGCCCATGCGGGTGTTTGGGATCACTTCCATTTCATTGATTGGACCTTATCGACTCTGTTAGTTTATCGATAGAGGATCGGGTTTCGTAGGCTTTATGCCTTTATTAGTGAATTATCTTGATTATAGACCTTAAATGCCTAATATGAATGTATTAAAACAAATATACTTGTCGATGCAACCGCATATTTGTTTGATGGTTCGAACCCTGTCGACTCCTATTGATTTGTATTGAAGGATCGGGTTTTAACTGGAATTCACTTATTAACCCACGTAGCATCCCTAGACGTCACGTGTGTATCAATAACACGCTCGTCGGGTCCCATGCGGGTGTTTGGGATCACTTTCATTTTATTGACTGGATCTTGTCGACTCTGCCCGTTTATCAATAGAGGATCAGATTTCGTATGCTTTATTCCTTTATTAGTGATTTCTCTTGATTATAGATGTTGATGGCCTAATATGAATGTATTAAAACAAATATACTGGTCGCCGCAACCTTATATTTATTTGATGGTTCGAACCCTGTCGACTCCTATTGATTTGTATAGATGGATAATGTTCGAACTGGAATTCACTTATTAACCCGCATAGCATCCCTAGACGTCACGTCTGTACCAATAACAAGCTTGTCGGGGCCTATGCGGGTGTTTTGGGGCATTTTATAATTATACCCTGTCGACTCCTTTTTACCTGCTTAGGAGTATCAAGTTCAAATTTAATAACCCGCGCAGCATCCCTAGACGTAATGTGTGTACCAATAACATTCTTGCTAGGGCTCATGCGGATGTTGATTGTATTTACCCCTTAAGTGTACCTATATGCATGCATATTATAGTGCATATGCTGCGGTACTTTGAAATATTTGTAAGCAACTTCTGTCCGCTTGCATGAATGTTGCGGATTTAGTGGCGTTGTGTAGCAGCTTTTGAATAGAGTTGTCCGCTGCTTTATACAGGTAGACTGTCGTGCACTACTTACTGCTTTCTACAGTTGGATTATAGTGCACTAACAAATCTCCTGCTTTACATACAGGTGAATCGTAGAGTTGTCACCTAATTGCAATGAGATTCCTCATTGTTCTGATGGACACTCCCTTTTCTCATTCACCAGGAGGTCTTTCTTGAAATTCGTGACCGTAGCTTTGAAAAGACTTACAACATCACCAGTGTAGTAGACTTGTTATTTTCGGTGTTTGTGGATACCAGAACTATTTTCTTCCTAAGGATAGGACCAAGAAGAAACTTTGGAACACCAGGAAGTTTAGATCTAATTTGTTCAAATATCCCTTTCCTTCTGCCAGGGGATGTCCTTCTCCATACACTGAGTTGTTCTCGTACATGGCATACTCACAGATCTCAATCACCGGTGTTGTAGGTGATGCTTGTACTTGTGTCTACAAGGGTTCGTTGTATTTACGATATACCCATTGTTGTTATCCACAGGTGGCTTGTGTTTGTTTACATGAAACCGTTACATCCACTACAATCTCTTGAAAATATTCGTAGGGGAATCATTGTTCTTGCATCATATTCACCTTTCACCAATCTCAGGTGGGTTTGATGTTTGCATTTGTTTGTAAAAACATTTTTTCTTTCGTTACTCCCTTTTTGCATATAGGGATTTGCATATTTGTTTTCCTTGGGTGGTTGTTGCTTGTAGGAGTATTGCACTTTATCTTACAAATTCATATTTGAAGATAGGTTCCTTGTTGTCTTTCAGGGCAATAAAAGAGCAATACTCTTGTTTGTATGATTGATACATGCATCAATCATCTTTATCTTGATATTCATTTGGATGCATATCACTGTCATTCATGCATACTCATATATATCCCTCATTAATTATGCTTTGATGTGGTCATTTCACATTCGTAGGCATTTGCACTTGATGTGCTAATCAACCACCTTCTAGTTGCAAGGGATATATGTATTTGTCTTCGATCGGATGATTGTTGACACTAGCAGGCATTTGCATTCACTGTATGCTTCACTGAATACATCCGTAAAAGGTGTTGTAGTTTGATTGGTATCTAATATGAGGGGGCAATGATGTTCAAATCAGACTCAAGTCTGAATCCTTTCAAGTCCAGTTCAAATTAAGTTCATAAGCTTAATGTGCAAGCTCAGTTCTATGTCCCCTGTAGTCCAACTCAAGTACTCACTTAAGTTCAAATTGTTTAAGCCATTAATGTTCGAGTCCAGAATACATGTTCAAGTGCTTGTTCAAAGTCTTCTAAATTCTTTACAGGCTCAATTTCATGTTCACTTGATTTAAATTTTGGTTCCAGTTTGATCTTATTTTATTTGGATTTGACCTTTTATTCGTCATTTAGATTTTGTTCAAGTCCACAAGTCAATGTTCATTTGAATCCAAGTTCTTATTCTTTCGAGTTCAAATCAGGTCCGAGTACGGTCGTATATTCACCCGAAATTTCGGCAGCCTCCCGGCGTCTCCCATGTTTAGGGGAAAATTATAAAAAATTGGCCTACCCACCACGCTAAGAAAAGCGTGTATGGTAGGTGCCCTCGTACGAGGACACCGCGGCCGTAAAATCTTTGTCCCCCACCACGCTAAGAAAAGCGTGTATGGGTCTTCGGTACCTGTTACAAGAGAGAAGCAGTTGTTTCCCCGCAGGTATAGAGCCATGCTAAGAAAGGCGTGCACCAGGCTTACCTGCCTCGTCGTATGCATCACATTGGATTCCCTCCTACCACGCTAAGAAAAATATGTTTAGGTGGTTGATCGGCTCGTCACACACACCGAGGACAGGACTTTGGGGCCGAGGGGTCGCTCACCTACTTCGTCGTAGGTGTCGCACCGGGTTCTCTCTTACCATGCAAAGAAAAGCGTGCATAGGTGGTCTGCCGGCCCGACACACATGCCGAGGTAAGAGAGGAATTTTTTTTGAATAATAATAATAATAATAATAATAATAATAATAATATTACAATTATATTACTACTATATTATTATAATATCACTATTATATAACATTAATAATATTATTAATGATGTTAATAATCATTAACATTAATAATAATAATAATAAAAATAAAAGAAAAAAAAATCCCCCTTTCCCCTCTCTGTTTGGGGATTTACGGGATTTTGGCTGAAGAAGAGTGCGAATGGGAAAAGGTTACCCTCACAACCAGCGGGCTCTTGTTGTTGCTTCCGATCAAAACTACGTGACTTCCGATCCGACCAGGGAGGGATAGTCGTCGAGGCGAGCGAATGGCAGAGAGGTGCAGGGGAGATGGAGGCAGCTAGGGCTTGGAGGCTCGATGGAGGTAGGGATTTCTCTCTCTCTCTCTCTCTCTCTCTCTCTCTCTGGACCGGAGAAGCAAAGGGGATCGGGCGGGGTTCGGAAGAGGCGGAGGAGATGGGAGCTTGGTCGCGTGGAGGAAGCTAGTAAAGTCGAACAGCACGAAGGAGGCCGGAGAAGTGACATACGCAATCTCCTTTACAGCGAGCGAGCTCCTTTGCTGCTTCCGACCGAATTGTGGTAACTTCCGGTCTCACAGAGGGAAAGTCGTCGAGAGCCAAAAGAGGGAGATCGAGAGCGAAGGAGAATGGGAGCGAGAGAGTGAGCAGAGGCCGAGGCCCTTTGGCCTTTTATCGACACGAAATACATTGTGCGGAGCCTTGCCTTCGACGTGGGAAGGTCGTGCAAGCCATGTCAATGACTTGCGGGGTACAGTCGGACAAGTACGTGCGCTCTCCTTTTTTTTGTATTTCATTATAGCTCAACACTTATATAAAATAAAAAACTTTCTGATCAGAAAGACGGAACTGACTCTTTTATATATTTTGGTCATTCATTATAAGACTTTGAACTTAAAAAAGCTTAGTTCGACATATATATATATATATATATATACATATATATATATATATATATATATATATATATATATATATATATATATATATATATATATATATATATATATATATATATATATATATATATATATAATTTCAAATTAGTAGCAGTGATGCTTGACATGCAAAAGTGTTTGAGGATCACTTATGCTAAAATTTTGATGTTTAATTAATGATATTGCTTTTATGCTAAACTTATGATAAAATTTTCACGCTGTAGTTGTTTTGTCTGTTTTATTTTCTTTAGTTTTGTCAATAACATAAAAGAAATAAACTTTCTGATCATAGAAAAAGGGACTGACACTTTTATATATTTTGGTCATGAATTGTTAAAGCTTTGAACATAGAAAGCTTAGGTTGGCATCTTTTCAGAGTTTAAATTAGTAGCAGTAATGCTTTACATGTAAAGTTGATTGAGAATGGTTTACTTATGCCAAAATTTTGATGTTTAATTAGAGATATAGCCATCAATACAACACTACAACAACAACATCAAGCCTTTGTCCTACCAATGTTTAAAATTGCGTATTCGGGTATTGAGGCGTTTTTCATTCATAAGGCAAGGCGTAAGCCTCAAGGCGTTTTGAGGCGTAAGCCTTAAAATCAAAAGATTGCGTAAACATAAAATGATAAATTTTTTATATACTAATGAGTGAATAATATAAAACATAAAAAAGCATAAGATATGAACTGAAATCAAAATTTCCCAATAATAAGACAACATGAAATATAGTTCAACTCAAAATTCTATCTTTTCCAAATCTCAGTATTCTTTTCATTAAAATATAATTTCAATTTTCAAAAATAAATAGCAATGACATATCACATAAGAACTCATAAGTCATCAGCACTATCATCACTAAGGGGTTTCTTCATTTGAATCATCATTATGATGAACTGCTCTCTCCCCTTCCTCCTATCCTATAGAGTCCAATGTCGGGCATTTACTTCAAGATTTATGTAAGTTTTAATATATATAGCGTGAGGCGTAAGCCTCATGCCAGTGAGGCGAGACGGGCCTCAACCAAGTTGAGGCGCAAGCCTCATAAAAAAATTCAAGGTGTAAGCATCAAGGCGTTTTTTACTGGAATTGCGCAAAGGCGGGCCTCAAGGCGAGCTTTATATTGCGCAATTTTAAACCATGTGTCCTACTACGTGGGGTCGGCTATATGAATCCTTTTTTGCCATTGTCCTGTTAAAAGTTAAATTCTCACTTAAATCTAATAAAGAAAGACAATTTCTAATATTTTATAACCAAGTCTTTTTAGGTTTACCTCTACCTTTCTTAACATAAGTCAAATCTAATACCTCAACTTTTCTAACAGGGTCATCGAAAGGCCTTTGTTTAATGTGGCCAAACCATCTAAGGAGACTCTCTCTAATCTTATCTTCCATTGGAGCTACTCCAACCTTTTCACATATATGCTCATTTCGTATCCTATCTCTAAGGGTAAAGTCACTCATCCACCTAAGCATCCTCATCTTTGCAACACTTAACTTAGTATTATGCTTCTCTTTTAATGGCCAACATTCGGCACCATAAAGCATTGCAGGTCTCACCACCATCTTATAGAATATTCCTTTAAGTTTGAGGGGGACTTTTCTATCGCACAATAAGCCCGAAACATTCCTCCACTTCAACCATCCAACTTGAATTCTGCTGATAATATCCCCATCTATTTCACCATCACTCTTAACAATAGATCCAGTATATCTAAAACTTATACTCTTATTAATGACTTGATCGCCCAAAGTCGCAATCCCCTCACTAGGTACATTGCTACTAAAATTACACACAATATATTCAGTTTTGGATCTACTGATGCGAAAACCTTTAGACTTTAAGGTTGCCCTCCATAATTCAAGTTTACCTTCAACTCCCTCTCTAGTCTTATCGACAAGAAGAATATCATCAACAAAAAAAATACACCAAGGTACTTCCTCTTGCAAATGTCTAGTGAGAACATCTGAACATCCATGACTAAAGAGAAAAAAAGATACGGACATAAGGTTGATCATTGATGTAATCCAACCGAAATAGTAAAATACTTGGTCAAACCATCTAGTGTTTGAACACAAGTAATAGCTCCTGTATACATATCTTTAATAATTTGAATATAAGCATTATTAACTTCTTTCTTTTCAAGAACTATCCATAGCACTTCTCTTGAAACTTTATCATATGCTTTCTCTAAATCAATAAATATCATATGTAGATCCCCCTTATTCTCTTTATATTTCTCTATAAAACCTCTCAATAAATATATGGCTTCTATAGTAGACCGACCCGGCATGAATCCAAATTGATTTTGAGAAACATTAGTATCATGCCACAACCTACGCTCCATAATACACTCCCATAGTTTTAAAATATGACACATTAACTTAATTCCTCTATAATTCGCACTCCTGTGCATTACCTTTATTTTTAAAAATAAGAATTAACACACTCAATCTCCACCGATCTGACATCTTTTTAGTCTTCAAAATAGTATTAAAAAGTTTAGTAAGCCAAGAAATTCATTCATCTCCAAAGCATTTTCACAAATCTATTGGAATATCATCAGGTCCAACAACTTTACCACACTTCATTTTCTTTAAAGCCTCTCTTACTTCGGTTTTACTAATACGTCGATAAAAATAAAAATCTTTATTTTCCTTTAGGGTGCTAAAGTTACTAAAGTCAATCGTATTTTTACAATCTTCATTAAAAAGTTTAGCAAAATATCTCATACACCTTTGTTGAATATCTTCAAAGAAAAGTACTTTTTAACCTTCATCTTTAATACACTTCACTTGAACTAAATCCTTACTACTCATATCTCTTTGTTTGGCTAACTTATACATATATCTTTCTCCCTCATTAGTATTAATCTATTATATAAATCATTAAAAGTTAAGCTATTTGCGATGCAAATAGCGTTCTTAAATTCCTTACGAGCTCTTTATAGCTTTCCTAATTATTCGAATTTTTAGATCTAAACCAGTTTTTATAGCACATTTTCTTATTTTTTTTCTTTTCTTGCACATTTGGATTCCACTAATTATTTTTACTATTAGAAACTTTTCCCTTCGAAACTCCAAGCACATCTTTTGCAATAATTTTAATATCACTAGCCACTTTTTCCCACATAATATAAGCATCCTTATGCACATATAAAATTTTATTCTCAAAAATACTTTTGTTAATATTCTTTAAATACCCCATCTAATCTTAGAAAATCATTTTACTTTATTTTTTATTTTTTGCCACTTTATCTTAAAGTTCAAAACTAATAATCGATTTTGGATACATAAATTTTCACTCGGAATAACTTTCCAATCTTTGCAATCTAAACGATCTAATTTTCTTATAAGAAAATAATCAATCTGTGTTTTAGTGCATCCATTTTTATAAGTGATAAGATGCTCATATATTTTCTTAAATAATGTATTAGCTATTAAAAATCATAAGCTAAAGAAAAATCTAATATGGTCTTACCACCTTCATTTGTTGTTCCAAATCCATGATCATCATGAATGCTTTTAAAATCATCTACCTCTCTACCAACATGTTCATTTAAATTTCCTCCATAAAAACTCTTTTTTCAAGAGATATCTTTTGTATTATTTTTCTAAGTCATTCTAAAATTTTAATTTTGAACTCATATCTAAGCCTACTTAAGGAGCATAAGCACTTATAATATTAATAATCTTTGCATCAACAACAATCTTTAAAGTTATAATTCTATTTTCAATTCTGTTAATTTTTATAACATTATCCTTCAAACTCTTATCTATAATCACACCTATACTATTTCTAGTACGACTCTTACACGAATACCATAGTTTATATCCTAAACTATTCATCTCCTTAGCCTTCTCTCCAACCATTTAATTTCCTGAATGCACAGAATATTTAACTTCCTATGAAACATAATATATATTAATTCCATTAATTTTCTTGTAAGGGAGCCTATATTCCAAGTTCCTATCCTAATTTTAGTTTCATGGACTAGCTTCTTTGCCCACATTCGTTCTTGATGTGGGAACCCTTGACTATTTAACATTGCACCCGGGTGCCGGTGCAGCGGCCCTTGCACACTTGTCATTGTATTCAGGCCATACAACGTGTCGCTTCCAAGGGATGCACTAGCATTAACACAATTTTTCAAAAGATTCATGTCATGATTATTCGACAAGTTTTACGTTGGCTGTTGCCTATCTAACGCAACCCTCACTTTTTCTCATTTAGGACTTGGGACATGGCAATGGTAGAGATGTAGTCATCAATAGACCTTTAAAATCATTGAATGGACTAGCATGATTGCTATGCAATATGAAATAATGATATGCACAAACAATATTGTGAGCACGCAACACAAAGTATAAAGTTTATTTTTTTTCATTTTGCTTTTAGTGTGAAGCACAAATAGAAAGTGCTTCAGTTCACAGAAATATACATATAACATCTAATAAATACTCTAAGCTTTAATGCTAAGAATGCCGTACAAGGAACAATCGTATTCAACCATAAGAAGATTTATGACATTTAGAATAAAATATTAGCAACAAATTGCAATTCTGGATGGAAAGCAAGTTTTAAATTTTAGCTACAAAACAGGTTTGATGCCTATATTTTAGAAGAAGAAAAATACATGATTGATAGAAATGCTGATTATGAAACCTGCCCATGCTTAACAAATTATCAACCAAATATCTTTGAAATAACTAAACATTACATACGACTGTATAATTGAAATTAAATAACTAAACAACATAAGAAAACATTAAATTATCAATCTTCTTATGTTCTAAATAAAATATATCATAACAAAAAAAAGATACTCAGATGAAACCACTTGCTCCGAATTTTACCATGCTTTAAATTAGCAAAACATGACTAAAAGCCAAGTCAGGGGTCATCACAACCTCTAATTTTATGCCCAAAAAAGGTTAAGGAAACAAAATCAAAACACAGCAATCCGTAATATAGATGTTAACAAGAAATGCTAAAAATGAAAATAATGGAAAGCTAGCAATACAAGCATTTATCATACATCAAAAAGAGCAAAAAAACCATCTTTTTGTCTATACTTATCCCAAAAAAATGAATATGAGATGAAAATGAAAAGATGAAGTCACATGTAGGATCAGAAGTAGTGTACATATCATTAACATAAATTTATTTCCATTGAAGCAACGAGAAAATTAGCCATTGAAACAACAACACTGATTTAAATGGTAAGGGAATTGTGTGACAAGGTGGAGGAACAAACTTGCATAAACATTCTTACTCGATTTTATGTGATCAGATTTGATAACAACCAAGAAAGTTAATTAGACAAATCACATAAAACGCATGATGGGAATACCATGTAAAGATTAAAAACATAATTAAATTGCATTTCCATCTTTCGGCATACAATGCAAAATGTAAGATCCATTGCATAGAAACAAATTTGTTGGTTTTTTCTCAGCTTCAAACCTGTGCAAAGTTTGGAAGCACTGCTTTTCATTCTGCTGCTCCTAAAACTCACACTTATTTATGCACTTAAGAGCCCATTAAAGTAAAAACAATCTTAAAATAAATTGTTATTGGAAAAAATAAGTAGCTACTATCCTGACCATTTCAACATATTAAAGGAAGCATGTAAGTTTGATGATAGTTAACGCATTCCTTGTTAAGCAGAGTACATTGACCAGCTAAAACCCAAAAGCATGACACTCCTAATTGCCTTCCATGTTTGTGTCGAACACGAACACGGCTTCATCATGCTCCTGTACGTGTTCGACACCTCAGGAATCATTTTCTTGGTTTTAGGTATGGAATTGGACCCATCATGGGCTAGGTATGGGTTGGTCACAATTGAGATCATGCAGAACGTTAGAGTTAATACTGAAAAGTGTAGAACCCAAAGTAAAGTCTAATTCACATGATAGCTTGTTGCTCTAATTGTCTTGCGCTCTCTCCTCTTTCTTTGGCAAAGTCATTAGCTATCTTGCCTCTCCTCTTTATTGAATTGGTCTTGTGTTGGCCTAGACATCAATGTTGCTTATTGTCAAACCATTTTCGTGATGTAGGGTCTATAAGATCTTTATGTTGAGTATAACAACTTTGTTGGTGTCCCCTGGTGGTGGTAATGAAGGAGTTATTTTGGTAAAGGTTAAATAGGTTTTTCAGGGTTTGGGCATATGTAGTGCTGGAACTTCTGGAGTATAAAAGGGGAAGTTTTCCTTAGAGGAAAAGGAGGACTCCTATTCAAAATTTTGGGATGCTAGGAAACTAATGTTGGTGTTTTAATGTATTTTGGATCAGTGGTTAAAGCATTGTGATATTTTTAATCCGGTTGTTGGGCTTATAGATGGATATCTTAAAATTGTCGGGGAGTTGAGACCTTGGAATGTTGGGTATGTTTTAGAGAGCCTTGAAATTGTTGGAGAGGTTGTGTAGAAGAGATGATAATTGTATTCGAAAAGAGGTGGAACAAGGGTGAAAAAAGATAACTAAGGACATGTTAAAATCCTATAGGATCAACCACTAAGTTTCACTGAAGAGTAGAGCCGCCACCAAAACTTTTCTCACAAAAGTTGCACACTTAAAAGGTAAATTTTTATTCAATTGATTTAAAAAAATAAAGCAAGGTCCTATTTATAGACCTTTTCAAATAGATACTTTGGAAAGTCCTATGAGTCAATAAAATACTATTACATGGATTGATGATTTGTAAAGGGAAGACAATAAGAGAAATAAAACAAAAATTTAGAAGTTACAAAAGCATGAAAGTTCGGATTGACCAAAGAAGACAAGTATAATAGTCTTGAAATCAAACAATTTTTGAAGATTTTTTGCTTTTTTGATTTATATGGTCCACCTAGTCATCAAGAGACCTCAAGTTAAACTTCCTAATTAATCTCTAATGATTTTAAAGATATTATGTGTCATTTTGTGCTTGCATGAAGAATTGTGTATGATGAATAATCCAAATATTGATATAGCATATTCATTTGTGACTTTGTCTCTGTCCTTTGTTTTGGCGTTGCATCACCTTTTTCAATGTCATTGGTCATCAAAGCCGTGTTCGTCCATCTAGTTATTAATTATTAAATTTAGAGAATTGGCGAGGAAAAACAACAACTTAATTTTATTATACAAAATTATCCCTATTTATAGATCTACACAAGATGTTTTAATAAAGAAACAAATAACTACAGAATCATGCGTAATTTCCTTAATATAATCATTCCTAAATCAACCACCTAAATATAGAAGGAGATCGGCATGATATATGTGAGCTTCCCACGGATCCCCATGCTGGTCGTGGGATCAAGGGCCAAGGGACGACTTCGATTTAACATTCTCCCTCAAGCTGAGAAATACAAATATATTATTCCCAGCTTGGTAGTCAGTCCCAAAAAGGTAGAGTTACCAGGTTCCTTGTTAAGAATGTCTGCAACATCAGTTTCATCATTTTTGATGCTATCAAGAATTTCTGTACTTTCTTTTATTTGAACAATAGTATATTTTGTTTTCTATTTTATTTTCTTTTCTTTTTTAGCTATCCAATGATGGGAAATCATCCAATGATCATGATAGATTGTGCATAAGGCTTGGTAGACCTTTGGCTTGCTAGCTCGATTGGTCCTTGGCTACTAATGGTTCACGGGTTGGCTGTTTTGGAGCACATGGCGTTGAGCTTGTTCTTTTAGTTGCTTGAAGCTGGAGTTTAGTAGCTCTTTAATTCTCAAAAGGTACCTCATTAAGAAGATTTACTTTTGGAGTGGCCTTGTCCCTTCCCCTTCCCCTTTCTTCTGTCTCTTGGGAAACCGTGGCTTGTGTTTATTGGGGGGCTGAATTCTATACTTAAAATTCATTATAAGTTGCTGTTTTACGAGCCTTTACCTCTTGGGATTCCGGTCATTTTCTGTTTTTCCACACATGGGCTCTTTCCCGATGCTGTGCCCCCTTTGTTTCCTGCGGCCTGCTTGTTTCCCACAATTGCTGTTTCGGTTCCTGTGTTTGGATTGATTTCCGAATGGATTGGGAGGATTTCTGTGCTAATAAAGCTTCGGTTCTAATGGAAATTAAAGTTATGAGGCTCTTGGCATTCCCCTTCAATGCCTATAAATAAGAGATGAACTTGTGAAGGAAAGTTAGTTGATATTTGTGAGCATTTTTGTTATTAACCTACGGGTTTATTCGGAAATCCTGCGGGCTCTTTCCACCCTTCTTTTCTCATACCCTTCGGAAATCCTGCGGGCTCTTTCCAACCTTTCTTCTCGGGCTTCTAACCTCTTTCGTCTCTCCGCAAGTGCCACTCCATCTGTATCCTTTTTCTTAAAAGTGAAGCAACTTTAGGGTGTCGTGTCTTGGTTGATTTGGAAGCATTTGGATAGTCCTGCAGTGGTGGACCATCGGTTTGCTAGTCTTATGCACTTCTCTTATTTAATCTACTATTCAATGCATGTGAGGAACCCGCTCTGACGGTTGTCTGAGGATAGCTTTTGTTTTTAATTTTCTTTATTTCCTTAAAAAATCTCCTAGTATTTCTTGTCGTGTTTGTCAAGTTTTAGTTGTCCATCTTTATTTTAATAAAGTTTGTTTTAAGTTCTATCCATTGCGTATGTTTCTTTATTGTGTCTACATCAATTTTCTTGCACCCCATGCATTTTGGTTTCACCTTCAATAAATTACCACTGCTCGTTTTTTAGGAGAAGCACCTCTATATAACAGTCTTATAAAATTTTACGCATTCTTATACTTTGATCAATAGAATCAACAATGCCATCATAAAACATCTGATCATTTGGCCACCAAATTTTTATTTTTGAACCAACAATTGTATCATCCAAGCCTTTTCTATGCTTCTGTGGTCCAGAAGGCTCTTGTATGCCCTGAGTACGCTTCCATCTTGACTTTTTTTACTGATATTTTTAGTATGGTTATGATTTTTAACCAACTCTTTCACTGTAGACTTTTGAGTGGAGAGAACTGCTTTTAATTTTAATTCTTTGTCTTCAGCCTCAGCATACTTTAACTCATTTATGCTTTTTTATGACCACAATTTGCTTGTTTTTTGAGGATCTCACTCCAACTTTTCTTTGAGATCCATATCTACCTCCATTACTTGGAAGCTTTTTCTCAGAATTATTTCGAGCTTTTTTCCTTATCACCAACTCCATAATGATCATTGCTAATTGACAACTGCAATGAAGCATTTCTTCCTTTACGAGAACTTAGGTATGACCTTCTATCAGGCTTTATTTTACCTAAATCCAAGCTATGTTCAGTAGTAACTCTAGATTTATCGCTATGATGGTGAAATTCAACCTTTTACTTTGCAGCTGTGGAATCACTATTCCCATTCTGAAATGTTTCATTATTTATCACCAGTTTGGAAGATATGTCTACAACAACAACAGATTTTTCAGTATGAAAAATTTCACCTTCCTGTTGTGCGGATCTCTGAGGCGAGTTGTCACAAAGGAACCGCTTAGATAATTTATGGTCAAAATTCAACTTAGATCTAACATTCTACCAAGCTTTACTGTACTTGAATCCAAGCTATGTTCAATATTAACTCTAAATTTACTACTATGATGACGAAATTTAGCTTTTTGCTTTGCAACCATGGAATCACTATTCCCATTATGAAAAGATCCATTATTTGTCACCGATTTGGAAGATTCGTCTGCAGCAGCAACATATTTTTCAGGAAGAAAAATTTCAGCTTCCTGTTGTGCATATCCCTAAGGCGAGTCATAAAAAAGGAACCGCTCAGTTAATTTAGTGTCAGCTTCTTGATTTTCACCAGAAGCATTTAATTCATTTTGTATCATGTGTCAGGTTTCCCCTGAAATACATCAACAACAATTTTGCTATTATTACTTAACAGAACATCATTGCAATTAAATAATTTAGCCAAATAAGGCTTTAGCTTCAAGGAACAATTAACAAGCACTTTTTCAGCTAGTTTCTTAGTTATGTGCAAAATATTCTTTTCAACACCTTTTATACCATGTAACATACATGAAAGAAACTATGTAGAAATACTTCCATTCTCATCCGAAACAAGTGTATGATAGCTTCCATTGAGAAGAAGAAAATATTAGAATGCTTTGACCTTATTGTCTTCAGGAAATTCTGAAACATTTCCAATATCAAATCATCACATTCAAAATCTAACATCAAAACATAGGTTCGGACCTTTGTAACAATTTCAAGTATTGAAACTCTCTTTGAAAATGAACGGCTTAACATCTCATCCAAATTCTTGAAAGCTCCGATAATCAGCCCAAATATCCCCTTATATTATCACATGGAGCATATGGGGCTGTTATCTTGTTATATCATCTAGAAAACTTGCATTGGAAACCTTCACATTAATTTTTGAGTGCCCAAAAGATCCTTGGCAATCAATGCCTTCATAGCAGGCTGAACAACAACCAACATTAAAATAGATGGAGATAATTCCATTCTTGAAAATAAATTCTCAGCTTTATCAAGAAGTAGCAGAAGTTGTTGTAAATTGGATGGAGGAGATGCCGGCTTATTCTTGATGTCTTTGACCCCATTCTCCATCATTAAATCATCATGTGACATTTGCATAGATGTGCACGAGAGAGGCCGCATGTATGACAATAAGGGCTCCAAGCTCTCGGTCCCTTGCAGGCTTGCACAAAACCACCGATCCAAGTGTTCGGCTTTTCCCAGGTACGCACGTAGAAAAACTCTTGCACGACCCCTAGTGCTCACTTCTGCTTTTGCATAGGTAAGAACACACATAGAGGCTTGGCCTCCTTTGGTTGTATAAGGGTTCCTGTTTGCTCCTCTTTGCTCGACTTCTAGGAACAGACACACATAAAAGATGACCAAGAGGAACGCCACTCCTCTCTTGATCGCATACATGGATAAAGACTGACCCTGATGTCGAAGTTCCTAGTTGTTATCCAGATGCACTCAGGAGGAGGTCCTACGCTTAACTTTTCTAGCTTCTACTCGGTTGACTCTAGATATCGCATGCAAGAACGAAGATCGAGCCCGATGCTGTCGTTTCCAGGAGGTCGTGGCTTCGGTCTAGACACACCATTTCTCATCTCGTGCAGTCGCACGTACGCGAGAAGAGGATTTCTCTCGGTTCCTCCCTAGACACTCGTAAGAGGTGCCCTCCTGCTTGATCTCTCCTCGGTCTTGGACACACATTAGACTCCTGTCTCCGCTTCTTTTGGCCGTAGCCACAAAACATATGGCACGAGCGGTTTGGACCATTTGACTCTTTTGATCTCCAACGGCAATGAAGGCCTCTTGCTCGTCTTCGCTTCCTTCGATTCGTATATATCCCAATGATTCTAGCAATGAAGGCCGATGGAAGGACGATTATTCCTCAGAATTCCGACGATGAAGGCCGATGGTGGGAATTTGGCTCTGATACCATGTTAAATTTAGAGAATTGGAGAAGGAAAAAGCTTAATTTTATTATGCAAAACTATTCTAATTTATAGATCTATACAAGATGTCTTAATAAATAAACAAATAGCTACGTAATCATGCTTAATTGCCTTAATATAATCCTTCCTAAATCAGCCACCCAAATATAAAAGGAGATCGACATGATCCAGGTGAGCTTCCCATCGATCCCCATGCTGGCCGTGGGATCAAGGGCCAAGTGACGATTGAGATTTGACAGCGTGATTCAGGTGAGTCTCTCACGGATCCCCATGCTGGCCATGGGATTAAGGGCCAAGGAACGACAGGGATTTAACATTAATGCATGCCTTGTTTGGTTCATCTAGCCTCACCTGGCTCGTCTTGATCGTAATTTGTGAATCCTTAACTTTTTGTATACCCCTAATGATGTACTTTAGATGTTTCAAAATTTTAACATCTGCATTATTAATTCCACATGTCCGACTTTTTAAACATGTATATGTTTTCAATTTTAAACTTGTACATTATTGTTATTTTTTAAATTATAATGGCAACAACATTAATTTTTTTTTCATATTTCAAAATTTAGATAGTTTTGACTTTATATCTTTCATAATAACTTGGTTTTGAATTTATAAGTCTTAAATATGTAGATTTCTGTAGTGTAAGAAAAATTGATAATTCTTAAACTTATTGTTTTCATTATTTACATCTGTTGGGACATTTCATCGCTTATTTTTGTTATGGACAATATTGCTTTATGTTGACTAATAAAAGTAAATGATAGTGATTTAAAACGTCATTTTCTATAACTTCAGTTGTGTAGTGGGCACGAGTGCTAGGACTAATGATGATCATTGCGTGGATTTTGTAAACTCCAATTAATTTGAAAAGGGCATTCGTATTTATTTTTTTAGAGATTTTTTGGATATTTTGAAAGAAAAATATGTGACAATTGAAATGGATTCATAAATGTTTATGTGATAAAGTATTTTAATATTAATAATGTTTATTTTATCTTATCATAACAATATTTCTTTTATGAAATATATGTGATAATTGAAACTTTAAATGGATTAAATATACTTCATCTTGTGATACGTTTAATAGAAAATGTTATAAATTGTAGATTCCATATTAATTATTTATAAAATATAATGACATGTCCACAACGCGCCATGTTAGACTTTTGCCATTTATTTCCCATCTTCGTCTTTATATTGTGTCGGGCTCTTGATGAAATGGTACAGGAATAGGGTGACAAGGTGGATGAGCAAACTCGCATAAACATTCTTTCTCGATCTTATGTAATCACATATGAGAACAATCTAGAGAGTCAAGTAGGCAATCACATAGATATAGCGCAGGATGGGTATGACATGGAAAGATTAAAAAAAGAATTAAATTATATTTCCATCTCTATGCAGATAATGCAAAGTGTAAGATACATCGCATAGGAACAATTTTGTAGGTTTTTCTCAGCTTCAAACTTGTGCAAAGTTAGGAAGCACTGATTTGCATTGTGTTGGTCCTAAAAGTCATGCTTATTTGTGGTGCCCGTAAGAGCCCATTAAAGTCAAAAGCAACCTTACAATTATTTGTTATTGGCAAAGAGAAGTAGCTTCTATCATGATCATTTTAACGATAGTAAAGAGAAGCACCGTAAGTTTCATAGTAGGAAGCATGGTTGGCCAGCTAAAACTCTTACGTCTATGAGCTCAAAAATTGTCGAAGTATTTGTGTCAACAAGCTCAAGTACAATAGTTTGGGTTGCTTTTGTCTTAAAAAGAAACCATATATTAGTTTACTAACATTTATGTTGCTGCATTTATAATTTATTAGTCAATCTCTCAGTCAAGTATTGTAAGAAGACTCAAAGTGGGATCATTTTTGGTTGATCATATCTATCTGAAGCTGAAAATACAAATGGGATGTTACGCATGAGCTTATGTGTGTGCTTGATTCTATGTACTTATTGAAGTTTATATAGTTTTCTTTAAATGTAATACTATTGTTTATATTATTTACGTATTTTTAATTAATTTATTTTTTGACTCATATCCATTGGAATCTTAGAGCCAAAAGTACTCTTTCAGACACAAAATAAAAAATTTGATCCCATCTCTGCTCTTCAGATGAAATTGAAATTGATTTGACTAGAGCAGGCTTGACTCAAAATCATTAGAGTTTGATTCGACTCCAAATTTAATTTTTTACGTATGTAAAAATACACACATGTTTGCAGCTGCATATATGTGCATATATTATTCATTCATAGGTTATATTGAAAACATACATCATTATGGATAGACAAATTTAATTTCAAATTTTGTGCCAACTTGAACTATATTTGAATTAGTCGAGCCAAATTTGAAATTATTTGGAAATCTTAATTTTAAAATATTTTGAATTCAACTTTGAGTCATTTTTGTTGCTCGAGATTGACTAATAATCAATTCAAATGGATGTAATAGTTGAGCTACTTTCAGGTGATTTTTACTTTCGAAACTATTTAGCATCCCTGTCATTAAGAATTTCTGAAAAAAACAAACAGTTTGTAAAAGTATTTTCAATAAAATCGTTATAATCTGGTTGAATTGAAAATGTTTATATTTAAATTTTGATAAATATCATTTTGAAACTTGGAGAAAAAAGTGAAAGGCTAGAAAGTTTATGATATTGAATACAACTATTGTGCAAAAATTAAATCAGACATAGATATCGACTTTGTTTTCTTATTTGTGTTTTTCTAGGTGTTCCTTGCTACTGATAGTGATGGGGTTCCTATTATATGTTTTCTGCTGCAAGAGCAAAAACTACTTGCTGTGAGGCTCCAAGTTGATGATGGAGGTGATGGAGTTTCTATTGATGTGAGGCCTCTCATGATCTGGAGTATCCCTGCAATTTCTGCTGCTCCAGTTTCTGTGACACGCCCTAGGTGGTGATTATTATTATTATTTTGTTTGTTCGCTAGTTTCTATTTATATTGATGTACTTTCAATACATTTCATTGCAGGGTCAAATTGGCACGCCTATCCTTCATGGACATAATCGTTTTGGATTGTGAAAGTTGTCTTCTTCTCTATGTATGTTTTAACACCTATTCGTTACTACGTCTAATGAAATCCACTTTAAATTAAAACATTGTTCATTTTGTTGTGCAACATTAATCAAGGCCTGATAATTTTAAAACTACGGTATCTTTATTGTGGCAGGTTTCCGTCACTGATATATTTAGACATGTAAAATAGAGAGATGGCTGAAAAGCTTTAAGTTTTTAAGAAGTAGAAATATGTACAATTTCAAGGCGAGTGATTATTAAAAATAGTTTTAAATTTAAGATAATCATTCTATTGATGTCCACTGCTAGAATGTGGATAGCAGCTTTCCTTCTTCCTGAATCCATGTGCTTTATATTTCCTTCCCTATCCACTCTGTTGGAATTGTCGATAGCTATCCGCTAGCCCTTGAATCCTTGGGCTTTCTTTTTCTTTTCTGTTGGATGAATTTGTTGAAACTTGAATTGTCACAATCCGGCCCGAATACTCGAACTAACAAGCGGACACTGACGGCCGGACGATTAATACTATTACTACCAATCTAAAATTATCTTCATAAATTGAAAGAGCTGCTAAAACCTCAAAGTTTAAAAAAATTACATAAATACCTTTCAATTGGAGTGCTTTGCCTATGGTATACGTTCTCATTTCTTCTACTCATTTTAGTTAATGGTGTTATCCCTATAAATATTTTCTAACATGAAGAATGAGTCATAACAGAACTCAATGAGTAAATCACGTTTCTAAAATTACAGTAATCCAAGGCATTAAGAATCATATGCATGATCATTTCAAAACATAACATAATTCTATTTAATTATTTTATATCCAAAATGTGCCAATTTTATATATGCATATATCGTATCTTTATCCTTTCTTAGTAATACAACTGTTACAGGAGTCACCGTCTAAAATAATACCAATGAAAGTACTCTTTTTCCATTTTCTTTTCTTTTTTCATAATCATTTTCATTTACATGCATGAGTACATTGCGTCCCTAGCTAGTATCATAGGGGGTGTGCTCTATCAGTTAACATGCACATGAAATCATATCTATCTAGTCATTTCATTCTTATAACATTGATGAGCTTTATATGATAATATACAAAATAACATATAAATTTTCTTTAACTCAACATGATCAATCATTGAGTATGAGAAACATAAATCATGATCTAGTTAATCATAAAGATTTCATAAGAATACATTATCTTTCAAAACTTTTTATTGAAGAGAAAACAAAGTTATCGCTGTAAATAAAGAAACATGAGTACTCACCTCAAAGTTGCATGCCTTAACAATCCACCTTAATTATTATTTCGCTTACGCCATCTTAACACCTATATAAAAACCTTGTTGTTAAAATTTAAATAATATATTGCTCTTAATTTCTTTAACCCTATTATTCTTTATTTTTAATGTTTTAAATTTCCTACTAATTTAATTGTATTATATTATAAATATAAATATCTTTCTCTAAGTCGCTATTGAATATGCTTAAATAGCTCTTATATTTAATCTATTCTTAAAATAATTTAATTAATGATAATTTTACTTCTCCCCTCTATCATTTAAAATGGTTAAAAAAATAATATAATTATTACTATTTTTCAATATAAATACATACATACATTTAAATTTATATGAATTTTTAGTCATATATGCATGTCTATATCATTAAATAATTTAAATAATTTGTCAAAAATCTAATTATCCTAATTTTACAATTAGCTAGCATCATATTTAATTTCTATTTTTGTGAGCATAACATTTAAAATTTTTAAACATTAACTTAATATGTTTTAATTATATGATAAAATTTTAAGAATTATCATTGCATTAGTCATTTACAAATAAATCTAAATACTCTTTATTTCTCATAAATTATATTTTAAAATTTTTACTCATTATTCTAAAAAAATTAGATTATAAATTATACAATCATAGCGTAAATAATTAATCATAATAAAGTCTTCATAGTGTTTTGTTTGGTCATTTTGTATTGGATTGTGGGCCGCGCTAATCTTAAAGTTATTATAATAATACATACTTATAGGCCCTTCCCATTTAATCTTCAAATAATTTAGTATTTTTTTTAAGCAAAAAAGTTCATAGATATCTTGAGCAATTTCTCTAAACTCTTATTTGCTTTTGCCTTGAAACCACCTGTTGTTTTTTTACTTATCCATGTTATAAAATTTCAATCAGGTAATAGGTAGTAGTATGGAATAGATCTTCTATCGACTAGTGATCATCGATCTTGCTTAAATTGGCTTATGAGGCTTATCACAAAAGAAATATCTAGACAAGAATGAGATATGTTTTCCAACCAATCCTTGTATCATCCTTTGTCGACTTTTATTCCTTCATCATTATCAAGTTTCTAGCTTGGTTATGTTATTATAGTTTCATATGGTTTGTCAAGCCTTTTCTATGCGAAGGAAGTATTTAAGCTTGTCAAGTTCTTTGATCTCAAGTTATGTAGTTAGTTTTTTCTAAGTGATTTCTTCTCTTCATGTTTAGTATACAGCAACATCAACATCATCAAGCCTTTGTACCAGTACATGGGGTCGGCTACATGAATCCTTTTTCTCCATTGTGTCTTGTTAAAATTAAAATTCTCATTTAAATCTAATAAAGAAATATCTTTTCTAATATTTTCTAACCAAGTCTTTTTGGATCTACCTCTACCTTTCTTAACATAAGTCAAATCTAATACCTCAATTTTCCTAACCGGGTCATTGGAAGGCCTCCGTTTAATGTGACCAAACAATCTAAGGCGGCTCTCTCTAATCTTATCTTCCACTGAAGCTACTCCAATCTTTTCACGTATATGCTCATTTTGTATCCTATCTTCGAGGTAAAACCGCTCATCCACCTAAGCATCCTAATCTCTGCAACACTTAACTTAGTATTATGTTTCTCTTTTAATGGCCAACATTCGACATCATAAAGCATTGCAGGTCTCATCACCATCTTATAGAATTTTTCCTTAAGTTTGAGGGGGACTTTTTTATCGCACAAGAAGCCCGATGCATTCCTTCACTTCAACTGTCCAACTTGAATTCTGCTGATAATATCCCCATTTATTTCATCATCACTCTGAACGATAGATCCAAGATATCTAAAACGTGTACTCTTATTAATGACTTGATCGCCCAAAGTCACAATCCCCTCACTATGTCTATTGCTACTAAAATTGCACTCCATATATTCAGTTTTAGATCTTCTCTTCATCTTTAGTATCAAGCTTATTATATAAGTTTTTAGAAGCAGCAATTTTTTCTTAGCTCGCTAATCGTTTTGCAATATATCTAATTCTTTTATAAGCATTATAGGTCTCAATAGGATTTAATTTTTACTGCATTTTTTCATATATATATTTTACTTAAGCTTTTATGCTTTTTCACTCAGACATCATATTTCTTATCAATATGCGATTTGTTTCTAAACTCTTCCAAAATTACTGCAAAGATCTTCTAGAGGAATTTAGACTTCTCATACTTCATTAAATTTAGCTCAACTAAAAAATTTCAATTTTCCTGTCTTAGCAAACTATCTTGAACTATTGATATATATGCTGGTTAAAGTAGCACGATGCCACTGCTTAATTGTTTTGAAAAGATTTATGCTTAAATAGTGAGGGTAATGACCTTGTGTATAATTATGATGTCTAGGTGCTTGACTTTGATGTAGGCTTCAGTGTTTGATTGATTATATACTGTTTTACTGAACTGATAATAAAATTCCGTGAATGCAACAACATCAATTTTTTATTGATTGTTTTTTTGGTTGTAGTTCCACGTGTCAAAAGAGTTATTTTAATCAGGCATCATGGTTTCTTATTTATATAATGTTAGTAATTTTAAATTTTTCTTTTTGAAAATTGCAGTCAGGTGACCAATGTCTATGCAAGTATTTATTGCCAGTTGGCGTGGGAAGAGATCCTATTCCACATGATGATAATTCTTCAAAATTACCTAGTGTCTCCCAAGGCATGAAGATCGTTGGAATTGATAATGCTGTGGAAGAACGTTTAAATATAACCGTTAATTCTGGCCAGGTAACCTTTTTTTGTTATTGTCGTATGTGCTATGCTACTCACGTGATGTTGATTCCTTAGGCACATTATGATCAGTATGTCTTTTAATTTGTCATATAATCTCCATGTTTTCTGTCAATTTACACGCCTTCTCCCCTTGCAAATCTTTGTTTTATTTATATAAGCAGAAGGTGGATGCTCTGATGTAATGCAGAGATTATTGATCTAAACTATACATAAATTGCCTGTTAGAGTTTGTTTGGGACGGTTGCATTTGTTAAATTAGTTGTAGAATTTTTTTGGGAAAGAGTTTTGAAAGTTGTGGGTGTTAGATTTTTCTCTCTTTAGAAAATGTTGGACAACAATTTTGTTACAACTACCAAATAGTAGTTCTGGCTATGAAAGACCCTTTCTCACTATAGAAGTTCTGAAAAATAGCAAGAAAGTCATAGCCGAACATAAATTTGATTGTATAGTTTTATTAATTTTACGAGATTTTATTACCATCATGAAAATGTTACATAAAATAGCAGCTACAAAGAACTTACCAAAACAAATGCAAACAACTAAATTACATTGTATTAAGTTAACATAAGCTTGAGGAATAATGCCCATCCAAATGCAGAGTTAGACTCTTGCTATGTCAAGAATGCCAAAGTAATAAGAAAACATATTGCGCTTAGCTCAAAAGCTCGAAATCTACTAAGCCTGATGGAATGAAGAAATAATTTTATTTGATTTATGCCTTTTGAAGAAGCTAAGATATTTTTAGCCACTAAAGAAAGTAAACTTATGTTAAAATCTTGAGATTAGACAAATCTTGAATCATTAACAACCTCAGATTTTGAGTCATTATGAGTTAACATTGGGAAATACAATTGTGATTTCAAAGAGAGTGATGAAAGTAAGATTTACTAAGGGACCTTCAATAACTTTTGGATATGAGTTTTGAAGTTTAATAGTCCTACCATCGATATTTGTTGATATCAGTGATGGAGGAACAAGAAGTGGATACTGAATAGAAGCTTCTGTAGTGTTCTGTAAAAAAAAGCTATGAAAGCGTAACATAGGTCCTCTCGGTAGTACATAAGGCGTAACAGAGACACATATCACTCGAATCTAATAGATAATATAATTTCTAACTTACTGGGTCTAATGATGAAAAAAAATCAATTGAGCAGAATCAGTTCAAAATGTTCTGTTCATTTAACTCTATATATATATATATATATATATATATATATATATCTTAATGGTTTTATACTTGCACCAAAACTATACATCAAAACGTACAATAATTTTCACTTAGTATCAATCTTATCTTTTCCATTATTGAAACAACAATCTTAATAATATATAATGAGCTTTAAAGCTCTGAAGATAAATAATTTTAAAGCATAATTAAAATATTAGAAAAATTGAAACAACATGATTTACTAATCCTAAATTGGATATGGGCATCTTAAAATAAAAAGGAAAAGGATCAAATTGGTCCCTTGACTTCTTATGAAGGATTTTTATGAGAATTTGACTCATAATATAACACTAGAGAAAAATGATTCATATTGCCAACCCCACTTAATAGGATAAAAACTTGTTGTTTGTCTCAATACTTTTTGTTACCTCCCTCTTTGATTGATCATATTTATGTCACATGCATAATCGTTTATACTTTACTCGGTAGGTTGCACCCATTAAGTTTATTATTTTGCAAACTCATACCTATTATTTTATGATTTTCAAGTTATTAGTTATGCACTTCATGATTTATCACTTGACAGTGCACTTGACTTTCTTACGAATACTCATGCTCCCTAAAATTAAAATTTTAATTTATTTAAGTAACAAAGCTAGTCTTTTTTTAAAGTTTATCATTGCATTGAGCTACCTACATCTATAATCAGAAATGCTTATGACAGCTAGGAACTAGCATAAATATTCATCCCTTAGATATCACTACTTATGATGGTCATTGAATATAAATATATATGCACGACAATTTTAAAGCTAAAGTAAAATATTTCATGTTAAGAAATAAATGAACCAAGTAAATGAATATTATGAAAATACTTGTCTCCAAAATAGTCCTTTGACTCTTTAGATCTTATCCAAAATGTTTTACTAGAGTGATGTTTTTTTTGATTCATATTTGAGAAGATAAGGGAATAAATTGAGCACATTAGATATCTAGGACTAAAATAACCCTTTACAAATAGTCCATGAATCGTTTTTACTTTTTTCTCTATAGGTATTATATCATAATAGTTGTTTGCCATGATAGATAAGATTTTTCAAATATGAAAATTATTTTCTTGTACTTATTATACAGTAGAGTTCAACAGCAACAATTAGCTACAAGCTTTTATCCCACTGTGGGGTCGGCTACATGAATCCTTTTTCTTCATTGCGTCCTGTTATTATACAAAAGAGTTCATGAAAAAAAATATAAATGAAAAGCTATCCATGTAATCAAATGAAATACTATGAATAAGTAAAGCATATTCTATAATATATTATTAGCAATTAAAGTACACAAACAAGCAGCAAGTAATAAGCCCCTATCAAACAAGGGTATGTTTATCTATTAGCCAATAAAAATAACCTACCAAACATAGACCATAGCAGTTCAATATTTTGATTATGATGTTGGTATTTCTCTCTCATCTTATGGTGCTCCATAAACCTTTGATTTAAATGAATCTCGATTAATCATATATTCAAACATTAAATGAGAAATGCACCCAATTAAAACATATCCTCATAAGAAGCAATTTTAAAGATTCCTCTTATTTATATTCCATAATTAATTCCAAATGATAGCGAATTATTCAATACTTCATATATAAATTATTATTGAACATGGATTTATGAAATCCATAATGCCCGTTTGAGATTCAATTTTTTTTTTTTAATATAATCCTTTCGTCATTTTAATTACATAATGCTTATGCTAATTTATTCTAATACTCCAAATATTTTAGTTTATTCATACTAACCAAGTATCAACATATATTCTCTCTAATAATCCTAAATAATCCTTAAGAGATTATCATTAATAAAACCATTTGATAACATATCTAAAACTATTTGATACAATACCTTATTTTTAATCACAAAATCACGACGATTATATCCTAAATATACAACAACAACACCAAGCCTTTGTCCCACTATGTGGGGTCGGTTATATATGAATCCTTTTTCACCATTGTGTCCGGTTAAATAGAATGTATTGTTTTTAAAAAGAGATTAGAATGATACAAATGATATATTCATATATTTGAAGCATTACCTAATAACCAGGATTAACCTACATAGAAGTTTTTCTTTGACAACATAATTTAATCTGTATTCTAAAGACAACCACTGAGTTATTATGAATCTTAAAGAATAAAACAAAAATTGGACTTTTACCTTATACAACATAGATGATTAAGAAAAGCCATCCACGTGAAACCCTTACTCTTTCTTCCTCATTACCCCTTTCTTTAACTCGTCTTCTTCCACTGCAAGCCCCCAGGCCACTTCCTGCTGTAGTTGCCGAGTGAAGTGCATTTAGGAAGGTCGCAGCCCCTGCTGTGGTTTGTATGACCTAGGGGAGAATGCATCCTTCTTACTGTGGAAGATAATAATGCATTGGTTTCTCTACTACTGATATGCACTTACCCGATGTCTCTCCCTCTTTCTTTATCTCTGCACACAATTGCCTCCTCCCTTGTCGTACTCTTGGTCTCCTCTACAGCTGAAGGAAGCATCCAAGGCCCATACTCTCTCTATCTCACTCGCCTGCCTTGTCGCTACTCTTGCCGATGCCTAAACAATCCAGATTGAGATATTAAGTAGGACGTGAGAGGCAGTGAGGAGAAATTGGGTTTGGTTTAGCCTTTTCAGTTCAACAAATCAAATGAAAAAAAAAAAGAAAAAAAATTCTGGTGGTTACAGGTGTCTTTTATGTCATTTGGTGAACAAAAGAAAAATAGAAGCTTGTTATATCCGGAGATTTTTGTGTAATTTTACCTCTATAGATATGTAAAATTGTGTTTTATTTTTCAAATTATTGCATTTTATGCCACTGGTGGTCCAAACATTATCTTGCTAGTTGGTTAGCTTCTAAACGGTTACTCCAACAATCTGCTTGACAGAGGTGCTCTTTCAGTTTTCTTCAGTATTTAATGAATTGTACTTCGAATAATGCCTTTTTTTTTCCGTTCTTGATGCCCACCTTTCTTGTTTGTTCCCTGCTATCGTCCTTAAGATTTACTTTTGAATATGCTTGTTTTGATTAAGACTTGTATATGCATCTGTCATTGTTTCGAGGGGTGGAAAACTATTTTATTTGTGAAAACAAGGTAAAACTATGATTACGTTCTGAATTCCTTTAATGCTTCCACTGAGATTTTCTCCATATTTCTTTTACCATTTTTCTTTAATACACGTGTTATGAGCTACGATTTAGAGTTTGCTCTATCATGAAATCTTAATCTTTTCATGTCCATTTATTATTGCACTGATGCCTGATGTCTGAGCATGTTGTCATGCAGATATTCAGATGTACATTGCGTACGAACCCAACTTCTTCTCTTGCAAATGATTGTATAATGGTGATGGCTGAAGGATTGCATTCTTCTTCATACAATCATGTTTTAAGTCTACTCTGGGGAAGTGGTTTTTCAACAAACTCGCAAAATAATAATTCAAATTCGGACTCTGAATGGGAATCTTTTTTAAGTACAGCGCACAAAATCATTAATCTGCTTCAGTCTAGTCATCCTTGTTTCCCTAAAATGCCTAACACTTCATGGGATTTTCTGATTAGTAGCAATTTCCATGCTAACTACGGTAAGCAAGTTTCAAACTCTCATCTTTCGGTGGTGTCTGTATTGAGTTCTAGAGATTCTCGCCCTACTGCTGTTCACGTGCATGACAAGAAAAGCCGAGAAGTGCTTTATTATACGCAGCTTTTGTCAGAAATGCTAGATTCATTGCATGCCCTTTACGAGACCTTGAAGCTGAATAATCTTCGCAAGCAGTAAGAAACTTTTTCTCTGAGATGTTTATGAAGGTTACATATTTTGAAACCAGTTTAATTGCTTGAAAGTAAGAAACTTCGCATGCCCTTTATGTTAAGAAACTTTTTTTTTTGACATATTAGTTGTCTGATCGTTCTTGAAGTTGCTCTTCCACGTTTCATTCTCTTGTGAGTTTTTTTGATCTTTTGCACTTGTTGATGTTCTAGATGCATGCGTTTAAACTTTCGGCATGTGATGTGCTTACTTTTTGCGAGCCCATGCCTTAGTATAATTTTCAGTTTATACGAAAAAGCTCCACGTTTATTAATACAGCAGTGGGAGCTTTTGTCTTCTATTATCTGTACCATAAATTGTGCAGTGGGTTTACCACTGTATCTCGCATTAAAAATTGTGACAAAAAATTGTGTGAAATATGTATTCTTAAGGTTGTTCAAATTAATATGATTTTTTAGTGGACTATTTGTTGCAGGTCACTTTCTTTTAGATCTAATAGTACGGTATTATAATTAAGTAAAAAATTAAGTACCTAATAGTAAAACAAATTGATAAGTAAACTATTCATTATCATAGTTGCTATGTTGTTTTTGTTTTTCAAATAAATTTTATTGATTGTCTGCTTTCATTAAATTGTTAAGCTGCCATTTGAAATCTTTTCTTCATGGTGAGGAGGAGACATAATGCTGCTCAAAGTCAAAAGTTCTTGAATGATTATAAACTTTTTATTGCATCTCATTTTTGTACTTGAGATGCTGAAGTTTGCTGTTAATGGCCACCAAGCTCAACTTGTCTTGTTTTGTATGTGGTGGAAGTGTCCCGCGACTGTCCACTATGAATCTTGTAGTTATGTGTCCAAAGAAATAAGCTACTGAAAATACGTACCCTTTCTACTATTTCATTCAAACCGCTGTTATTGAGCCGCAGATCATATAGACATGAAGAGCCACTCAATTTCCTGAAAAAAGTCTGTTTTTGAGAGACTTCCATCTTGTCCCTTGTACTAATTTCCAAAAAAAAAAAAAAAAAAGACAAGTCTTGAAATTCCTGAGTTTTGATGCTAAATCCTCAGAACATCGGAGTTGGTGAATGAGTGAATCGTCAAAGCAGATTATGCAGTAGTCTTGGAGTAAAAAATGGACGAAATAAGCCAAGCCAAATATTGGCTTCCAGGAGCTATGATTCAACCCAACAAACTAGGTTTTACATATGGAGGTTATTTATAGAAAAAAACTAGACAACTGAAAAATTACCCTGTGGCTGATTACATAATAATCGTCATGAAATCAGTAAGTGATTGAAATCTAAAAAACTAATTTCTAATAAATCCAAGTCTTCATCAATCTCATCAGACATCCAGATATCAGACTGCATTTTTATCATTTTTCTTACTTCCAAATTTCTGTCATCTATTATAAAATTGTTTATGATATTTAGCTAGTTATCATGAAGTTTTAAAATAGGATTGGCTAGTTTGTTTAAATACAGCTGGAGCTATCAAGCTTGAATTGCAAGTTATTATTAGAAGTATTACGGAATAGCGTTCACAAGAATCAATCATAAAGGGAAGGATTATTAATTGCTGGGAGATTCTGTTCTCTTCTCATAGGAATTATACGGAGCATTTAGTGTTGGGCTTTACACTTGGACACATAAAATGACCTTAGTACTTCAAATTGTTCTCAATGAACTAATGAGGTGGTGCTTCTTTTCTTAGTAGGTTGGTCATCTATGATGCACCGATACGGACACGACACGACACGGACACGGGACACGGCATT
This sequence comes from Dendrobium huoshanense, assembly GCA_016618105.1. Classification (NCBI taxonomy): domain Eukaryota; kingdom Viridiplantae; phylum Streptophyta; class Magnoliopsida; order Asparagales; family Orchidaceae; genus Dendrobium; species Dendrobium huoshanense. The sequence goes on along the minus strand of CM028352.1, from coordinate 29,804,262 downwards.
TTTTAAAAATATAGGACACGGGTGCGGCGTGAACACGGCATAATAATTTTTTAATATAATATATAAAAATTAAGGTGACATTATATTAAAAATGACAAGCAATAATAAATCAATTTCATGATAACTAGGTACCGAGCTTGTACCTAGCGGTACCGAGCATGTACTAAGCGATACCTAGCGATACCTAGCGGTACCGAGCATGTACCCAGCGATACCGAGCATGTACCTAGTGATACCTAGCAGTACTGAGCATGTACATTAGCTTTTTTTTTTGGTAAGTTTCAAAAAGCAACAATTAATATTTCAGGCGTCGAGAGTCAGGTGTCGATGCCATTTATCAGTCACCGAGAGAGGAGATGAAAATATCTTCACTGCCAAAAAGAAATGAAAATGAGAATATTTGATGATTGGGAATCAAGTGCGGACGTTGATTTTGTGTTGTGGATAGGAAATAAGAAATTTACTTTAAATCCTGCAAAATACAAGAGATTATATTTAAAAAAATTCATAAAATATTTAAGATACGCGTGTCGGACATGCGTGTCCAATTTGCATTTAATATTTTTTAATTAGACACGTTTTTGGCGTGTCCGACACGTGTCGGAGGAGTGTCGGACAAGTGTCGTGTCGGACACGTTGTCGGACACTGTACGCCTCTTTGAGGAAAAGTGTCGGTGCATCATAGTTGGTCATCCTTTTACTATCCTAATGGTACATCTCTACTGCTTATAGCTATTAATTTAATCCAACATGATAGAAAAAGGCCTCCTGCATCTATTTTCTATATTGTTTTATTCTTGCTTTTTTTTTTTAGCAATTACATGAATATTGGTTGCTTGTCTGTTTTAGAAGCTGCTTTTGTTTCATTTGGCCTTTGTGTGTCTCATCTTGGATCTTTCTGCATCTTTTTTCTCTTGTTTCTTTGATTGGTAAATCATCAATTGGCCTACATTGTGATCTCTTAACCGTAAACTAATCAATCAAATTGGAATGAATCTCTAGTGCTTTCCATATGACCTCAATATATACATATTCGACATATAACATTCCACACCAGAATGATATGTATGTGGATGAGTTCATAATTCTTTAACCACACCGGTATCTAAACTAAATGGCAACGACATTTGAATATGATTAAAAAAAAGGGTGGATACCTAGGTCTTGGAGGGTTGGTACACGTAGCTTTTCCTTTGTATTTGTTGAGGGACTGTTTCTGGTATTTCATTATTTTGTGTGATAGCTAAAATAAATTTTGTTGAGTGATAATTAAAATATTTTGCCAGTGTTTCATGTCATAATGAATTCTGATGCACATTCCTACACATTTCACGGTGTTTTGGTCGAAGTACCAACTAAGGTTTGATTGTATGTTACAGTGGACGTTGACAATTGGCATTGCGACACAAACAATGGTGATGTTATGATACTGATTTGAAAAAAAATTTGCTTTATGGTAAATTCTTTTGAGAGCTTTTCTTATAGAGTAAAACTTAATCAGTTTCTTGTTTGATGCTAAATAAGTCAGTGAAAAATGTCTAATTTTTACCTTTTTTTCTTGTAATTCTTTTATTGTCTTCTGGTTCATATGTTTGTGGTTCTCGTCTTCATCAATATATAGTGTCTAGTTCAAATCTGATGAGAGCTTCTCTTATATCGTAAGCCGTAATCAATTCCATGTTTGATGTAAAATAAGTTGGTGATATATAGAGTCTAGTTCAAATCTGATGAGTGTTTTTCTTATATTGTAAGATGTAATTAATTCCTTGTTTGATGTAAAATAAGTTGGTGAAAGATGTCTATTTTTTAACTTCTTTCTTGTATTTTTTTTTGTCTTTAGGTCATGTTTTTTTTTCCTTCATCTCCATCTATATTTTGGGTGATTACTGTCAATTAGAGAAAACTTAGCTACTGGATGTTGGAACTTTGCAATGGCAATCTAATGACATTTTGAATCTAGGAGTGAATAATACTCTATGATGCATCGACACTCTGTTTTAAGAGGCAATGCAGTGTCGGACACGCATCCGACACGGCACGGACACGCATCCGACACGGCACGGACACGTGTCCGACACGTTCTGGGTGTGTTCGGGCTGAAAAAAATAAAACTTAAGCCGGACACGCGTGTCCGGTTATTTCATATTTTAAATTTAAAAAAAAAACCTAATAAGGGCACGCAAATAGCCCTAATGCCGCCCACGTTTCATTCATTCGAGCGAGAGAGTCGCAGCCGAGGCTCCAGCCCGCACCCTCGAGAGGAATCGCCTTCAGCTTACGACCGTCCCGACCAGGCGAGGTTCCAACCGTCCCGAGCAGAGGAGTCGCGCAGTCGATCGAGTCTCCAGCCCGCACCGTCGCCTTCAGCTTCCGGCTTTCCCGAGCAGGAGCTCGCGCAGTCGATCTGTAAGTTCGACGACGTTATCGGAGTTTCCAACATTTTGATCGGAAGCAAAGACAGGAGCTCGCTCGCTGCTAAGGTAACTTTCTCCCTTTCGCGCGCTTCTTCGGCCAAATCCCGTAAATTAGTATGCTGTGTCCACGCCGCACCCGTGTCCTGTATTTTTAAAAAATGCCGTGTCCCGTGTCCGTGTTGTGTCGTGTCCGTGTCGCCGTGTCCGTGTCCGTGCATCTTATAGATAATACTAGGTTGGGGATGTCAAAGTTAGTTGTGGTTGGGCTGATAAATTTTGAAAGGAAGAGGGAAAGAGGTCATGTGCAGATAAAAGTTGTTTTTCATTTTGAAAACTTGATATTGGTAATATTTTTTATGCGATTTAATAATTTGAGTGTTATATAAATATATATTAAAGTTTTAGGATTAGGTATGTAAATTGATAAGAATTTATGGTATGTATGTAAATCACCCTGTTATTTAAATATGTCTATTAAAGACAATATCTTCCATACTTCTTTCTTGTTGAAGTTGGTCATAAAAATTCATCTTGCCAAGTCTGAAATTTGCTTAGCTTTCTAGGTAGGTTTGATGAGAGTTTTGTGTAGATTAATCACATTGCACGTATAACACTTGATTTGCATTGGTTAGAGAGTTTCATTAATTATCCAAATATAATATGTAGGAAATTTCATTAATTTTAGCAATTATTTCACATAAAAAATTTCCTAATCATCTTTCATATTTGCCATACCACATTGCATATTGTTCATTTACGGTCTTCTCCTTAAGGAATTCTATGAATTCTTGCTGCCATCATAAAATTAAAGTTCTTGATATTGCTGAGAATAGTAAAAGATGCTGTTACGACTGCTATTGTCAACTGAAGGTGTATTTTAACTCCCCACTGATGCAGGCAAAAATATAGGGAGGACCAAATTTTAGCAAGTTACAAGATTTCCTAGGCTATAAGAAAATTTGTGGGGGCAAGAAATATAGGGAGCCTATACCCCTTGCTCGCACGAGTGATAAAAAACCGAAACGACCCACTAATTCACGAATGTTAAAGAAAAGACTAAAGATGAAGAACAAACTCTTACATTTCAAATCTAAGACCGACTTAGAAATTTAAAAACACAAAATTACAACGACTTACAAAATCGACTCGAAATTAAAGGAAACCCTAAAGTTGCTTCACTTAGAGAAGAAGGATACATATGGAGCGGCACTTGCGGAGAGACGAAGAGATTGGAAGCCGAGACGAAAGGTTGGAAAGAGCTCGCAAGATTTCCGGAGGGGATGAGAAAGAAGACGGACAAAGCTCGCAAGCTTATCCAAGCAAACCCGTAGGTTATAGCTTTTCCAAAAATAACATATCATTCAACTATTTTAAAACAATACATAACCCCCCATATTTATAGGTATGAAAGGGGAATACCAAAAGACATAAATATTAATTTTTCACAAGAACCTAAGCATCATAAGCATGGAATTTCCCCCCCATGCTTCACGGAAAACAGCCCAAACCCAGGAACCGAAGGAGCAGTCGCGGGAGACAAGGAGGTCGCACGGAACCAAGGCGCCACAGCCACGGGAAACCACCCAGGCTCGGAAAACCAGCAGCCGGTCGGAAATCCAAGGGGCAAAGGAACAAAAAATAAAAGCCCATGGTGGAAGCCAAGTAGCCACACATGGGAAACAAACTTCTTGGAATTCCAAAAGCCGGTTTGGAATTCCAAGAGACCGGCTTTTGTAATTCCAAGAGAAACATAATTAAAGACATAAAAATAAAAAAAAGTACATTTAATAAAAAGATAATTATGAACCAAAATGTTAGCTAATAATGAGCTAACCCTTAGTTCAAGAAGTGAACTAAAGATCAGCTCATAAATGAGCTAAAATTTCAGCTCAATTTTGATTGAGCTTGTAAACTCGAGGGAGGCCAAAATTGATTTATTTTTGACATGAGTTGACCCCCCATTTGTCCACATCAGATTCTCCCCTTCTTGAAGAACTCATCTCCCTATGAGTTAGCTTTGGTTTCTTTCGAGGTGAAGACGGTGCATCCAATTCATTGATCAAATCTTCATACTTCTGCATGATCTCATCTCATTCTTTCAGAAATCGATCTTGTAAATGCTGCTTTTTCTTGAAGTACCTTTATGTACGTATGTGCATCCATGATTGAAGCTTGTACAGTTCATATTCCAGAGGATATTTTGACTTTGATGGAATCCACCTATCCATAGAATCTTCAATTTCATCGGACTTGTTTTCTTTTATTTTTTTGTCTTTTTTATTTTCTTAGACGACTCAAAAAAAAAAAAAAAAAAAAAAACTCAAAAAACTCAATCTAAACTTAGACTCACAATTCTTTCAAGACTCACAACAAGATTTGACTCGACAAAACAAAATTTGACAAACTAAAACAAAACTTGACAAACTTAGACTTAACAACTCAATTTTACAATCAAACCCTAAGACTTCCTTACTTGCTCTGATACCAAATTGGTGGGGGCAAGAAATATAGGGAGCCTATACCCCTCGCCTGTACGAGTGATAAAAAATGATGACCCACTAAATCACGAATGATGTGACTAAGATGAGGAACAAACTCTTACATTTCAAATCTAAGACCGACTTAGAAATTTAAAAACACAAAATTACAACGACTTAGAAAATCGACTCGAAATTGAAGGACACCCTAAAGTTGCTTCACTTAGAGAAGAAGGATACAGATGGAGCGGCACTTGCGGAGAGACGAAGAGATTAGAAGCCGAGACGAAAGGTTGGAAAGAGCTCGCAAGATTTTCGGAGGGGATGAGAAAGAAGACGGACAAAGCTCGCAAGCTTATCCAAGCAAACCCGCGGGTTATAGCTTTTCCAAAAATAACATATCATTCAACTATTTTAAAACAATACATAACCCCGGCCCCCATATTTATAGGTATGAAAAGGGAATACCAAAAGATATAAACATTAATTTTTCACAAGAACCTAAGCATCACAAGCATGGAATTCCCCCCCCCCCCCCATGCTTCACGGAAAACAACCCAAACCTAGGAAACCGAAGGAGCGGCCGTGGGAGACAAGGAGGCCGCTCGGATCCAAGGCGCCATAGCCACGGGAAACCACCCAGGCTCGGAAAACCAGCAGCCGGCCGGAAATCCAAGGGGCAAAGGCGCAAAAAAACAAAAGCCCATGGTGGAAGCCAAGGCGCCACACATGGGAAACAACACTTCTTGGAATTTCAAAAGCCAGTTTGGAATTCCAAGAGACAAACATAATTAAAGACATAAAAACAATAAAAAAGTACATTTAATAAAAAGATAGTTATGAACCAAAATGTTAGCTAATAATGAGCTAACCCTTAGTTCAATAAGTGAACTAAAGACCAGCTTATAAATGAGCTAAAATTTCAGCTAAATTTTGATTGAGCTTGTAAACTCGAGGGAGTCCAAAATTGATTTATTTTGGACATGAGTTGACCCCCCCTTTGTCCACATCAAAAATACATGAAAAATTCAACTTTTATGAAAGTAAAGCGTCGCTTACAACTTTAAATAGAAAGACACAACATCACTTTGACAACTTGAACTGACACTTACAAACACAAACATAAACAACACCTAAAGGAGCTCTTCTTTGCTTGAGACGAAAGATACAAGTGGTGTCGAACTTGTGGAGAGAAGAAATATGTTAGAAGCCAAGATGAAGAGAGGACAACCCCCCCTTTGTCCACATCAAAAATACATGAAAAATTCAACTTTTATGAAAAAAAGCGTCCCTTACAACTTTAAATAGAAAGACACAACATCACTTTGACAACTTGAACTGTCACTTACAAACACAAACATAAACAACACCTAAAGGAGCTCTTCTTTGCTTGAGACGAAAGATACAAGTTGTGTCGAACTTGTGGAGAGAAGAAATAGGTTAGAAGCCGAGATGAAGAGAGGACAAGCTCGTTAGCTTTCCTAGAAGAAGAGGGAAATGGAACAAGCTCGCATGCTTTTCCAAAGAAGAAAAAACCATCAGGTTTTTGGCTCCAAAAATCTCTCCATAAAACTCTCTCTTTGAATACAAAACATCTACTAAATATAGGAGAAAATGGGCAGCCAAACAGCCTCAAAGACTATTAATTAAACCACTTTGAATAGGGGAAATGAAATGTTAGAAATCAAACCAGAAATAACACCCGAAAAGCCACACAGGAGTTCGGAAAATGCAGCCAAAGGGGAACCGGGACAGCAGCCAGGGAGCCAGGATAGCAGCCAGTGAACCGGAACAACAGCCAGGGAACCGGAACAGGCAGCACAAGGGGAATCAGGACAACAGCCAGGGAACCAAAACCAACAACCCAAGGAACTGGAACAGACAGCCATGCAGGGAAAACCGATGGGTCACAAGGGGAACCAAAATAGACAACTAAGGGGGGGAAGGAACTAGTCACGGGAAGGCAGCCAAGGGGAGGAAACCAAAGCGCCAATAGAAGGGGGGAATGAACCTATTTAATTTCAAAATAATGAGCTGAATAGAGTAGTAGCTCAACATTAATGAGCTGAATTTTAGTAGAGGATATTGAAGCTCACTAAAATTATACCCAAAATATTTTGACCTCCCCTTTGCCTACATTAATTCTTCAATGGTTGAAAGAGCTCATCTCCTGATGATGCTTGAGTATGCTCTGAAGGCGTTGCATTTAGCTCTTGAATTTTGGCCGCATACTTTTTAAGGATTTCTTGTCGTTCATTTTTGAATTGATCTTGTAGAAGTTGCTTCTTCTTCATTTACTGCTCCGTACACAAGTGCATTTTCATATGCAGTCTATATAATTAATTTTGTATTGGATCTGTTGAACTTCCTTCTGTCAGAATCCATCTGTCCAAAGGGATTTAGATATCAAGATCTTCTGACTGATTTTCTTCCACAATTGGCTCAATGTTTTTGTGGTTTTCCATTTTTTTTTAAACACTTAAAAAAGACTTGAAAAAGACCAAGGAAGACACAAACCTAGGCTCTGATACCAAATTGATGCAGGAAAAATATAGGGAGACCCAAATTTTTGCAAGCAAATTACAAGATTTCCTAGGCTATAAGAAAATACATGAAAAAATAACTTTTTATGGAAATAAAGCGTCACTTACAACTTTAAATAGAAAGACACAACATCACTTTGACAACTTGAAATGACACTTACAAACACAAACATAAACAACACCTAAAGGAGCTCTTTTTTGCTTGAGACGAAAGATACAAGTGGCGTCGAACTTGTGGAGAGAAGAAAGATGTTAGAAGCCGAGACGAAGAGAGGACAAACTCGCAAGCTTTCCTAGAAGAAGAGGGGAATGAAACAAGCTTGCAAGTTTTTCCAAAGAAGAAAAAACCCTCAGGTTTTTGGCTCAAAAAATCTCAACATAAAACTCTCTTTGAATACAAAACATCTATTATATATAGGAGAAAATGGGCAGCCAAACAATCCCAATGACTATTAATTAAACAACTTAGAATATGGGAAATGAAAGGTCATAAATCAGACTAGAAACAACACCCAAAAAGCCACACAGGAGATCGAAAATACAACCAAAGGGGAACCGAAATAGTAGCCAGGGAACCGAAATAGGCAGCACAAGGGGAACCGAGACAACAGCTTGGGAACCGAAACTAGTAGCCCAGAGAACTGGAACAGACAACCATGCAGCATGCAGGGAAAACCGAGGGGTCACAAGGAGAACCAGAACAGGCAACCAAGGGGGGAAGGAACCAATCACGGGAAGGCAGCCAAGGGGAGGAAACCAAAGGGCAAAAATAGAGGGGGGGGGGGGGGGGGGTGAACCTATTTAATTTCAAAATAATGAGTTGAATAGAGTAGTAGTTCAACATTAATGAGCTGAATTTTAGTAGAGGACATTGAAACTCACAAAAATAACACCAAAACTATTTTGCCCCCCCCCCCCCCCTGCCTACATCACCCACAATAACCCCTTATGTTTGAATATGAAACGAAGAGAGACATTTACTACTATTTTCTTATATATCATAATTTCTAACACGGGAGAATTTAAAAATTAACATAATTTATTTGAGCAGAAGCATTTCCAAAAATTTTCACTTAACTACAAAGGTTCTAAACTTCTAATGCACATCAGTAATCTTTTGTATACCATCAAAACTTTCCTCGTATACATATATGATTATGCTTTATCTGACTCAAAACTATAAACCAAAAATAGAGTAGTCAATTAAAATATGATGCTCTTTTTGATTCTGCTGTCTTTTCCTTTATTCGAAATAACATTTAATATGATATCTTATGAGCTTAGAAGCTCAGCAAGATAAAGAACTTTAATACAAAAATCAAATATCATAGAAAATAAATTATTTTCATGAACTAATCTAGTGTCTTACCTATAATCCTTAAAATGAAATTACTTGAATAATATCTGATTTAGCAATAAGTGATATATCAAATTAAAAATAAAATTTTTAACACAATTTAGAGCTTAAAACATTGAAAAAACTACATTAAACATGTGTATTTGTTTCATTGTGCTGAACATTTCATCATTTCTTTTATCGCGTTCTTTAAAGTTCTTCTTTCAGTCTTAAAATTTGTTATGTATGTGGGAATAGATTGAAGGGCTATCACAAGCTTGAAAAATATGTATTTAAGGACCATTTTTTCTTAATAAGGGCCCATGTTTTCTTCCCTACTTGCATGTGTTATCTTAAAAATTTTAACTTGATAACCCTTTTGCTTTTATATTGTTCACATTTATCGCCCTAACTGTATGTTTTATATCATTGCCAACCTATCTATATACATGATATTTTTTAAGCTCATTTCGATCAATTTCATTTTATGAACATTTAGATGTGTACACCATTTTTTTCTTAGGACATTAAATACATTTTTAAATTTGAAATTGGCTTATAACTTTTGTACATTAATATGAAGAATGTTTCAATAGAATTAGCTTATGTGCATATTTGACGTATCAAATTTATGACGAGTTTTTTCAAATAAATTTACTTTTTGAATCAAAATTGAGAATCTTACCTAATAGATGACACCATAGCTCCCACCCTACCCCGCTGCCGATGCTATGAAAGACCATCCCAACGAGTCTTGTGCCGCTGCATCCAAACAAAGATGGCAGAAGGTAACTTATAGCAAGCACCACTGTCGTTAGAATCAATCGGCCATCCCTGACGCTTGGGATCAACTACCAAATGGAATCTCCCCTGTCGAGCTCCCCAACATATTTGCATTGGTTGAGCAGAAAGCTCAAGAACATTGCTGTGCCATTGAATTCGTTGTTATTGTCGCCTCTGAATTGAGGCCACCGGTTGCAGTGGCTACTTTTGATGATGATGAGGATGAGGATGATAGCGGAGCTGAGGGAGATAAAGGAGCGGGATAGGAGAAGGGGGAAGAGGTAGGGAAGATTGTAATGAAGAATTTCAAGCTTTTCCCTCACAAATCTCTAGTTTTAACCTGGTATCAGAGCCAACGACCTTAATTGCCGTCGGAGAACGATCCTAGATTGTAAGGAGGAAGAGAAAAAGAAGAAGCTCGGACATGATCGTGCCGACCCGTGTACGCCGGGACGGACGAGGAGTCGAAGCACCAATCGGAGCTTCTGATCTAAGAAGAAGGCCAAAAGTCGTCGAGACTCCGCTAAGAGCTGAATGTCCGAGAGTATCCGGAGGAGCGTCCGAACGCCATCTTCGGTTGTCTTCTCCCGAGCCGACGGACGAAGGAGCGGACTGCGGATGGCGAGCTTCCCGTTCTGACAGGGAAGGAAAATCGTCGAAGGAGCGAAGCACCCGCTCGATCCTCACTTTCGATCGCACGACCCAGTCGAAGCCGATTGGAAGCCCTGATCCACGCCTGCGAGTAGCGGGAGAATTCCGCGCCATCATGCAAGAACCGGGTCCCGTGCCTTAAAGTCCAACCCGAGCATGTATTAAGGCGGGTTCGGTTCGGTTTGGTTCTTTTATGGCGTGTCCGGTTCAGTTTTTTGTTCATTAAAAAAAAATGACCTTTGTTGTCGATTAGAAAATTTTGGGGAGCCTTCATTGTTGTCCAAAAATCAAATAGATAGTCTTCTTTAATATTATTTGATTCAAAAATGTTAGAAATTAACTCTTCTTCATGCACTCACCAACTTGAGGATTTTATGGTGCACCAAGTACGTGGTGACCTTCAAAGCATGCAACCTTCCTATCGTCTAAATGGGAAGAACTACCTGAAGTGGTCTCAATTTTTGAAAATCTACTTGAAGGGGAAAGGTAAAATACATCACCTCCTTGAAGGAGGACCAAAAGATGGAGATCCCAAATTTGGGGCATGGGATGAAGCAGACTCCATGATTATGTCATGGTTGTGGAATTCCATAACCCCTGAAATTAGTGATACATTTATGTTCCTTTCGATTACAAAAGACATATGGGATGTTGCCAGACAAACATTCTCCAAAGCTCGTGATGCGGCTCAAATCTTTGAAGTTAAAGTCAAAGTAAGAAGCACGAAGCAGGAGAGTAAGACCGTGACGGAGTATGCTACCATTCTACAAAACCTGTGGCAAGAACTTGATCACTATAGGTGCATAGAGACCAGATGTCTGGAAGATGCTGCGATCCTAAAGAACTTTATTGAAAAAAGATAGAGTTTATGATTTTCTTGCAGGACTAAATACAGAATTTGACCAAGTTAGGGTTCAAATTCTTGGCAAGGAGGAGACGCCATCACTCAATGAAACTATTTCTCTCATCTGCGCAGAAGAAAGCCGACGAGGAGTGATGCTAGAATCGAAGGTAGTTGAAAGCTCAGCAATGGTGATGAACAAAGAATCGTCATGGAAGGAAAATGGTAAAGATTTTTCGAAGTTCAAAGACAAGGACTTACTTTGGTGCAGCTATTGCAAAAAGTCAAGACACACAAAGTAAACATGCTAGAAAATATATGGAAAACCCCCCAACAAGGAGTGGAATGAAAAGGGTGAAACAAGAAGCACATCACATGCCAACAACACTACAAGTAAGCCAGAAGCACGGTCCAGCCTTGGAGAATTCAATAAAGAAGATATTGATAAATTAAAACAACTCCTGGTATCTCTTGAAAAATCAAATGCTTCTTCTTCACTTGCACTCTCAGGTAAGACTCCAATTTCTTTTAGTTTAAGTGCTTTCAAAAATCATCTAAAAAAATTATGGATAATTGATTCAGGAGCCACAGATCACATGACCCACTCACCTACCCACCTCATAAACTATACTCCTTGCCCAAACAACAAGAAAATCATCACTACTGATGGTTCTCTTACCACGGTAGCTGGCCAAGGAGACATCATATTATCTCCCTCACTCATCCTGAAAAATGTCCTCCACATACCACAATTATCCACAAATCTAAAATCAATACAAAAACTTACCAATGATCATAGTTTATCAAGCCTTATTTAACCCTACTTATTGCTTATTTCAGGACCAGAGATTGGGGAAGAAGATTGGACTTGCTAAGGAGAAACAGGATTGTACTACCTGGAAGAACTAAACCAATCTAAAAATAGTTGCTCTATGTTATCCCTAGTAGATAGGAATTCCACTATTTGGCTTCATCATTATAGACTAGGACATCTGTCTTTTGATATCCTAAGACATATGTATCAACAACTTTTTCAGAAAATAGAAAATAAAAATTTTCATTGTGAAATCTGTGAGTTGGCTAAACATAAAAGAGCCTCATTCCCAAACAAAAGTGAGAGATGTGACACTCCTTTTTACCTTATTCATAGTGATATTTGGGTACCCTCAAAAATCCCCAATATCTCTGGGACACGCTGGTTTGTGTCTTTCATTGATTATTGCACTAGAGTCTCTTGGATGTTAGCACCATTCTTTCCATCTTTCATTCCATGATCCAAAATCAATTTGGGATAAAAATACGGAGATTCCGCTCCGATAATGCCAAAGATTATTTCAACCAAACCCTTTCCTCCTACTTCTAGAGTGAAGGGATCATCCATGAGTCTTCATGTGTTCACACCCCACAACAAAATGGGGTTGCAGAGAGGAAAAATGGTCACCTTCTAGCCACCACCCAAGCTTTCCTATTTCACTACAATACACCCAAATCCTATTGGGGGGAAGCTCTTTTAACTGCAGCTTATCTTATAAACCGATTACCTTCAACAACTTTAGGCCTCAAAACTCTAATGGAGATCTTGTCATCTTTTTACCCAGAGTCTCGAACCCATCATAATCTTGCACCCAAAATCTTTGGATGCACTGCCTATGTTCATATTCACAGTCATGAGCGAGGAAAATTAGATCCAAGAGCACTCAAATGCATCTTTATTGGCTATTCAGCTACCCAAAAATTATAAGTGTTATCATCCACCCACAAGAAAAAACTTTGTCTCTATTGATGTTACCTTTGATGAGAAAAATTCCTATTTCTCAAAAACTCATCTTCAGGAGGAGACTGAACTTGAGGAAGATGAGGAAAATGAACTAGCACCTCTTGACATTCCTCCACCACCTCAAAACAATCCACCTGAAACCCAAGATAGGGAAACAAATGACAAAGCTATTATTAGATTTGGAAAGGTTTACTCCAGACGTACAAGTCCAAGCTGTGCTCCAAAGCAGATTCAAGAATCTGAACCATCTCCTGGAAATAAGGTAAGCTCACCTCCTCTTATATACCCTATAAACAACTCTATATCCTACAACAACTTCTCATCGTCACACAAAAATTTTCTTGTTACCTTAGAAGATATCAATATTCCTAAAGATATTTCTGAGGCCTTATCTGATAAAAATTGGAAAAATGTCATGATGGATGAAATGCAGACCCTGGAGAAGAACAAAACATGGGAGATTGTCAATCTACCGATAGTGAAAAAATCGGTCGGCTGCAAATGATTGTTCTCAGTGAAATACAAAGCTGATGGCACATTAGAGAGATATAAGGCAAGGCTGGTGGCAAAAGGTTTCACTCAAACATATGTCATTGACTACCAAGAAACGTTTGCTCCTGTAGCCAAAATGAATACTGTCCGAATACTACTCTCACTAGCAGCAAAGCACAACAGATATCTGGAACAATTGGATGTGAAAAATTGCATTCCTGCATGGGGACTTAGAAGAAGAGATATTTATGGAAATACCTCTAGGGTTTAAAAAAAAATCTGAAGGTAACAAGGTGTGCAAACTGAAAAAAGCTCTATATGGGCTCAAACAATCACCAAGGGCCTGGTTCGGAAGATTATCTAAATTCATGCTCCTAAATGGGTATCGATAGGGTCAAGGGGATCATACATTATTCTTCAAACATTCAGACTCATGGGGAGTCACAATATTATTAGTGTACGTTGATGACATTATTTTGACTGGAGATAATGAAGAGGAGAAAGCCAATTTAAGGAAAAATCTTACTAAGAAATTTGACATCAAAGAATTTGGTAGACTAAAATACTTCATCGGAATTGAAGTAGCTCACTCCAGCAAAGGAATATTTATTTCACAACAGAAATACATCAAAGATCTTCTAAAAGAAACAGGTAAATTAGCTTGTAAACCAGCACCGACACCAGTAGAACCTAATCTTAAACTGGGGAAGCTAAATAAGATCCGGATGTAGATAAAGGGACCTACCAGAGACTTGTAGGGAAATTGATCTACCTCTCCCACACTAGACCAGACATAGCATTTTTTGTAAGTATGGTCAGTCAGTTTATGCAGAATCCAAAGTAGATTCACATGCAAGCGGTAGACAGGATATTGCACTACCTAAAAGGAAGACCAGGAAAAGGAATTCTCTTTAAGAAAGATCGAGGAATAACCTTAGAAGTATACACAGATGCTGACTACGCAGGATCACCGGTTGATAGAAGATCTACCTCTGGGTATTGCACATTTCTTGGAGGTAACTTAGTTACATGGAGAAGCAAGAAACAGAATGTGGTGACAAGATCTAGTGCAGAAGCATAATATCGAGCTATGGCCTTGGGAATATGTGAGCTACTATGGATTAAAATAATCCTAGAAAACTTAAAGGTTAAGTGGGATGAGCCCATGAAGCTACATTGTGACAACAAATCAGCAATCAGCATAGCCCACAATCCAGTCCAGCATGATAGGACCAAGCACATAGAAGTGGACAGACATTTTATTAAAGAAAAATTAGACAGTGGTCTAGTAAGTATCGACCATGTATCATCAAAGGATCAACTTGCAGATATCCTTACTAAAGGATTGGACAGTTCTGCCTTTCTCAGAATGATTGACAAGCTGGGGATGATAGATCCATATTTCCCAGCTTGAGAGGGAGTGTTGAAATCCAGCCGTTCACAGTGCAAAGGATCTGACAGACACAAAGATCAATCCGTGGGATACTCTCATGGATTACGCCATAATGAAGGAACGAATTTAGGAAAGATTTTTATGTATTATTTATGTATTAAATCTGCAATTTATTATTTCCTCATTGGGATACCTTATATAGATCTATAAATAGGGAAGATTGTAATGAAGAATTTCAAGCTTTTCCCTCATAAATCTCTAGTTTTAACACACACACCACACACACAACACACACACATATATATATATATATATATATATATATATATATATATATATATATATATATATATAATGATTCTCATCATTAAAAAATAAATGGAAAACCAAATAAAAGTGATACACTATTTGAGGGAATTTTCCCTTTTCTTGGATAGCTCTCTAGCTTGGATTAATTTTATCATGCAATTAGTTATTTTTTTTTATAATTTAGGGCACTTTCTCTATTGATTTAAAAATTTAAATTCCATTTGAGTTTAAATTTTCAAATTGTCTTATAACAATAAAACATACATTGTCTTACAAAAATTAAATTACACCAGTATAAAATGCTCAAAATCTAAATAATATTCTAATACAAAGTCTAATCATGTTCCTCATGATGGATCCGTTGCTCCTCTTGCTTTGTCTCTTTTTGATTGGTTCATTAGCTCCCTGTGCTGCATGACATTCCTTTCCAAACTCGACCCTTCCAGAAAAATCATGAAGCCAACTCAAGGAGGAACCAACTAGGAGTTGATTGTTCACTCGAGTAAAAAGGAAACAAAGGAAATTACACCTCTCAAGCTGACCAAAGAATCAAAATATAATCTTGAAATCCTTAACAACACCAGTAAGTTTTCCAAGCACATGTCTTCCAGACGACAGGGAATGTCCTAATAATTTTCAACTTCCTATCTGTTTAAGAAAATATCTTCAATTTCTTACTCAACACCTAGTAAGAAACTTTGCATCTTATGAAGTGCATTTAAGAAGTTTCATTTGTCACAAGCCTCATTAGTATTCAGATTCTTCAAACTATTTAAGATGCCCTCAGCCAACCTCTGTGAAAATGTATTATTTAGAAAGAAATCCATGTGTTGGTATGAAACATAACATGGGAAATCACAATCTAGCATTTACTGTTGGCTGCAGATGGATCTTATTTTCTAAAGATAATTTAAAAGAATGGTGGACATATCCAAAGCTGAGCTTGTTGCCAAAATATACCTTTAATCTTATGGGGTAGACTATAAAGGAGTATTTGCACTTGTTGCCAAATTTAATTTATTCATGTATTGTTATCCTAGGAACAAGCGGTGATTGGCCACTTTACCAACTTGATATAAAAAAGCATTTATAAGTAGTCATTTGGAAGAAGTTTACACGAACATTCTCTACAGTTTGGAAGCACAGGGCAACACCAACAAGTTATCTAAACTTAAAATATCCATATGTAACCTTAAATGTCTCTATGTCCATAGTTTAAAAGATTTACATATGCTATAAAGAAGAATGGATTCTCACAATGCCAATCCGACCACACTATATTTGTAAAAGGCTTACCAAAAGGGTAAATTGTTGTTCTCATTGTATATTTGAATGTTATCGTTTTATGAAAATACCATTCTTTGGTATGGTTTCTGATGAATATATATCAAGTCATAGTTTCCTTTTTTTATTTATTATGCAATTGCTTTTGTTCATTCTCTAACTTTTTTTTTTTTTTTTTTTTGTGGAAATGATAGTCCAACACTTGTTTTTTTGCACAGTATTATTTATGATGGTATTATGACTACTTAACCTAGAACTTGTTCATATTTCTTTTGTCTTTTCTTTCTTTGCTAATAATGTTAATGATTACTTTGGGATAATTTTCAGGGATTTGTGGAAACTCGTTGTTCTGTTGTGTAAAATTGCTGCTTGTTTAGGTGAGGCAAGATATGTGGATTATTATGTTCGTGACTTCCCATTAGTTTTATCTGATATTTATTTCTTCCAAAGGACTGATACCCTAAGAACACCACCAAGCCTCTTCAGGTGGCTTGAAACTAGTCTACGGCGGGGATGCCAATTTGCTGATAAAAATGACATTCCATCTCTTATTTTTAAAGGCAATAGTAATACCTTATGCTGGGCAAGAAAAGTTGTATGTTTCTATAGTTTATTGTTAGGTGCTGAGAGGAATGGGAAGAAACTCTCGACTGGGGTATATTATGACATTGCTAAGGGAACCGCCCAAACACCGGAGGAACTTACTGTCTTGGCTATGGTTGCTGAAAGATTTGGACATCCACAGCTTGATCTACTGCCTGTTGGTGTTTCTCTTCCTCTTCATCATGTGAGTTTACTCGTCTCTTATTACTTTTTCATTCTAAGGCCCATTTGTGGTTTCTAATTTTGATTTTGGCGTATTTGTTTTAGCTGTGACCTCCCATTTTAGTCCATGCATATGGGCCTTTGTCTGTGTAGACAATTGATACTTACCCATCAGGATTATATTATGATTTTTTTTTTGCATTACTTTTTTATATGCAGAACAGAAAATTGTTGCTTTTTCTCTTGTCATCTCATTGCTAGTTAATTGATATTTGAATATCTTGCATTTAAGGCATTGGATAAGTGTAGAGAATCTCCTCCTTCAGATTGGCCTGCAGCAGCCTATGTTCTGGTCTGTCGTGAGGATCTAGCAATGGCATCTTTTAGGCCTTTGAACAAAGAAGAGCACGGACAAAACAATGTAAATTTAGCATCTTTTTCACCAGCCTACAGGCTTCATTTGCGGCCTGTGACAGTTCCTTCATCTGTATCTGAGATTACAAGAGTGGGTAGTACTAAAATAGAGGATGCAGATGCCCCTAAACCTGTGGAAGATGGCATGGAGCACATTTTCAACTCAAGCACACAGTTACGTTTTGGTCGTGATCTTCGTTTGAATGAGGTAAGTATTGAAGGTGGCAGTCCATTTTTTTTTAATACAGATTCCTGAATATGCTATGGTGAGTACTATTTTTTTTTATACTTCTATATACGATGCCATGACAATTTACATTTAATGAATACTTATTTTTCGCTTTTATATTCAAGTTTTTAGTATTGAAACCGATGACCATATTGTTCTCCATAATTTACTTAAATCGATTTATATTCTTTATGTTTCAAACATGAAAATTAGATCCTTGCATTTTGTAGGAAAAAAATAGTCCATTCCAATGTTTTCAAAGATTACATACATAATTTTTTTTCTTTTTTCTTCAAAACGCAAAACTAAGTGTACTTTTACTAACTAGAATTTCCATAACATATAAATCATATGTACATATATTTTGTGCATATAATAATTATTTAATTAGCCAAATTTAAATGACAACATATGATAATTTTCAAACAATATAAAGATATGCTCATTATTTAAAATTGCACAATAAGAGGCTATCTTCCTTATTAGTTTGAAAAAAATTCTATCAGGTGCATGTCACGACCCGGCTCAGTAAGCTTGCATAGGCGAGGCGGGAACAGAGGTCGGACAGGAGAAATGAAAAACACACATTATATAACCAAAATATCTCCAAAGCATAAGAAAGAGCCACTATTAAATTCTAAGTAAAATTTTTATTTCTATTCATCTTTCAATCAACAATATCAATTTTAAAACATAGATGTTCAAAACATTAAAAGATTTTCATAAATCTTTTTTTACAATTCATCCTGAATTCTTCTAACTCAAAATATCAAAAACCAAAAAGAGGGAAAATGTCGCTTGTCGTTCCCCTACGACGGTACGTAAAAGGTGATCTATTTGCCATTATCGTTTATTGGGTTCTCCTGAAAGTGACCCATAAGTAGGGTGAGTCACAACTCAATAGATAAAATGATATTCAATTAAATTTAGAGGCAAGGAAAGAAGTACAACATGCATATATTTCTAAGTAAATAAACATCCAACATGTTATAATACATTATATAAAATGAAAATGCCTCTAAGTTAACCTTTAAGTTCTCTTTCTTTTCATAAACTTATTATACTTTCTCCTTAAGCATTCATGACTCATTTGATGCCTCATGTACATATAACATAATGACATGATATCATATTAATATAATATTAATCACCTGTCTTTTAAGTATCATTTGTACTGATCATGTATACTTTAATTGACAATTCTTTTACCATTTGTAACTAAAGAACTTCTTTACCATTTGGCTCAAAAGAGTCCTATTACCATTAACTCAAAAGAGCCCCATTACCATTAGCTCAAAAGAGCCCTTTTATCATTGATACTTCCGCATCAAACATGCACATGCAAACATTCCTTATTTATTCATAAAAGAGGCTTTAACATGTCATTCATGTGTATGTTCTCATATGATGTTACATGTATGCTACTTAGATGATAAAAGAGAGATGCTCATATATATGTTGCATGTAGAAGAAGATATATGCATTACATATAAAAGAAACATAAACTTTACACTTTCTACTATCATTACTTAAGAGGTTTCACATTTGTATCAAGTGTTCAAGAGCATTTATGTAAAACATGTTAGCTATTTATGAAATTACAAGTAACATATAAAAGAAATGCCATTTCTACATGATTGCATTTAGAGAACTTTCCAAACTTAAAAGAATTTCATTTTACCTACCTTTCCACGGTGATTTGCCGAAAGTCCTAACGAGCTCTTTCCTTTGGGCGAACAATATCTAAAAGAGACATAACATAACGTGTAAACATCACTTGTTCTCTCATAAACTTCTAAAAACTCTAATTTATGAATAAAGAACTCATCTATATACCATTCTTACTCTTCATAATTAAACCCTTTTCCCAATTCAAGATTAACCTCATTCTTATTTTCTCTAAATTGGGATTTAATCATAATCTTAGTTTTTTTTGAAAACCTCATTAAATTCCTTTGCTTCCACATGCATAAAGAAACCCCTCCTATACTTAAATATAAATTAACATACAATGAATTTTCGGATTTTCCTAAATTAAAAATTAGAAAAATAGTCTTTTATGCTAAAGCTCTAATTTTTGCTTCTATGATACGATGTAGAGAACACAGTGCAGGAATGATTCGTTTTAGTCATTAATGTAATTGATCAAGACAATGTATTTACTGATCTTGGAGGGAGAAGAAAACCAATCTTCATTAAAGCAAGAAAATATTTATAGCTATTTTGAGCGAAGTTGTGATTTTCTGTAATTTTTAATCGATAACCTTGATGTTCATTTTGTTTCAATTGAGGGATCGCTTTAATGATTGTAAAAGCGTCATCCTTTGATTTTCATTTTTCAATAAAGCAAGCCACTTTATCCATTTTGTTTAAATTTTAAAATGCCTCAAACTGATGATCTTGCTGACAAGTCTTGCTGAACTTGCGCAAATTTCTTTCTCCTGATTGTTAATATCTTTATGGGAATGGTCTCTATGAATCGATGAATGCAGATAGAAGATTTCCAAGTAATGTAAACTTCTGTTGTATTTAACCTACTAAAGTATATTGGAATTGAATGTTTCTCTGACATAGGTTAGACGCCTATTATGTTCTGCAAGACCTGTGGCTATTCAAACACCTGCCAATCCTACTGCCACTGATCAGGACTTCCAGCAGGTTGATTTACGTTTTTTAGTTTCCATTATGTCCACTTGCTACTTATTCTGTCATTTTCCAATGTTATTGGCAACTTTTCTGTGTTATATGCTTGTTCTGCTATTGACGTTGTTTTTGTGACATGGGCATACCTTTGAGCTATGATAAATGGTTATGGAAATTGCGTGCCTGCATAGGCATGTGCATAAAAGAAAAACTTACAAGAGATGGTTCCTCCATGACCAAAAAGAACAAAGTTTCTTTTTATGGAGACATTATCATGGGATGTTTCACATAGAAAAGTTTCATCTTCATATTATTGTATGCTACATGGTGTATGTCGGTTTGCTTAACCTTTTCCTACTCATATCTCCAACTTTTGCTACACATATCTCAGCTATCATAAATTGCAAATAATTCTATTGATCTTCAAAAGCTTGAAATATCAAATGTCCTTATCTGAGCAAGCCGTCAATAATTTACATATGAAGTTCTAAATGAAAATAAATCAGTTCATACAAATTCATCAATACATCAATTAAAATATGTAAAGAAACTTATTGAAAATTTATATAGAATGGTTTAAATTTTTGGGGTGGAGTGATTTTGAAGCCCACACCATAAACCTACCTTTGCGTATCGATTTAGCTAATCTTTTAAAAAATAATGAAAATTATATTTGAGCCAACAGCAAAAGAATTTGGCTTTTAACATGAAGAAACAATTGATTCAAGTTTGATGTGCAATGTGGCTCAATTTGAACAAGACCAACCTAAAATTGACCATTTAAAAATTGATAAAAAACTCAGATCCATTCATAACTTGAATGTATTTGCATATGGTCTATTAGCAAAATGCATTGTGATCATAATAGAGAGAATGAGAAATGAAATAGCTTTCCTGCCTCAGGACCACCCTCCTAGTTGAGCATAAAACTTGACTTGAGTTCTATCCATAAGAATAGAGTGAGTGGTAAACTTGATCACCTAAATGCCCCAATCAAACACATCATAACCCAAGCATAGGTAGATTTATTAAGATAACATATTTGGATCGTACTGAAGTATTTTATAGTATTGTTTATCTTGTTTATCTTGTTTCTGGCAGCATCAATTATGGAATATTGCACAAAGAACAACTGCTCTACCATTTGGCCGTGGGGCATTTACTTTAGCCACTACTTACACTCTTTTAACCGAGGTGTGTAAACTTCTAAGGGTTTACTGATACTATTCTGTAGTTTCAATTTTTCCGTACTACTCTTTATTTCATCTATATTTTTCCTATTGTGTTTTTGATGTGAAATAAAAGTTTATGTTGGATTATATATTTTACTTAGGCACTATTTGTTCCAAAGCTTATATTGGCTGGTCGATTGCCTGCGCAACAGAATGCAACAGTGAGTGCTTTTTCAAATGCTATAAATTTGTACAAACATTGTATTTTTTGCCGTAGATCTGTACCTTTTCAATTATTTATCTAAGTTTTCTTTATTTAAGTTGCAATTGAGGGCATGTTGGAGCCTAATGTTGTAATTTTTACTGATTTCCTGTTGGAAGAGTTAATAATCCCCTAACCAACTTAATTGCGCTTTCAAATGCACCAATTTAATGCTATGTCTCTGGCTCTACAGTTATTCTATGCACTTGAAAAATTTGAAAACCACTCTGCCAGAGAGTAAGTCTTAATTGTTTTGTGCATATTACTTGTTTTCTATTAAATATTTTTTATATGATGGCCAAACACAAGGAAAGATTTTTCTTGCGTTGTTTGCAATTTTTTCCCAGCCCATCTAATAAAATAAAAACAATATTTTAGATAAAAAATACAGAAATAATTAACAAACTCTCATGGGTAGCCTCATAGCCAAGGGTGCAGATGTTTCATGCATTGTCCCATATTGTGTTGCAAGAGAATTGATGGCTGTACGATACTTGAGCTTTTACCGTGTTGAAAAGAACTGATTTCTCTGATGAATATTTCTTTATCTTTTTCAACGGAATTTTTTGTTTCATTTTCATGAACCGATCAGGTTAATTTGGACCCAAATTTAAGGAGCATTTCGGAACTTAAATCTTGGCCAGAGTTTCACAATGGGGTTGCTGCTGGACTGAAACTAGCACCCTTTCAGGTTCATCTATCATTGTTAATTTTCTTTTTATAGTATTACAGTTTTATTTAGGTTTAGAATCTTTTGAAATTTCTATTGGCATCTTGCGTAGTATATCTTTTTTGTTTTATTATTATATGCACTCGCAGCCCTTGCATGCCTTTGTCGATTAACGATGTTTAATAATTACTTTCATGCATGTAATAAATATAATTTTCGTCAAATCTTGTAACATTGATTATTGGTACTGTTTCTTTGGTTTTCTACAGGGGAAAATGTCCCGAACATGGATTCTATACAACAAACCTCAGGAACCAAATTTCTCTCATGCTGGATTACTTTTAGCATTAGGCTTGCATGAGCATTTACGTGTTCTTATGATTAGTGATGTCTATCGATATCTTTCGCAGGTATGCCTTTCTATTTTTATTAAATTATTAAGACTTGCTACCTTGCAGAAATTTATATTTTTTGATGCATTTATATGTTTGTGGGCCACCTAGAAATAGAAAATTTGTTAGGGCAACTCTGCCTGATCTCTCACGCCGCTTCTCCGGCTCCTTTGTTGTCATTCGACTTTGCTCCTCTAGCGACCTTCCCATCCAGTTGGATCGGAAGTTCAACATTTTGAATTCTTGATCATAAGCGACCACAGGAGCTCATTGTGAAGTTAACTTTTTCGCTTGCGCACTTCTTTGGCGTTGCTCCCCCGACGACTTTCCTTCTTGCGGGATCGGGAGTCACGACATTTTGAGCCGAAGCAGTCACAGGGACTCGCCGACTGTGACGTAACTTTCTCCCTTTCACGAGGCTTCTTTACCTCCTTCACTGTTGTCCGACTCCAGCTCCTTCGTGTTGTGCGATCTCGCTCCAACGATAACTTTCCCTTCCCGTTGTAATGGAAGTTACACATTTTGATTGGAAGCATACGGGAGCCCGCTCGCTGAAAGGGTAACTTTTTACCTTTCACGCACTTCTTCGACCTAATCCCGTAAAGCCACCGGAATGAAAGAGGAAAACATAGGATTTTTGCTTAAAACCTCTCGAATCCCGCATAAATCCTCTGTTTTAATATTCAAATCCTATAACCCGACAGTTCTTTTTGTTTGTTTGATTATTGATTATGATTATGCTGTTATAATTATTACTAATTATAATCATTGTTAATTATAATTATTTATAATTATTGATGATTATAAGTTATACTTATTAAAAAAAAGAGAAAAGAAGAAAAAGAGAATGACCCTCCTTCTGCCTCGATCCACGAGCCAACACCACCGGCGGCTCTTTGTTAAGGTATAAAGTTTTGAACTTGGGAGAACTCGCTCTCGGCGCTTGCGACGGGGCGAATAACCAGTCATGCGCGCTTTTCTTAGCACGGTGGGAGGAAGTTCGCTCTGGTGCTTGTGGCAAGGCGGGTAATCCCCCTAAAGTCCTTTTTCGGTGTTCGTGGTGTGTCAAGGGACCATCAATGCATGCTTTTCTTAGCGTGGTGGGAGGGAATTTGGTGCGGTGCTTACAACGAAGCAAGAGATCCATGTGCACGGTTTTCTTAGCACGGCGGAGCAATAAAGAACTATGTTTTTTCAAAAAAATGCTTTTAAAGACCCATGCACGCCTTTCTTGGCGTGGTGGATGACAAAAACTACGGCCGCAGTGTCTCACAACACCAACCGTGCACGTCTTTCTTGACGTGGCGGGTAGGCCGCCTCTTGTAGTTTTCCCCTAAATGAGGGAGATACCGGGAGGTTGCCGAAATTCCGACTAAAGACAGTGGACTTGAGCAAAATTTGGATTGACATGTTGACAAAATTTGGACAAACCGTGGACTTGATTGGGACATTGAATTGAACATAAAATTGTGCCTAAATTAAACATAAATGAACTTAAATGAATTGAATTCAAAACTTGAATAAAAAGTGAACTTGGACTTAAATGAACTCGAGCTTACTTGAATTTAAATCCAAGCAAATGATAATAAACCGCAGGGGACTGTGATTGATTTGGACTTTAACTTGATCAGCATCAAGCCCAAATGAACAAGTGGAATGTCGTATTAGTTCAATGCCACTTCGCCACCGACTAATGTGCCAAATCTTTGCAAGTGATGATGAGCAAATTCTTTATATATTCTACTCATAAGTAATGAGCAACATGAATGTTGGGGAAATATGGTAATGCACTTATAAGCGACAATTCAAAGCTACAAAGGACTTGTCGTGTTCAATGCAGCTCATTTACGAGTGACAAAAGAACCCAACATAAAACGAGCCAACAGTGAAGGTGTGTTCGAAGAGGTCGAAGCAAATGCAGTCTTTGTATAATCAATATCATTTGGTTATAATTGAATACCATGCCCTCCTACAAGTAAAGATTTACAAAGAATGTGATGATTCATTCGTTGAAATGCGTGAAGGAGGAATACAAAAAAAGCAAGAAGATCTATTGTAAATATGAATACTTGTTTGTGGTGAAGGAAAATTCGCCACAATCACAACGAGCTTGCGAGTGCAATCATCGAGCCCACCTGAGATTGATGAAAGGTGGACATGATGCAGGTGTAATAGACTCCTATGACAATCCCTATAAGGTCAAATGAACTGTACTGTCAAACAACAGTAACAAGTTGCGGAGTTCATATGTGACTGCCATATGTGTTAATATGATCTCCAATACAAACAAATGCATGTAGATTGAGATGGCAATACTGTCAATTGATAGTAAAATATTCGTCCTTGCAAGCAAGTACGCTAAGACCTAAGATTGATGAAAAGGTGGATATGACGCATGAATAATGGCTCTCCTACGAACATTTTCAGGAGGTCGTAGTTGATATAACGAGTCCCTGTAAATGAACATGAGCTACTTTTGGATAACAATAGTGGGTATATCGTAAGTATAATGAACCCCTGTGGACACATTATTAATATCACCTACGACAACGGTGATTAAGATGCTGCAAAGTATGTCGGGTACAAGGACAACTCGATGTACGAAAAAGGACACCTCTTGGCAGAATGGAAGAGATGTTCGAGCAAATTCGAACTAAACTTCTTGGTGTTCCAAAAAATTTTTTGTCCTGTACTCAGGAAGAAAAAAGTTCATACATCCATAAACACCGGAAATAATAAGTCTACTACACTGATGATCCTGAATGGAGTTCTTTTCAAGACAGCGGTCACTGATTTCAAAGTCTAGAAGAATCTCCCGGTGAATGAGAAAAGAGAGTGTCCATCAGAATAATGAAATATCTCATAAGATTCAGGTGACAACGCTTTGCCACCGAATCCGCAATATCTATACAAGCAGATGGAAGGCTTCTACAATCTACAATGCCACGCCACTGGATCTTCAATACTTATACAAGCAGAGAGAAGGGGTCTACATTCTACAATGCAACGCCACCGGATTTGCAACATTTATACAAGCAGACAGAAGACGTTTACAATTTACAATGCCATGCCATCGGATCCGCAACACTCGTATTAGCGGACAGAAGTCGTATATGAGCTCTTAAATGAAATATTGTATATTCAAATGACAATTACCTGCACGACTAAAATATTTTAAAGTACCCTTGCACGTGCACCGTAGTTTGTATACACATAGAAACACAAGAGATAAATGCAATCACAAAACCCGCATGAACCCCGACAAACGTGTTATCAGTACACACGTGAGTCTAGGGATGCTGTGCGGGTCAATAAGTGAATTTAATTTCGAACCCGATCCTTTTATGCGGATCAATAGGAGTTGATAGGGTTCAAACCTTCAAATAAATACACGATTGTGGCGATCGGAATATTTTTTTTAATACATTCATATTAGGCATTCAAGACCTATAACAATATGAATTCACTAATAAAGACACAAAGCTTATGAAACCCGATTCTCCTATACGGGTCGATAGGAGTCGACAAGGTTCAACAAACAATTATAAAATGCTCTCAAACACCTGCATGGGCCCCGACGAGCGTGTTATTGATATACACGTGACGTTTAGGGATGCTACGGGGGTTAATAAGTGAATTCAAGTTCGAACCCAATCCTTTTACGTGGGTCAATAGGAGTCGATAGGGTTCGAACCTTCAAACAAATGCCCGATTGTGGCGACCGGTGTGTTTGTTTTAATTCATTTATATTAGGCCTTCAAGGCCTATAATAAAAAAGTTTCATTCACACAACCATAAAGCCTAGGAAACCCGATCATCTATCTACAGCTCGATAGAGTCGACAAGGATCATTCATAAAATACAAATATTTTTAAATGAAAATGTCCCCAAACACCCCGATGATGGCCGTATTGAATGTTTATCTTAATCGGAGGGGTTCACAAATATTTTCCAATGCCACCCAAATGTCCCTTAAAATTCAGAACTCTTAAAATTCCAAAATCCCAAAACCAAAAATATTTAAAACTGAAATAAATCTTTCAACATTTAAATCAAAATCCATCCATCATCTGCAACAGTTTGCCGAGGTGGACAAATTAAAATTTACTGCAGCTCACATAGAGCTAATACCTAGTCAAAATTATCACTAGGATCCATTCTCAAATAATCTCTTGACAATAATGATGTGGTACGTGTCTTGTAGCCGGCGGTTTTGCTGTCAAATGGCACCGCAGGATAAACGGTTATGACTCGGGGCCCTCTGAATCAAGTGGTTTCGCCGCTAAATGGCACCACGAAATACTAGTTATGGCCAGAGCCAATACTTTACTTAGCGTCATCAAATCCTTGAGATATGAATCAATAGGATATGATCGATAGGGCATAAAGCCCTCTGTTAGCTAAGGTGGATTCAAATTTGTCTACTTAGACAAACATTTACACTAGGTCTACAAGGTCCTCTTGGACGAAACAACCCATGGTTGCCGACAAGGATCCTTTTATCAGGTTGGGTCGACTACCTCCTCTGACTAAGTAGACCAGGGACCATGATGGCTCGGGACGACGGAACCATGGGATCTTGATCGGGTCCATCATCCATTCCCCCACCATCCGCTTTAAGTGTAAGATGGTGAAATTTCCCATTTTAAATATCAAACATTTTCAAATGCCCAAACTCAAACCCGATACCAACATTCAAACCCTTCCAAATTTGCAAACCTAAACCCATGCTGCTACTATATGGCATATATTTTACATATCTGATTGACGACTAGCCTTAATCGAAAGTTCTCTCTCGTTATTGGGAGGGATGATTAACTATAGGGGCTTGCGCCTATAGGAAACTAGAACTCAGATCATAAAGTCCTTGTAAAATGAGGGCGAAATCTCTGGGTAGTGTCTTATCTTCAAACTCATCTGCCTTCCCAAATTTTACCCTGGAACTTATTTCGTTAAAACTTCCCTCGCCGAAAAGAAAAAGCAAAAATAGTCGGGCGGAGGCGTGGCCGAATTTTTAGAGCCCACAAGAGCTTCTAATATTACTTCCAAAATAAGTTTGTACATACCAAATATCGTTAATTTATATTATTGTAATATATCTCTCTTAAAATTTATGAATTCATACATCCAATAAAATAATTGATGTATGGTGCAAAATACATAATCATTTCCTCATTTCATATGCCTTTTTTAGTTTTTTTAAAATCATGATATAACATCAAATGAATTACAAGCTCAGTGAGATAAATAATTATTATATAAAGTCAAGCATATGCTATGCTGATCACATGAGCTATAAGAAGCATTAACATTAAAATATGCATAATGAAATCAATGCAGTAGATGCTAATTTTATATAAGAGTTATTAGTTTTCTACGATTAGAAATAATAACATGAACATGAAATCGATTGTAAATGTATAGGGCTACCCAACTCTCTAGTATCAAGGGTCAGAAGTTTCATTTTGTTGCTTTGATAATGGTTGGACTAACCAACTTTTCAATCTCAAGATGATCTCTGATTAAAAGTGGTTGACCAATTACTTTGCATCAAAATTCAGGAATTCTTTTTCATTCATTTTTTATAAGGTCTGTACCAACCACTCTCTAGTATTATGAATCATCTCTTTCTGTGCATGTCATCAAATTTAGGTCACCTAATTCAAATGATATGGCATTTCATATGATCCTTTGAATTTCATTATTGATATTTTAATCTTTCTCATTCTTGGACACTTGACATGAGTATTGATTATTCATTTCATAATCATTGATGATATAATATGATATATGTAACAATATTCATTTGTACATCTTATTTGATTAACAATCTTAAACTTGAAATTAATGAGGTTTAACTTAAAATCATATAAATTTATGATCATATGACATGCATAAATGTATAATATGTATTAAGTTTTTAATGCTCTTGGACATTTTAACATTCTCATTACAAAGAAATTTCTACAATAGGTCATATAAATAATTAAATGTACAAACTTTATTCTTAGGAATAATTTAACCTTTATATTTAAAGTTGAGTATCTCACAGCAATGATTAGATCCTCTTGCGACAGACTTCCTTATTTTTTTTCTGAGTCTTGACCTTTGGTAAATAGCCTATAATAACGATTTCATCAATTTGTAATGTTTTCTGAGTTCATCAATTCAATTATGCTTAAATAACTTCAAATAGCATTTTTTTACTTGGAAATTCCTTCTCATCATTCAGATCCTTTAATTTTTTCAACTTGAATTAAAATTGATTTATTGGAAAAGTTCAAAATCCCTTGCCTTGCTAATGATCTCTTACATTGATGGTGGCTAAAATGTTCATATCTCTCGATAATTCAATTTTATAGGCATTCTTTCCTATATGCTTAATTACTTTAGAAGATCAATCAGCTTTTGGTTTAAGATTAGCAAAATGTTTAGTGGGAAAACACTCCTTAAGTAAATGAATCCAAATATAGTCACCTTCTTTTAAAGAAGGAGTCTGAGATTTTTTAGCTTGCTGCTAATATTGAGCATTTCTTTTGAAAATCATTTCATGAACTTGCTAATGCTTTTTTTTTTTTATTTTCACATTTTACTTTTCATGATCAATGCTATAATTTTAATGGCTAACAATGGGAGACAAGTCTAAAGGAGTAAAGGGGATGAAGAAACTCATTTTCTCCCTTGGTGTCGCGGTTGACTCCATCAGGTGGAGTCGAAGAAGGCGTGTGGGAAGACGAAGGAGGCGAAGGGTTCGTTGCAACCAACCTATTGTGTCAATTTTGAGTCGTGAGGCAGACGTAGGACCTTTCCGTCACTTGGATTTGAAGTGGAGATCCATAGTTTGGAGTTTGAGAAGTCGAACTACCCTTATTCTCACACGGGGAAGTGGAACGCATAGGAGAAGGAAGAGTCGTTTATCTCGCAAGGTATAGGAGGAGATGAAACGAGGATATGATCGAACTCTATAAGAGCGCATGAGTGCCGAGTGAGAGGAGTGAGGTGGAAAAGAAAAGTGTAGAGGCCGAGTGGGGCTCGCATGAGTGGGATCGAATGAGAGAGAGATGACACGCTTAGAAAAGGCTAGGGGTTGGCAGACTAATTGGAAGGATTTAGGGAAGGTAAGTTATTTAATTATAAAATTTTAAATTAGGATTGTATAATATATGTTAATTTTGAAATTTTAATACAATTTAAAATCTAAATATTGTAAAGTTCAAATTAAAGTATGAATGAAGTATATATTTAAAATTAGAAGTTATTATGATGAGAGACTATAAGAGTATGTCTAGATATGAAGAGAATAAATTTTATGATAGCATGAGATTCTCATTTCATAATTCTTAAATTTATAATTACGATCATGAGATTCTCATTTCATAATTCATAATTTTATGATAGCTTTCACAATTTGACATGCTTCACACTAAGCTGAACATCAACGAACTAGTGGATTATTGCAATCACTATTTATTTTTAGTGGAAGTAGGAAATAGTTGCAATGGCTTTTGTTATGGTATTTCCCAAATCTAGACAAGGACATGAAAACATTTGAGTGATTATTGATAGATTAACAAAATCAACTCACTTTTACCTAGCAAGCAAATTGGTTCAGTAGAAAAATTGGCATGCTTGTATGTGAAAGAGAATGTCAGATTGTATGGTATCCCAAAAGTTAGTGTTTTAGGGATTGTTGATTCACTTCTAGGCAATGGAAAAGCATTAATCCTCAATTGATGGTCAATCTCAAAGGACAAGTCAAGTATTGAAAAAAAAACTTATTGAGATTATGTGTTTTAGAACTTGGAGGTAATTGAGAGGACCACATACCATTTATAGAGTTTCCCTACAACAATAGTTATCAATCAAGTATAAAAATTAGACCATATAAAAACACTATATGGGAGAAAGTGCATAACTCCCTTAACTTGGATTGAAGTAGGAGAAAGACAGATAATGAGCCCAGAACTAGTGGAAGAAGCAACAGAGAAAATCAGATTAATTAGAGACAGATTAAAAGCTGATCAGGATCGCCAACAAAAGTATTATGACCCCAAGCACAGAGCAGTAGAGTTTGAAGTGGGTGACTTTGTATTCTTGAAGGTTAAGCCTATGAAGGGTACAATTAGAATTGGTAAGGGTGGCAAATTGAGTCATAGGTTTATTAAACCTTTTGAAATTATTGAAAGGATTGGAAAAGTTGCCCTTCCAGCTGACATGTCAGATATACATAATGTTTTTCATATGTCACTGTTAAGGAAATGAGTCACTGATGTCCATCAGAAAATTTCACATAATGAAATTGAGCTACAAAAGAATTTGACTTACACTGAAGAACAAAAAAGAATACTCGGTTTTGATATAAAACAGCTCAGAAATCGTCAAATTCGTTATGTTAAAGTGAAATAGAAATATAGGCTAGAAAAGGAGGCAACTTGGAAAAGGGAAGAATACATTAAAATGAAATTCCCTCATTTGTTTCATGATCGTTAAGCTATGGAATTTCGAGGACGAAAGTTCAAAAAAGGAGGGGTGTATTATAATACCCAAAATTTTAGTCCATAAAGGTAAACATACAAATTTCTCCTATATTCTCTCACATATAGAAAGTATCAAAAATATTTTCATCAAATTTGATATTGAATTTCGAGTAATTTTGGTATCAATATATCTTAAATGTCTATGAATAGGTATCTTTTAAATAACTGTTTAATATTATAGTTAATATTATAGTTAATGAATAACAATTAATTGACAACAATTTATTAATTGTTACTGTAGTCTCCACTAATCTTGACATGCATGGGCTGGATGGAGATCAGACGGCTAGAATGTTAGTGGAATTGTAGTGGAGAATGCACTATCTTATAATAATATTATATATTACGGTAAAGCACTAGTAGACCTATAAGTCCCCTTTATTACTTTCATTTGCCCATCACCTGGAATTGAAGCAGCGGGCAAGCAAGCTGAGTAATAGTAGAGGATTCGACTGCTGGAAGTTGGAGAAACTAAGGCTTCGTTTGGGACGGCTTTTTTACTGCTTTTTAAAATGGAGTTTTAATAAAAAAATAAAAAAATTTGTATTAAAACTCCTTTTTAGAAAGCAATAAAAAAGCCGTCCCAAACGAAGCTTAAGTGCTGAATCTACGATTAGTGTTGGAGAAGCTAAAGTTCAAGAATGCATAAATTGTGGATTTCTGTCACTCTTTTTGAATGCTGAATGTGGAAGTCAGTAAGGATAATGGAGGAAAAGCTAAATGCATGTAAGGGTATTGTTGTTTGCTGAAAGTAAGTAATAGTTACTGTTGCGATTTGCTGAAATAAAGGGGTTGTTGAAATTGGTTTGCTAAATGTATTACAGAAAGAGAAGTAAAGGTGTTGTGTTGAATGAGGAAGTTTAGTGAAGGATGTTTACAAAAGGAAAAGAAGAAAGAATCGGGATACCAAGGTGAGATACCCAAACAAGGTTATAAGAATTAATAAATGTTTTATTATCGCACTCCATCTTCATTATGTTTATGATCACATGTATTCAGTTTATTTTGGTTATTTGAATGAATATGGTTGTTTATGTATGATTTTTTTTATGTAAAGGATAATCTTTAGCAATGTAAATGATTTAGTAAGCATAGAAGGGTAAATATTCATAAAGCGCAAGTAAAGCGCAACTAAAGTGCAATCAAAGCGCACCTAAAGCGAACCTAAATGGCACCTAAAGCGCACCTAATGGGCAACTAAAGGGCAGTTAAAGGGCACCTAAAGGGAAGCTAAAGGGTAACTAAAGAGCAGCTAAAGCTCAACTATATCATCAAAAGCATATGTCATTAGCTCTAAAAAGGATGACTATATGAAAAGTGAAATAAGTTATATATGGGGGATAGACCCGCACAAGTAAAGACGAAAGACCTGATGAGGTAAGCCTACACTCTTAATTCTAGAAGTTGAGAAATTTGACTCAACTTTGAATGAGAGAACAACTTTCATTCTAAAAGTTGGGAAATTAGACCCAACCTTGAATTGAAAAGTTGAATGGTGCAAAAGCTTATAGCCATTCTATAACTTATTTAAAGATTGGAATAGTTTTGGTAAGATAAATAATACTGCGAGGCACTTTCAGGCTCAATATGACATTTTAATGTGTTTTAATTATGTTAGCATAGTTATGATATTTTTTAATGGTTTCTTATTATTTCTTATAACTTGCTTGCGTATTTCATTGAGCCAAGCTCATTAGCAGTGGTTGTACTGCAGGAAAGGGGAAGGAGCCCTTGGGACAATAAAAAGAGATGACCATTCTTTTGATGTAAGTACGTTTTGGGGTGCAAGAGATCTAAAGCGATATCTGAATGCTAGATGTAAAGACTTTTGGGTATGTGAATGAATTTTAAAAATTTTAGTAGAGCTATGTATTTGTTTTAATTATGTTGAGGTTTAATAAGGTATATTACATGCTTCCTGTTGTTAAGTGTGGAATTTGATATGTTGAAATCTTTCTCTGTTATACTCCAGTTCGTGGTAGAGGGTGAGTGAAACTGGGGTGTGACAGAAGACTTGAATATAAATATTAACATTAAAATTTTAAATACTCAAACTATAAACATAATAGGAGATCGTGTTTTGTAGCATGCTTGTGCTGCTCTAAATCCAAACATTCCATTCTTCAAATAAAAATCCTCAAGTTGATCATTCACTTTGAGGTATTTCTTCAGAAATGAGTCTGTCCATATATGTATACAAACCAGTTTTCACCTCTTTGTCAATATGAAAATTCTTATCATAATGAAATTGAGGATTTAAATAGTACGCAGCAGCATGTAAGTGTTGGTGTAATTGTCGAGCCCACTTTTCATCTATAATATCTCATATTTCTTTGTAGGCACTTTCTTGACCTCCCAATTCTTTTGCAATGTCTTCTTTAGCCATATTCATTGCTTCATAAATAAATCCCATAGCCGGGGCCCTCTCACCATCAATCATTCTAAGCACCTTTACTAATGATCATGTTGTCTTCAAAGCATAATTTGTACTGCGCCAAAATGAATCGTCTTTCATAACAATCTTTTTAACTTGTTTTCCTTCTTGTTTTTTGGCCTATGAACTTTTATCCCACTCTTCAGAAGCAAACATTGCTTCCAAAGGTTGTCTTAACTCCTTGAATCTCTGCAATATTAAATATGCAGTAGCAAATTTTGTAACTGCAGTTTTACTAATTACATTGTCAGTTAATTCTCTCATCAAACTGAGTACCCAAGAATGATTGTATATAAACTTACTAACGAATTTGGCCTTCAATATGGCTGATTTATGTTGAGGCAACTGTCCCAACCTCTCAAGCATCAAGTCAATACAATGTGCAGCACAAGGAGTCCAGTAAAGTGAGGTCTCTTCTCCATTAACATTCTTCCTGCAGCTTTGTATGCACTTGCATTATTAGTAACAACATGTACTACTAAGGTATCTCCCACTTCCTCCACAACTTCATCCAACATTTCAAACAATAATTGTGCATCCTTTACAAAGCTTGAAGCATCTACTGATTTGAGAAAAACTGTTTCATATGGATTGTTGACCAAGAAATTAATAATACTTCTATGTCGAATATCTGATCAACCATTTGACATTATTATCACTCCTGTCTCAATCCAAGTCTTCTTAACATCATCCACCATTTTTGAAGTTGTCTTAATCTCCTCATTCAGCATCCAAGACCTCAACTCATACATGCTTGGAAGTTGTAATCCTCTTCCATAGCTTCCAACAGATCGTAACATATTGATCCACGACGGACTCCTAACAACATTAAATGGAATCCCATTTTCATAGATGAATCTGGCGATATCCAAACAAACTATGTTCCAGAGTTCTTTTGTAGATGTAGGAGGCTGAATATCCTGAGTATTTGTGTTTTCCTCGTTATCAATATTTAGCATAAATCTATCCATGGGCCCCTGACTGCCTCGGTCAGAAGAAACTAGATTGCTTCCAGTACTGGAATCTTCATGCTGTGATCCATAGTAAGAAGAGTTTCCTATCATCTCTTCCATATTTCTTTTTGTTACCTCCTTTGTAGTGGCAAACTTCTTTAAATAATTTGTACATTCCTTTTTCACCTCATAAGAAACTTTTGCACATGTCCCACATTGACATGAGTGCAGGCTAGATGATCCTTCAATCTCTTGACGCCACCAGTTATGTGTTTCTCACAGAAATGACATTTCATGTAAACATATCCTTTCTTTGCACCTTCGCCTGACACTTCAACTTGAGTTTCATATTTCCATACAGGATCTTTCCATCTTGTGCCACTAGTCATGCTAACAATAGGATATATTTTAACAATTATTTGTACTACCAATAATAAAACAACATGAATACAAAAATATACCAGTCTGTCGGGGGTCCAAGGGGGTGCGCCCTCGGAACAAAATTATATTATAAGAGTAATTTTGAAATTATGCTTGCTGTATATGCTCAATACCAAGTGTACCAAGCATGTACCGCTCGGTACCGAGCGATACCGGCTCTGTACAGAGGGTGTACTTGCTCGGTACCGAGCGGTACTGAGCGGTACTGAGCATGTACTGAGCGGTACCGAGCATGTACTGAGCGGACGAATGAAAGAAAGCTGAACCAGGAGTTATTCAAGCTTTCGTTATTGCACGTCATAGTCAAGGCCACAACACCGCGTACCTGCTCTTCTGACCTAACCGATGCCTGAACATTTCCTGCACTCACAACTTCGGCTTCGTTTCTTTCCATGCGTCGTCTCCTTCCGACTTCGTCTTCTACACTCACGGCTTCGTCTCCTTCCCTGATGTAGACAAGGGGGGGGGGGTCAACACAAGTTGAGTTTTTCTTATAATTTCTTGCCTTGTGTCTTTTCATCTTCCCCCTCTCCTTTTCTTCATTATCTTGTCCTTTCATCTTCCATCTTGTCTTTTGGGCTGCTTGTTGGTTTCATATGGGCCTTGACTATTTTCGGTTGGAGCTTTAGTTGTTGAATTTTTAGTTGGTGCAAGCTCATTAATATCTAGTAGAAGTGTAGCTCATTATGAGCTGATGTTTAGTTATAAAATTAATGTTGGGAGCATGATTTGGTGGGTGGAACTTGATCTTTCACATTCTTCTTGAAATTGAGTTGCTGCAGCCTTTTTCTTCTCTGGAAATGTCCCTCACGGGCTGCTGCTGCTTCGGGTATGGTGTGCCTCTTCGGGTGCAGTTTTCTTTACTGATTTGGCATTCCTTTGTTGACCGAGAATTGTTTGCCGCCTGGTTTCCTGTGCTGATTCCGCGGCTTGTGCTGTCCTGGCTGGTTCCGTGGCTTTGTTCATTGGAATGTTTTAAAAGGTGGCTCTTGGGATTTCAGCAAGTTTTTGGGCTGTATTGTGGACAGAATTTGGACATTTTTTGGGACTGTTTGGTGGCTGTTTGGGGAGGAATTCTAAGAGTTTTTACTGCAGTTTTTAGTGCCTTTTGGCCTTCTATTTCCAGTTTTTAATTAATATTGTAATGACTGTTTAGTTCCCCTTTTATGCCTATATATAGTAGATGTTTTGGGTGAAAAAAAGAGAGTGATGATTATGATTTTTGGAGAGAAAACCTGAGAGGTTTTTTTGGAAAAAGCTTGAGAGCTTTGTTCCATTTCTTCTTCTTCTATGGAAATCCTGCGGGCTCTTTCCACCCTTCTTCTTGGCTTCTAATCTCTTTCTTCTCTCCATAGTAACCATTCCATTGTATCCTTCTTCTCAAAGTAAGCAAGTTTAGGGTGTCATTTTGTTTGTGTCAAAGTTTGTAAGCGTCCAAATTGTAAGTGTCGTTTGTAAGAGTTTTTGTTTGTAAGTCCTTTTATAATATTAAAGTTGTATTTTGTTTTGTGCAAGTGTCGTCGCCTTATCCTATGTTAAATTTTAGTCTCTTTTAAGTTATAGGAAGAGTTTCTTTTTGTGATAAAAAATTTGGATCCCTCTCCCAAATTTTTGATTGCATCATTCCCTCACGGCTTCGTCTCTTTACCTCACGGCTTCGCCTCTAGTTCGCCTTTCAATTCTCATGGGAAGCCCTAATCCTATACGCGAATACACGAACACGAATCGACTGCGTCGTATTTACATATATACCGAAGAAAAAAATTTTGAGGCGGTGCCTCATACTGCCTCGAGGAGTTACGCTCTAATGCGTACGCCTCGTGCAAAAAAATCGTTGGCTTCGTTGGATGGTTCGAGGCGTAAGCCCTGATACGCATGACTTCCGCCTCGACTTGAGGCGCGACTTAATGCGGACGCCTCGTCCAGTTTTTTAATGGTTGTTTGAAAGTAATAAACTAATTCTAAAAGGAATCTTTTAAATATTAATTTATATAAATTAATAGCAAATTTATCATTTAAAATTTTTATAATAAGGTCTTCATATAGTTGTTGATTCTATTAATTTTGGAGTTAGGAGCAAAAGTAGAGTATCACAATACCAAGATTAGAGTTGAGTACTCATGTATTTAAAT
Organism: Dendrobium huoshanense; assembly: GCA_016618105.1. NCBI lineage: Eukaryota > Viridiplantae > Streptophyta > Magnoliopsida > Asparagales > Orchidaceae > Dendrobium > Dendrobium huoshanense. Next base: position 29,766,918 of record CM028352.1, on the reverse strand, counting down.
TATTGTAATGAAATTTAATGCATAGAAGGATATTACTACACTTATTTAATTATTGTTGCAAGTTAAATACTATTTTATTTTTCTCATATTTAATGATTATTCATATTAACATAAACAATAATTAGCATGTGTGTTTCACATTTTCATACAAAATTAATTAATGCCATATGATTGAAATAACTTTATAATTTGCTTGCATGTGCATGTTGAATGATGAAACACACTCTCATATGCTACTGACTGAGGATGCAATGTATCCACGCACATGAAGTGGAAAAGGCTTTGGAAAAGAATATGGAAAAGGAAATTGAATTGAAAGCATTTTCATTGGTTTTATTTAGACAGTGTCTCCTATGACGATTATATTAATTACAGAAAAATTTATGACATGATATAATTATCTTATAAATGCATATAATGTCATTTATGGCCATTTTTAAATTTAAACGTTTAAATATAGTTATATTATAGTTTACAACAAACATGCGTAGTGTTCCAAAGGCTTTGAATTAATATAATTTAGAAGCATAATGTGCTCATAGAGTGGTGATGCACTCTATAATTGCAAATGTTTAGAAGTATAATCCAAATTCTTTAAATTATTGGAAGAGGAGAGAACGTGTATTTTAGGTGCAATACTTTGAGAGAAAGGTATTTATAGCTTTTTATCTAAATACATTTGAAATTTTAGTGGCTCTTTTAGTGTATGGGAAAGAGTTTTAGCAAATAAAATTTTAAACCCGTCCAATAATATGTTACCGTCTCGTTAATTCGAGCATCTGGCCAGGTCATGACAGATAATGTCCGCATGAGATGCTAGATTTGCCAAACAACATAAATATGTCCTTTTTCAAGGGGAATTAATACTTCTTTGGAAGAGCAGAAGTGAGCTCCTTAGGGCTGATGCCATGACCTTAGGTGAACAACAAGGTTTCTGAATTGCCAGTAGGTTAAAAGGACAAATGTTTTCCTTTGGAATTGCTGGTGGTGGTCGATTCATGTAGCAGGGAGTGGGCCATATGTAGAATGCAGCTGTGAAGTTCTGTTCACAAAGCACTATTTACAGAGCACCTTTCAAGGAACTTTAAGGGGAAGAAGATGAAATTGCAGTAATTTCGGGAACAAGTTAAGAAAATGGTAGTAGAAGTGATGAACAGCTGTGTGGAGTCTTTTCCATTAAATGCGGAGAGGGGAGAAAATTTGTTGAATGGATTTGATATAACTCATTCTATTAGGTTTTGCATCTCATTGTTCTTCAATTCTCCAAATCTGATATGATAACAAAATGATGGAATTTTGCTTGGAAGAGTTGTGATTTTGAGGGGCAACAGTGAAGGAGAAATTAGATGGCTGGTGGTTTGAAGAATACAAAGTATAGTGAATGCAGTAAGAAGGAAGAGATGGGTGTGGTGGGTGACATAAAAAAAGGAGAAGGGTAAATATCTTGAGGAAGATTCTTGGCGTCTCATTTAACTTCATAAATCTCCGAGGATATTGATTGTCTAGCACCACTCTCATAGGAGTTTGGTTTGATGGATTACTGGTATCATGTAAATCAAATGCATGCACTTATAAATTCTGGTGTTTGATAGGCTCTATTTCAAATGCAATGTAATTTATTGGTGTATTTGAAAAGCAACCTCTAGTTCATTTTTGGTGTATTTGAAAATTGACTGATTTGAATGATTTCTAAATACAATATAAATTATCTATCACTCATTATCACAAGCTAACATTAGCGAGTAGTAGCCCCTCGCCAAGTACTAATCATAGGCCGCCCTTGTCGTCTCCTGTAGTTTCCAATCGTGGCTACCACCTTCGCCAACTATTTTGGCTAGGATTTACTTTGAATTCATTTTACTTCAAACCACAAATGAAAAAATAATCTACTGTATTTATTTTAAACTTAACCAAACAACTATTTTTTTATACTACATTTCAAATACACTACATTTATATTACATTTTATTTCTTTAACTTTGCATTCCTTTTTGAACAAGCCAATCAACCCCTTATTCTTTCAAAGGAGGGGAGCATCACCCAATCCTAAAAAGTAATATTGCCAAAAGATTTAGTATAGAGTTAAAAAAAATTTATGCAATAGTAATTGTTTCAAATGGCTCTAAAAAAGAAAAAAGAATAATAAAAAAAACATAATTACGATACTGGACTATTCATTAGAAATGCCCAAGTGAATTTCATCATGAGTTAGAAAAGATGATGGTGATGACGGACATGTCAGCTTCTTGTTGATTGTCCTATTGGCATTTATAAACAACTTAATATCTTTTTGATGGTCTCCATCAAAGATAGTGCCAATCTGCTCCCCTCCCCTTCGTTATCTGCAATTAAGCATGCACACATCAAAATTGTATCTTGCTATCATCCTCCTTTTATTTCATTCTGTTTTTTTGGATATTTTTTTAATCCTTTGAGTTCTTGCAGTGATTAACGGTACCTTTCAATTATGACTGTAAATGTTTTCACTGTTGACTGAATGATTGTCACAGGAACATGACATTACTACTTGTGGGCTATTGCTCGGCCTCTCAGCATCCTATAGAGGAACAATGGATCCTGCAATATCAAAGGTAAAAGTATCCTCTTAAATGTTTTATTCATTTTTGTGATCATATTATGCCTCTATAATGGAAGTTATGTCCACACAATTACAATGGAGTACTAACTAGTAAGTTTTACGTTTTTAGGTTGCACTTTAATATTTGAGGCAAATGAATAGGGACATTGATTTATGAAATTACAATAGATATAGATGAATGAAAATGCTTTGTTGGAAAGTACGATTTAACTATCTATTCGAGATACTATATCTGAATTTTTTTGAGATGATATGGATAGGCACAAAAAAGAATGCGGTAACATTAAGAAGGCTAAGTGATAACATTGTATGGTTCTTTTTGTGTTGTCATTCGAGCGATATGGGAAGGCTGATCTTGATCATTTTGACCTCTAACTGCTTTATAAAGGTTCATTTGTCAAAATGAATGATTGCTTTAGGACATTCTTAGTCAATCTCATGTGACACTATGTTTACCTCCATTGCTGTCATAATCTACTGAGCTTTCTTATGGACCACATATATTGGTTAATTTTCTCGTTGAATGATTTTTGCTTAATTTAGACTGATTTTTTTCCTAAGTGAACACTAGTGATGTACATGAGTGATAGTGTTAGTGACAAAATGACAAATGGTTGTGATATGTGCATGACTTAAGTGGATGTGAGTGATCGCAATTGACTGTTGTTTGTTTGTAGTAGGTAAACACAAAAGAGCATTGTGTGCATGATGCAAGGAGTGGTGAGTTTGTAGACATAGGTGGTTGTGACTTCTTGGTTTGAGATAAGGTTGGATACCCCAAGAATCTTAATCACAGGGAAAGTGTTAGCCTACGTCAAGAGGGTATAGGATATGCGTGAAGGAGGCAAGGTCGAAGAGCATGTGTAGTAGAAAGTCATCTTTAATGTTTCCCTCAACCACAAAAATACTCTTGTGGGAGAGCAAAGCTTAGGGAAGACATGATTCTGGACAAGATAAAAGGATTAATAAGAAGACCATTGAGGTATTGCCGAGGTTCAAGAAGCAAAATGGAGCAAGGCTGTTTTTCTTCCCACCAAGTAGCTAGTGGACTTCTACCCCGTTTGATGGCATCAATATGTTGGAAGTGATATTTGAGATTGGTGTGGTCCTCGTGTTGGAAGACAATGATTGGTTCTCTAGTGGTACAACTTTTGGTAAATCATTTGGTTTTGATGCTAAAATTGAAGTTGAATGGGGTGACAAAATCAACAATTGTGGTATATGTTTTATTTTGATATTTTGGAAGAAGAATCTTGTGTACTATAGAGGGAGAAATGAGAGATGAGGAGAAGAAAAGGATAAAATTAGACGCATGAGCGCCTCACAGGAAGGTAGGTAGTGGTGTAAATTAGTTCAAATGAGCTTGAGTTAGCCCCAACTTAAGCTTTAACTTGATTAGCTAGTAGATTTTGAGTAATTTAATGCGTTTGACGTGGCTCATGAGTTTGCTCATTTATTACCGAAGGGAGAAATTATTTTCAATTTAAATTGTTTTTGTAATAAAATGATAGAAATAAATGATAAATTGTATAAGAAATAATTAGAAATTAATTGAGATAAGGAAAAGAGGGAGTTTTTATTTTTTATAACTTAAGGCTTAAACTATTTAATTCTAATATTTTTTAGCCTATTTTATATTAATTTTTGTTTAAATGACCTCACTTACGAGTTGACATGTCAAGATGGGGACTAACCCAAGTTTGACCCCTTATTTATTGAGCTTGGCATCTAACTAATGAGTTGGCTTAACTCGATTACATTGCTTAATAGTGAGGAGTTAGAGGGAGAAAACAAGAGGAAATCCCAAAGGTTAGGAGACGGAATGCTAAATCAAAAGTTGCACCTCATTTTGAATTTCAACAGTTTGAGTTACATGATTTGGCTCTATTCATAGAAATACATCTTACTAAATATGATAAATTATCTTTAAAATAAAATATAAAACTACCAAACTTTTCATGAATAATAGACGACTTCTAAACCCCTAATGATTAAGTTTAAAGGATAAAGAAGGAAGACCTCAAGATAGATTTTATGATACTCTTGTATATTGACTGAAGATAGATTTGCAACGCATTATTTATGAAGACAATGGAGGTTATGTCTAGTCATTATCAATGGCTCTATGCTCAATGACATTTTAATTCTCTTGTTTTTGCCCAATAACTTTGAACAGACAATCAATTAGGCTTGTCATAATTGACATAATAAGTTTGAGCTTTTTATATTATTGCTCTTGTCCTAAAAAAGTACTCTATTACAACCTTCTTATGATAAATAATCATTTTATTTAAATTCATGTTTTTTTTAATAAAAAATAGAATTATAATGGTATTACCATAGGTTGAGATGAAATCTAATCTTAAATAGAAGCATATGTAACATCCCACAATATAACTATAACTGTACTGTAGAGTGTAACAATAATAACCATAACATTTCCATTTCTTTACCACTCATTTATGTTCATCATTCCAGATTTATATAAAAGATCATATGAATATTATTTAGTACAACAAAGGAAGCATCTAATAATTTTCAAATTTCATCACATCAAAGACTTAGTACAGAGCACTAAGGAAATCCAAAATTCAAAGTAATACAATAGTAAAGCTGTTTACTAACCTGAAAAGTATATTTTAAAATTTAAATAAACATTGACATAAAACTTAAATATTTGCATATCAAACTTTCTCCTCTTTTCCTTTTCCTTTTCCTGCAAAAACAACCAGTAAGAAGTAACAGGTGAGTTATGAGGTCCAGCAAATTATGTAATCTAAATCACAGTTATAATATAACAAGAGGAATAAATCAAAGCCTTGAAGTTATAAATCATTAAACTCATTTTATTGATAACAACATCATAAATCTTAATTAACATTATTCTTTACCTCTTCATACTTACACTGAATATCAAAATTAAATATGTAAAAGACTTGGCTATACATTCATAACAATATTCAATTAGTCCAGGTAAACTTGACATTATCGCCATTGAATTACATTGAGGTCCCTTTTGCCTCATTAGGGATCTCTTTTTGCCTCACATGCTATGCAGGCATCCTTTCTTTTGGGATTCCTTTTGCCCCTCCTATAATACAAGTTTAGTAATTGGGTCCCTTTTTCCCACCTGATAGTGCAGATATCATATCATAGAATAGTCAAATCTTTACTTTTAACTTGATATCTCTTACATCATACCTTCATAATTAATAACTGATTTTAATGATTGTAACCTTCAAGTATGCTTATACTCATACATCAGGAGTATTAAGAATTTGATAGCTACTAAGTTAAAAAGAAAACTTCTTTGCATAGACTTAACAATTAAGAAAAGGCTGAAATAAGCACAACTGAACATCTATCCAATCTCTCTTATTCTCATGAATAGACATTTGTGAATACTCCAATGTATTCTCATGGTGACTAACAAAATTCTCATAATGCATCTCATTATAATAAAATTTCAAAACATAAAGATTAAACTAACTATTCATGATCATTACAATTATAAATAATTACATAACTTACCTTCTTGATGAGTGATCTCTTCAAAACCTACACCACGAAGCTTTTTCCTTTGATACACAAACCCAAAACTTTCTTTCTGCATAAATATACGAATAATCCTAAAATATGAATATGTTATCATCTTTTAGAAACTTTATTAATTTTAGGTAACATAAAAAAAATGACGATACTCACTATACTTCTTACCTTCTTCTTCTTTTAGATTTCTTCTCTTAAACTTTATTCACTAAGTCCCCAATTTATTTTCACCCTTTATCAAACTACAATTTATCACAAAATATATTAACCACAATTAAGTAGTCATGATTACTGTTTACTAATATTCCAATTCACTAATAAGATCACTGTTAAGGCAATACCTGCACTACCAAATCCCTATTGCCATGTCAGAACTTTCCATCAATGTGTTGAACATCTTGCTTTAGAAAATATGGCCCAACTCCTTCCTCAAAGTGTTGCACTTCACTGCAAGAATCTTCCTAGGGAGTTCCGAACTTCCCTACAGTAATTACATGCTATCAGTACCAAGCCAACTCTCCGTCTCTTGCTACAGTACCGAAACCACTGTGTCGAACTCTGCTACAGAACCTCCGGTCTCTGCCTGTAAGCCTCCGAACAAGGAACATAATCACCTCTTTCTACAGGAATTCCTGCGAATTCCTTTACTGATCAGCGACTCCTATCCCGTGAACTCCACCTCATTTGCTCCACTTTTCTTCTCTCATGTTGTGACAACAACTGATCCAAACAAGATGAGAATTTGTTTTGACCCTTGGGCTTCTGATGTTCTCTGGTGAGCCTTAGTTGCTTGGTATTAAGCTCAAAATGTTGGAATTTTACTTAGTTTTAGCTCATAAATGTTTGAGCTAAAGTTTAGCTCAATGATTGGGGGATTTATTGCACTTCCTAGCTCATTAATCCAAAAAGGTTTGGTATTAAGTCTTGAATTCATTTTGTAGTGGACTTTGCCTCTTCTCTTCCCCTTTGTTTTCTCGTTTTCTTATGCTGGCTATTTTTCGTGCCTTGCCCCTTGGGTTTTCGTGGCTGGCTGCTTAATTCTCTCTGCTGGCTGTTTTCCGTGCCTTGCCCCTTGGGTTCCCGTGGCTGGCTGCTTGATTCTCTGTGCTGACTGTTTTTCCTGTGCCTTGCCCCTTGGGTTCCTGTGGCTGCTGCTTTGTTCCAGCGGCTTTTCTTCTCTGTTTTGCTGTACCGTTTGGGGGCTGCTGTGTTATGGTTGTTGGCCTTTCATTTCCCTAAATCTAATAGGTTATTTACTGCTGTTTGAGGGGGAATTCCATGGGATTTTTCTTGTTTTTTGTGCAGTTTTTCTGCAGCTGTTTGCGGTCTTTTGGCCTTCTATATTCCTTGAATTTAATGAGTTTAATGGGAGATATTTGTTTTGACCCTTGGGCTTCTGATGTTCTCGGGTGAGCCTTGGTTGCTTGGTATTGAGCTCAAAATGTTGGAATTTTACTTAGTTTTACCTCATAAATGTTTGAGCTAAAGTTTAACTCAATGATTGGGGGATTTATTGCACTTTCTAGCTCATTAATCCAAAAAGGTTTGGTATTAAGTCTTGAATTCATTTTGTACTGGACTTTGCCTCTTCTCTTCCCCTTTGTCTTCTCGTTTTCTTGTGCTGGCTGTTTTCCGTGCCTTGCCCCTTGGGTTTCCGTGGCTGGCTGCTTGATTCTCTGTGCTTGCTGTTTTCCGTGCCTTGCCCCTTGGGTTCCTGTGGCCAACGTTTAAAATTGCGCAATAAAAGGTGCGCCTCAGCATAATTTCGTCCAATTAAGCCTCAAAGCCTACGCAATAAGTTTAGTTTATGAGGCTTACGCCTCAAGTTTACTGAGGTGCGCCCTCGCCTCATATATTTAAGGCGTCGCCTTTTTAAAACTTAACATAATTTTTTTTTAGTTCGGACCCCCAGTTGCCGACGTGGCGCGCCTAGTGAATTGTCGATGTGGTATCAACATTTAAACCCTTGTGAAGGTCGAATGGCGGAGTCGACGTTTCGATTTTCAAGTTACAGTAAACTTTCGAACTTTCAAGCATTCACCCGGAGGAATTTCAAGCATTCTTCACTCAGTTTCTTCTAAGATGGCGTCACCCCCAAAGAAAAAGGTAACTTAATGCTATGTTTTCTGTTTTGTAATTCGTATTTTATGGTTATGCTATACGTTGGCGTTCAAGGCTCTGAAGATCTTCCGATTTTATGCTTATTCTATGCGTATGCATGGCTTCTCCGAACTTTTTAAATGTTTGATATTGTGATGCCATCGTGTTTTCTCTGTATTCAGGGTTTATGATAAATTTATGTTGAAATTTGAAACATAAAACCTAACCAAATTTTAAACATCGAGTAAATATGCGTAGGCTGTGCGTACGCAATGCGTCTTTTATGCGTACTCTATGCGTGCACGTTGCTTACTCCATGCTTATATTGTGCGTACTTTATGCGTGCGTATAATTTAATGTATGTTTCCTAAACTGTGCGTGTGATGTGCGTAATATATGCGTGTAGTATGCGTACATTGTGCGTGACAGTTGCTTATAGTATGCGTATGTTGTGCATTTTTTGTGCGTATCTCATTTACTTATTTTTAATCTATAATTTTTTACAATTTTCAGATATATGTTCGTCCAATTACCTATAGATGTTATGTTTCTTCGTTTCGAACAATCTGTGATAACGTTGCTCAGCAAATTACTCTTGAAGTCAATGACACATTGAAACATTTAAAGATAATACAGTTTTTGGAATTTCCTGGGTTTGAGCAAAATATTTCTCTTATTTATGAGCTGATCTTAAGGTGGGACATTTCAAAACAATGCTTTGTTATAAAAGGTCAACCCATTTCTTTCACTGCTGATGAAGTAGCCCTTCTTACTGGTCTGCCAAATAAAGGAGAAGAAATATTCTGGCATTCCTTAGCACATACTTCAGTTACATCAACGAAAATAAGGAATGACATGATGAAGTTGAACAAGTAAACCCCCCGGAGACTATGTTAAGAACGTTTATCATGTATTTATGTTCAAATTTATTTTTTCAACTTAACAACTTTAAAACCCCTCGGTTGATTCAAAGAATAGCAAATAATCAAGATAATGTTTTCTCAATAAACTAGGCTAGTTCAATTAGGGAGTTTTTAGTTGGAGAGTTTAATAAGGCATCCTCCAAGATTTCAAATAAGAAGCCAGCAGGTTACATCAATGGTTTTGTACCTCTGCTAATTGTGAGTACTAAGTGCTAATTGCTAAATTCATTCAAAATTTTATTGGCTCAATGTGAGTGTTAAAATTTTTTTTCATCTTATGCAGATTTGTTTCCTGGAGCATACTACTATTCATGCTCCTATGTATGCTGACAAAAGACCCCGTTTTCTTCGATGGGCCGATGATATTGTATATACTATAGAGGTGATCACTAACTTATTTGCTATTATAAGAAAAAGTTAGATTTGTAATGTCCTACAGGCAGTTTTCCAGGCTGAAATGGATATGGTTAATGTTGAGAAATATCCACCAGACAGCCCTACATCCCCTGATTCCCCTCATGACATATCCATCCATCAAAACAACCCCCCAATCTCCCCATTATACCCCACCTCCTCAGCAAGACCCCCATCAATCTCCTAAGCAACCACATTTAAGTTTTTCTGCTGAAGCACTTCAGTCTCTACAAGAAACAATAATGAAATCCTGCCAAGAAACATGCACAAAACTTTTTTGAGAATTTGAAGACAGGCTGAGCACATCTTACTGAGAGAGTTGGAGTTATTGAGGTCAAGCTCAATAATTACATTGATCAGAGCAAAATAGTTCCTCAGAAAAGATCTCTTAGCTACTCTTCATCTTCCAATAAGAGACAGATCAGATATCCCACCCCACAGTCTCAATGAACCAAATGAGCCAATCCCACCAAAAGATCCAATCCCAACAAATGAGCCAGTCCCAGCAGAAATGCAACTTATTCCATATACAAATTCAAATGAACCAATATCAGTAGATAACATTCAAATGTAACCTGTAACTTATGTTTATGCAGATGAAATAGAAAATTACAAAAGTCTTCTGTGTTTGACTTCTGAGAAGAGAAATTTTGTGCTAGAATGTTTGAAAAAGTTCTCTAAAAGGTAAAAAATTACAACTTTATTTTTGTTTGAAGATCTGTATGCGTATGATATGCGTGTGGTATGCGTATGATATGTGTGGGTTATTCTTGTGATATGCGTGTGGTATGTGTATGATATGTGTGGGTTATTCTTGTGATATGCGTGTGGTATGCGTGTGGTATGCGTATGATATGCGTGTGTTATGCATGTGATATGCGTATGAAATGCGTATTTAATGTTTTTTTTTTTACAGGGACGATATTATCTTGTTTGTTATTAACATTCTTATTTCCAGATCTGAGATTGATGAGTTATTAAGCGACAGTTATTTAGGCAATGAACATGTAGATATTTTTGCCTATCTCTTAGATGAGAAGTGTAACCTTATGCCAGACAAGTACCATAAATTTCTATACATCTCTCCAATCTATTGGGTTAATAACTTAGTATTCAATTTATCAGTTTAACTATTGGATTAGTAACTTAGTATTCATTCTTAGTTCTTATATTTACTACTTACACTTGCAGAATAACAAAGGAAGGGAAAAATTGTCCAAATTGCAAATCGACAATATAACCGAGCTTTCTGTTACTTCAAACAATATTTTATTACAACCAATCATTGATTCCAATCACATTACCCTTCTGATTGATTTGCTGAAAGAACAAAAGTGAAAATTTTATGACTCATTGGACCACCGCATCAAAGAGCATAGGCTTGTTGTTCCAAAAATCGTAAGTGTTAGTCTGTTAGATACTTAGATGAACATGAACTCTTCAATTTTTAAAAAAATTACAGAACTAATCATTGCTCTACGTATATTTCAGCTTAAAGCCCTATATTCTGACACGAAAGGAGCGTTTGATTGTGATATCAGAAAATGGAAGCTTTCTACCATTAAAGGTATACCAAAATAGGAGAACTCTTTTGATTGTGGAATGTATGTCTATAAATATATAGAAAGAATATGCCTTGAAGGCAACGCTGATTGGACTGATAGTACAAATTGGCAAGGAGACATGCCAAAGTATAGGGCAGAACTTGCATATGAAATATTTTGTAAAACGTTGCCAAAATAACAGTTTTTCATTCTGTGTATAAATGTTTCTGTGTATAAATGTTTCTGTGTATAAATATTTTTCATTCTGATTCTGTGTATAAATGTTTATTTCTGAAGACTATTTTGTTAAACCCATGATGTAACCACTATATTTTGTTAAACATAGTACACACAACGAACTCATAAAATACGCACAACGAACGCATAAAATACGCACAACGAACGCATAGAGTATGCATAACGCACGCATAACACGCACACATAAGTAGTAAATTTTATTTATAAAATTATAATAAATATTTTATGAGCCTTTAGACAGATATGGTTGGGAGGATAAGAGGGTAGGTTGATTTTTTATGAGTCTTTATTACTTATTATTGCTCAACATTCATTTTTCTACTATATAATGCGAGACCATTTGAAGAAAAGTGTAACTCATGATGTAACCACTAAAGAATATATCTTTCAATTATGTGTATAAATGTTATTTACATTGGTTTGAGTAAAAAATTACATATTAAATGATAATACGCATACATTAAGCATAGTACGCACAACGAACACATAAAATACGCACAACACACGCACAAATTACGCATTACGAACGCATAGAGTACGCATAACGCACGCATGACACACACACACATAAGCAGTAAATTTTATTTATAAAATTATATTAAATATTTTAATTAATATATATCTTTGTTTGTAAGTTACTTTACATTAAAATGATGAAGAAATAAGGAATATGATGTTTATGGCTCTTGTTGGATTTTTATGATTTCATTTTCTAGTCTTGAATATGATACTTGAACAAGTACAAAGGGTTTATGGCTCTTGTTGGATTGTAATTAAGGAAGAGAAATAAGGAATATGATGTTTGAAAGATTGTGTTTAGTAATTGCGTTCAAATATTAGTGTTTGAATTTGTTATTTGTTTTAAAGAAAAAATAATAATTTTATAAATGATTTTGAAACATTTTTTAAATAATACGCATAACGAACACACAAAATACGCACTAAGTACGCATAATACACGCACAAAAAAAGCACAAATTACGCATTTATTATGCATAAAACACGCACACATTCTATTAAAAGTTTTTGGTTACTTACATTTAGTATGGAGTATGGACTGAGGGGCCGTGACATGAATAATAATTTTCGTTAGCTGTGGACTGACGGGTGGCAGATATGGTTGGGAGGGTGGGTTGAATTTTTATGAGTCATTATTTACAATTTATTACTTACTATTGCTCAACATTAAATTTTTCACTATAAAATGCGGGAACGCTTGCCTTATGGTAATGCATGGTTTTTTCAAACAGAAGTAATGCAGGCTTGACAGAAGGTTTAATTTTATTACGCCTTACCTTCTGTTATGCCTGCATTACTTCTGATTGACAATCATATGTAAACATCAAAGCAAGCTTCTCTTGTAATTATTTTGGTTTAATATTTTTAATAGAATGATTGATGTATTGTCCAATATAAATCATCTTTGACAACCAAGCCTTTCATTCATTACTACGATACTTATCCTTCTCCCATGAAATTGATGCCAATAACTTGTAAACATAAACATCTCTATCGTGACCAGGTTTATGTTAACAAGTTATTGGCATCAGGAACATGGGAGGAAGATAAGTATCGCAGTGATGAAGGGAAGGCTTGGTTGTCAAGATGATTTATATTGGACAATACATCAATCATAATTCCTGTAGAAAAGTTGATGTTGTTGTCTTGTTGAAAATGTACATTAGGTTCTCTTGTAAAATTGTATTTGTTATAAATGTTCTTTTAATTTGTTCTTATATTTTTTATATTGTACATAGTCTTTAAATGTTCTTTTTTTGTATTTTTATATTTTAAAAAATACGCAATGTTGACGCAGAGAGCACGCACAGAACACGCATGGTGAACGCATATTATACACATATATAACACATAGGATACGCATAATGTACGCACAATAAAATAATTAACACTCCTAGTACTCAAACTACCCAGAAATCATATTTTATTAACTATTAATACAAAATCATATATTAAATTACATCTGCTCCAAAACACGCAATTTTCACATAGATTGTACGCACAGCATACGCATAAATACGCATAGAGTACGCAGTGTTCTGCTTTATCGACGGCTCGACATTATATAATACTGAACACATCCAGCACGCATATTAAACCCTAAACTTATTTGCTTGGAGGTTTCTTCTACTGCGAGACTACCAGTTGGGTTGCTGTCTTCTCCGTCCGACCAGCGTACGCTTCTGTCCGAGCCTCCGAGGCTGCTGTCTCCTCCGACCTGCATCAGGTCATATAAAAGATTAGTAAGAACTCGTTTGCTTCCTATTTCTCTCAATCAGGATGGTCAAAAATAAGGATAAGGCTGCATCAGGTCATAAAAAAGATCCAGCATGGAAATATAGCACTCAGGTGGTTGTAGGAGGAAGTGATAAAACATATGTCTATCTGAAATGCAATTACTGTGATAAAGTTGTGGAAGGTGGTGTGACTAGGATGAAGGAACACCTTTCAGGTTCTCACAAGAATGTTGCTCCATGCTCCAAAGTTCTTGATGCTTTAAGGGATGAGATAAATTCATACATGAATAAGTCTACCACATCAAAACATCTTGCACAGAAGCAATTTGAGGATAGAGTTGATGCTGGATCTTACTACGGGAGTGAGCGCAGCGTTAGGGATTCATCTTCTTCTATGAAGCCCATTTCATCTAGGGGTGCTAGAGGACCTATGGATCATTATATGGTTGACACATCAGAGGATAGGCCTTCTACTACACAGAAGATGGCCCCAAAAAATGCAAGAGAGGCGCGGAGAAGAGTGTGTAAGGATATAGGCAGATTCTTCTACGAAAATGCAATTCCATTTAATGTTGCAGCATCACCTGCTTATTACAACATGATTCGTTCAGTTGGAGTATTTGGGAGAGGGTTCAAACCTCCAACCATGTATGATTTAAGAACATGGATTTTGAAGGAGTTGGAAAGCACTGATAAAAGCATTGAAGAAATTAAGAAGACTTGGGCCCAAACAGGAGTAACAATTATGTCAAATGGGTGGTCTGATATCAAACATAGAAGTCTGATCAACATCCTCATTAATAATCCTTATGGTACTGTGTTTTTAAGGTCAATTGAAGCATCTGACCATGTCAAAGATGCTGAGTTCATATTTAGATTATTAGATAGCATTGTTGATGAGGTTGGAGAACATTTGGTTGTACAAATTGTGACAGATAATGTAATTTCTTATAAGGCTGCAGGTAATAAACTTATGGAGAAGAGGAAACATTTGTATTGGACTCCATGTGCTGCACATTGCATAGATCTGATTTTTGAGAAGCTTGGGGATCTACCTCAACATAAAAATGCACTCACTAAAACCAAAAAAATAACCAAGTTTATTTACAACCACTCTTGGGTTCTAGCTCTTATGAGAAAGTTTTCGAAGAAAGAAATTCTAAGGCCAGCCGCAACAAGATTTGCCACCGCATACTTGACCTTAGAGAGCATGCTGGATGCCAGACAACCTTTAGAGGCTATGTTCACATCTACACAGTGGTTGAGTTGTGCTTGGGCGAAGAGGGCTGAGGGAAAAGAGATTAGAAAGATTGTTTTAAATGACAGATTTTGGTGAAGTGTCTTATATGCCATTACAACCACTAGACCTTTGGTTCATGTTTTAAGGATGGTGGATGCTGAGAAGAAGCCTGCAATGGGTTTCATCTATAATGCTATGGATGAAGCCAAAGAGATGATTGCCTCCAACTTAGGAGGCAGGTAGGGAAGCTTTAGGGAAATTTGGAATATTATTGATGATAGGTGGGAACTACAGCTTCACCGACACTTGCATGCCGCTGGCTACTACCTAAACCCTCAGTATCAATATGCAGAGAACAAGTCTACAAACCCTGAAATAAAGTTGGGATTATATCTTTGCATGGATCGTCTAATAAGTGATGCAACTGAAAGATTAAATGTTGACTTGCAATTGGTACCTTTTAGGAACAAAGAAGATTTTTTTGGATTACAACAAGCAAAAGATACAATTGCCAAACGATCTCCAGTTGAGTGGTGGATTCAATTTGGTGATGAGACTCCAGAATTATAGCGTTTTGCTGTGAAAGTTTTGGGCTTGACATGCTCTTCATCTGGCTGTGAAAGGAATTGGAGTACCTACAACCAAGTGCATACAAAGAGGAGAAATCGCTTGTCGACATTGAGGATGAACTCACTGGTGTACATTATGTACAATAGGAGACTCAGAGATAGAAATTTGAAGAAAAAAGGATTAATGGATGATGAAGATCCTTTGCTTTGCGATGATGTGGCATCTGATGATGAGTGGTTTGTAGATGATGAAGTTGAAGTGATGTCGTCTGAATTACAAGATGAAGATTTAAATTTTGATTTCTTTGATGGTCTTAAAGCATCCACATCCACCACAACTCAAGAACAAATCAAAAAAGGTATATAAATAATATAGTTTTTTTTCTTAAACTTTTATTAATGTATTACACTATTATTCATTATGATATTGTTCAAAAATATTTACTATTTAGGGAAGAGGAAGATAACTAATAATGAGGAAGAAGAAGCTGATTGGGAGATATTTGACTCTATAGGAGAGGGGGAAGAGGAGAGAGCAGCTCATCATAATGATGATTCAAATGAAGACCCCCTTAGTGGTGACTGATAAGTGATGATAATGCTGATGACTGGTGAGTTCTTAACTTCTTATGTGATATGTTAATGTCATTGCTATTTATCTTGTGCATTTTTATGTTTTATATATTATTTACTCATTAGTATATATAAAATTTATTATTTTATGTTTACGCAATTTTTTGATTTTGAGGCTTATGCCTCGCCTCATGAACGAAAAACGCCTCAATACCCGAATACGCAATTTTAAACCTTGCCTGTGGTTGGCTGCTTGATTCTCTGTGCTGACTGTTTTTCCCGTGCCTTGCCCCTTGGGTTTCTGTGGCTGCTGCTTGGTTCCTGCGGCTTTTCTTCTCTGTTTTGCTGTACTGTTTGGGGGTTGCTGTGTTATGGTTGTTGGCCTTTCATTTCCCTAAATCTAATAGGTTTATTTACAGCTGTTTGGGGGGGGGGGGGGGAATTCCACGGGATTTTTCATGTTTTCTGTGCAGTTTTCCTGTAGCTGTTTGCAGTCTTTTGGCCTTATGTATTCCTTGAATTTAATGGGTTTAATGGGAGATATTTGGGCTGTTTGGATGCCCTCTTTGTGCCTATAAATAGAAATGTTTGTTGCTGTTTTAGAATGAGTTGATGTGCTGATTTTTGGAAAGAAAAAACCTGCGGGTTTGTTGTTTGGAAAAGCTTGTGAGCTTTGTCCAACTTCCCTCCTTCCTTTCCTCTTTGAGAAAGCTTGCGAGCTTGTCTCCATTTCTTCTTGGCTTCTTATCTCTTCTTCTACCTGCAAGTTTACACCCCACTTGTATCCTTCTTCTAATGGAATGAAGCATCATTAGGTTTTGTCTTTAATTTGTGTTTGTGTCAAAAGTTGTAAGTGTCTTCTTATTATGATATAAAAGTTTCTCTTTTTTGGTATTTTATATCTTTTCTTTAATTGTGTCATTTCTATTTCCTAGCAAGGATATTATTTTGCTTGCAAAAATTTGGGGCCCTCTCCCAAATTTTTGCTTGCATCATTCTATCATTAAGATTTCTTGGTAGTTTAATTTTGAAATTATTTCTAATCTATTCAGTAGACAATTTTTTGGGTTTTATTCTACACCTATACATTAATCATAATTTTTGCAATTCATCGATCATATATATGGTTGAAATACTTATTGTAGTAATTGAGTTGACTTGCCTATTTTAGTAATTGAGTTGACATACAAAATAAAAGCATGAGTATTATCATATTTGTTCATTGTGGTGCTTGAGCTTGCAATCAAGAATATTACATCTTTGTATATATTTAACTCGCACATTATTTGCAAGCCACTTGATATTAACTTCTAGGACCTATTCCTTATTATAATATTAGATTGTTGGGACCTCATACCATTGTTTAAAATTGCTCAATATAAGGCTCGCCTTGAGGCCCGCATTAGCGCAATACCAGTGAAAAATGCATCAAGGCTTACACCTCAAACTTTTTTTATGAGACTTGCACCATAGCTTGGCTGAGGGCTACCTTGACGCACGCCATGCTTCACTGGCGTAAGGCTTACGCCACTCAATTTATATATATTTTTATTAAAACTTATCTAAATCCTAAATTGAAGCCCCGAACAAAACACGTTTTATTGCACCCCAAGATGCAATAAGTTCCTTTCGACTGCCTTGACCTCCAACCCTCCATTTTATCCATAGTCACCGCCGTCGGAGCCGCCATCGGGGATCACTTGAAACTCGCACACCACCGCCACCTCAAATTTTTTTTTAGTATTTATATCATGTTTATGTTAATGAAAAATATTTATGAAAGAAGAGTATAATTGAAATAAATAAAAAAGAAACAAATTGTGATGTGTTGGACTCCATAGGATGAGACAGGGGAGAGATCAATTTGTTATGATGATGATTCAAATAAAAACCTTCTCAGTGATGATAGTATAGATGATTTTTATGTTTTTGTTAACTATTTTAGTTTTCTTTAGGAATTAAATATGGATTGGTAGGAAACTGAGAAAGAAGGAATTTGGAGTTAAACTTGATATTATATGATACTTTTATGTCATTCCTATATTTAATATTATTTTGTTCTTATAATATTTGTATTTCAATTCTATTTCACGTAATTTATCACTTGTCACTTTATGTCTTGTGCAATTTTTTATATTATATGTATGTAGAGATGAGGATGCTTAGGTGGATGAGTGGCTTGACCCTTAGAGATAGGATACGAAATGAGCATATACATGAAAAGGTTGGAGTAGCTCCAATGGAAGATAAAATTAGAGAGAGTCGCCTTAGATGGTTTTGTCACATTAAACAGAGGCCTTCCGATGACCCAGTTAGGAAAGTTGAGGTATTATATTTGACTTATGTTAAGAAAGGTAGAGGTAGACCTAAAAAGCCTTGGTTAGAAAATATTAGAAATGATTTTTCTTTATTAGATTTAAATGAGAATTTGACTTTTAACCGGACACAATGGCGAAAAATGATTCATGTAGCTGACCCCACGTAGTGGGACAAAGGCTTGGATGTTGTTGTTGTTGTTGTATGTATGTATGCCAATTTATTACTTCATAATTCTATAAAACGTTAACATGTAATCCTTTGATATATTGTTTGAGTATTATATAAAAAATCAATTTTAATTTATATTTTGACTTAATGCAATTTTTTTATTTTGAGGCTTACTTCTCAAAACATTTTGAGGCTTACGTCTCAAAACGTCTTGAGGCTTACACCTCGCCTTATGAAAAAAAACGCCTCAATATCCAATTACGTAATTTTAAATCTTTCCTCGTACATATATACTTGTTTTGCCTATTAGCATAATTATTATTCACACTTTAATTATTCCTGATTTGTTACTTAATTGTGACCTTTTAAAATTTTCAATAATTTTGTTTTATTATTTTGTATCGGGATTCTTATTTCCGAACAGTGGTGTAAATGTTGATTCCTTCATTAACTACTTCCAGATATGCTCACAACTATTTTTTCAATATTACATCATCTTCTAGTTCGCCATAACTATTATCCACTATTAGATTATCCATAATTGATGGAAGATGAAGATTGATTCGGGTGTATTATTATTACTACCGCTGTGGGGTATAGTATTTGGTGGCCAAGTGAATTGATGCGCACTTGAGTTTTGAATTTTTATTTTGTTTTGGACATCTGAGTGTTTTGTCTTTTGGATTTTTATGATTTTATTAGGGCTATTCAAATTATTGTCATTAAGTTATTTTGAAATATGTTAGCAATTTATTTACAGTTTATTAGAGTTGTTGCTTCTACCCTCTTGTAGTATGAGAATTCTAACTAATATAGTTGATGATCTGAACCAAATTTTTATTGTCCTCGTGTCTCTTCATTTTAATTTATTTTGAGACTTAATCTTTGATTAAATGCTAGACTTGAAACCCTTCTGATATTTCATTTTTCTTATTTGCGCGCAGGTTTTTTCTTATTTTGTTACTATTTTAATCTTTTTTATCTTTTCCATCTTCTCTATTATCTTTTTTTTATTTTTTTGGTCAATGCCATTTTGTTTCACGCATAGTTCCAATTAGAGCCAAATTACATATTTCATGCATTTTTCTTGTTAATTACATTATCTTTCTAAATTTATTGCGATTCTCAGTGTGATACAGCAATGCAACTTACCTGATGTGTTTTACAATTTTCTTAGATTCTTTTGGTTCATATTCCATCTCGTCATCCATCAACTTTTCCTGAGCTGGAATTGCCAACAGTTTTACAGGTAGCTGTATTTGATTTTTGAAACTAACGAACGGTAGTTATTGCCATAAAATGTGTAATGTTTACCTTACCATCGTCACATTTGCATATTGACTTGCGGCTTCCCTTTCTATTATAAATTATATGTTTTGATTGTATGTCAAAATTTTCCTTAATATTAAGTTGAGACGTTCGTGGCAGAATCCTAGTAGCTTGAATAGATGCAAACGGCTCCTTGTTGGGATGCTTTTTTACTTCTTGGAAATTACGGACAAAGTTGCTGTGAACCTTGAAACTTACCATGCCGCCACAACTTGAGTTTGTTTACACTGCCACAAGCCACCATTGCTCAAGGACTATGTTGCACCAATACGGATACAATGACACGGATACGAATACGGGACACATCATTCTTAAAAATATAGGATACGGGTATGGTGCCGACACATCATTATAATTTATAAATCATACATAAAAATTTAAAAAAACAATCAAAACATAATATTTGAAATTACAAAAAAATGAAAGCAACATCATTTGTAGCCTTGTAGCTTATAATATCAAAATAAAAGTAAGTATTAAATGTCTAGTACAACAAAAGCATAAACATAAATTTTCTAGCACATGAAATTTTAACTATTCAATAGAAGGAATGATATGATTAGCTTCTTCAGTGGTTTGTTTTTGAACTTCTATTTCATCTTCAATAAATATCATAGCTTCTAATTGTCACGATCCGGCCCGACAAGCCCGTTGATAACGGGGCGGGAACAGTTTGTCGTATGGAAGAGCATATAAGACATAATCAAATTCATTATAATTTTAACATCAATACATAAATGTCATCCAACATTAAATGAAAGAGCCACTAAAAGACATCAAACTGAAATGTTCCAAACTGTTCTTCTCACACAACTGTTAAAACTTTTAATTCATCAATTACATAAACTCCATATTACTGATCAAACACAAGTACATACTCAAACTTAAACTCACGAACTACTCAGAAATAAACATAAGCACTCAAACTGAAATCATAACAAGGAACCTTTCATCCTGAGGTCCCCTACGACGATACGTGTACGATCGTCGTGCAGCCATCACTTCTCTCTTGAAAAATATTTTCAAAAGTAGGATGAGCTTACTCGTTCAGCAGGTAATTCATAACTCAAATAATTTTATAAGATGCATATATCAAAAACATTTATAACTAAAATCATTTCATATCATTTGCAAATAAAAAATATTTGAATTTCTATTCTTGCTTTCCTTTTTCCCTTCTTTAATATTTCATTCTTTTCATTCTTTTCTTTCACTTTTTTTTTCCATATGCAATGCAAATGCAAAAATGCTTATGCTAAATGTATACACCCAACTCGGAAGTACACTTTTTCGTACTGATCAGGTACGCAGTCAAATTTTGGCCATTTCATTTATCATTTGGCTTTTACAAGCCCCATTACCATTTGGCTTTTGTAAGCCCCTTTAGCATTACCATTTTGGCACTTCCGGGTCAACATGCAGCATAAAATTTTTATCCTATTTAAATCTTTTTATTTACGTTCAATTTCCTTTCATAAGTCACATATATTTTCATATTCAAATATTTTTCATATGGTTTATATGCTTTCCAACAATTAATGCATAATATAAAAGCATGAACTTGCAGAATCATTGAATCTAAAACATAATTTAATAATAAAATAAATACATGAAATTTCATTTAAGCATAAAAATTTTAAGCACTTATAAATTTAAATGAGGTATGAACACCTACCTCTCTTAAGCACATTATATCGCTTCGACATAGTTCTTTCACCGTACACTTCAACAATCACAACCTTAGAATAAAACAAACGTGTCACATAAATCCAAATTTCATTAAGGCTTAAGGCTAAATCTAAGTCTAATTGCTAAATCGGGCATTTTCCCTTAACAATTCTTTATGATACTTAATGAATATTTAATTAAATAAACCTTAATTTTCAGATTTAATAAATACTTAATTTTTGGAAAATAATAAATCTTCAATTTCATCAAAACATTGCTCTAAAATTAATCCTCAATATATAATTATAATTATAAATTAAATTTTCGGATTAAAATAATTAAATTAATTCATGAAAATTTAAAATTTTTTAAAACCCTAATTTTTCCTCATTTAATCATTTCTAATATCCTTAGGAACAACATTTGTAAAGGTAATTCCTCAAAATTCAAAATCTAAGAAAAACCCTAATTTTTGTTTTTCAAAATTTTTGCGAAATAATGTCATTTCCACCGTTAAAATATATTCCTAATCCTTCCCTATTAATTTCGTAAAGAATTTCGAAGTTTTCGTAAAACCCTAAAATTTTCTCTTCCAAAAATTGAGTTATTGAGAAAGATTCGTTTAAAAAAAAATCATACCGAAATGTTCCTCTCGTCGTCCTCTTCGATTTGGACTAATTTGTTCGCGGGAAAATCGCCGCCGGAATCGAGCCCGTCGCCCCTTGCCCGATGCCTCCCGTCTGCTCCTTTTCGTTTCTCTCGGCCAAATCGTGCGAATGGGTAGGGAGAGGGTTTGGTTTGGCTCAGAATAGGGAGAAGAGGAGTTGCTAATTACCTTATTACCCTTAAGTAAAATCGGCATATAAAACAGTTAGGGGTATTATCGTCATTAGAAACTTTCGAATTTTATAATTTTCAATATACTCATAATTAAATATAAGTCCTATATATCAAAACGATCAGAATTTTGCGTAGGATTTTCTAAAATTATTTCCGTTGAATTCCGTTAACGTTGAAAATTTTACTTAAATCTCGTTGCGGCGCTTTGAAAAGCGTGCGACGACCCGTTAACGTCGTTTTCGGGTTTTACAATTCTCCCCTCCTAATAAAAATTTCATCCTCGAAATTTAAATGAAATACTTAACAGTAAAGCCATACCCTATGTTGCACCGATACGGATACAGCGATACGGATACAACACGATACAGATACGAGACTCGCCAATTCTTAAAAATACAAGATACGGATACGGCGAGGATACGACATTATAATATATAAAAATTAAGAAAGTAATCAAAGTGTAATATTTGAAATGACAAAAAAATTGAAATAAAAGTAAGCATTAAATATTTAAATGTCTAGTACATCAACAAAAACAAGAAGATAAATTGTCCAGCACATGAAATTTCAACTATTCAATAGAAGGAATGATAGGATTAGCTTCTTCAGTGGTTTGTCTTTGAGTTTCTATATCATCTTCAATAAATGTCATATCTTCTAATTCAGGCTCATCAAGTGAAAGATTAGCAATTTCTAATATTCCCATATCCTCAAGAGATTCAAATCCATCTTCAACAACATCCCACATCCTGTTGTCTCATTCCATATAAGTTGGAGTTTTCCTTGAGAGAAGCCGAAGGTTTGTATGCACGTAAATTAAATCTTCAGACCGTTGTGGAGTAATTTTATTTCTCTTCATTGATTGGATGAATGAGTATGTGCTCCAATTTCTTTCACAACAGGATGAGGATGAAACTTGACCAAACAATTTTGTAGCGATTGTTTGAAGTAGAGGTGTTGAAGCTCCATGTATAATCCACCACATTTTCGGATCAATTCTCCACCTATCACGCAATGACTCTTGGTCACCAAAGACCTCTAAATAACCAAAAAATTTAGCAAGCTCAATATTGACACTTCTTCTCTCCTCATTTAGAAAATAACGTTTTAAACATGTTTTCCTCATATTTAATGTAAGCCCCTTTACCATTATCATTTTGGCATTTCCAGATCAACATACAGCATGAAATTTTTATCCAATTTAAATCTTTTCATTTACGTTCAATTTCCTTTCATAAGTCTATATATTTTCATACTCAAATATTTTTCATATGGTTTATATGCTTTCCAACAATTAATGCATACTATAAAAGCATGAACTTACAAAATCATTGAATCAAAAACATGAGTTAACAATAAAATAAATACGTGAAATTTTATTTAAGCATAAAAATTTTAAGCACTTATTAATTTAAATGAGGTATGAACACCTACCTCTCTTAAACACAATATGTCGCTTCGATACAGTTCTTTCACCTTACGCTTTAACGATCACAACCTAAGAATAAAACAAACGTGTCACATAAATCCAAACTTCATTAAGGCTTAAGGCTAAATCTAAGTCTAATTGCTAAACCGGGCATTTTTCCTTAACAATTCCTTCGATACTTGATAAATATTTAATTAAATAAACCTTAATTTTCGGATTTAATAAATACTTAATTTTTGAAAAGTAATAAATCTTCAATTTCATCAAAACATTGCTCTAAAATTAATCCTCAATATATAATTATAATTATAAATTAAATTTTCGGATTAAAATAATTAAAATAATTCATGAAAATTAAAAATTTTTAAAACCCTAATTTTTCCTCATTTAAGCCTTTCTAATATCCTTAGGAACAACATTTGTAAAGGGAATTCCTCAAAATTTAAAATCTAAGAAAAATCCTAGTTTTTTTTTTCAAAATTTTTGTGAAATAATGTCATTTCCACTGTTAAAATATATCCCTAATCCTTTCCTTTTAATTTCGTAAAGAATTTCGAAGTGTTCGTAAAACCCTAAAATTTTCTCTTCCAAAAATTGAGAGATTGAAGAAGATTCGTTTTTAAAAAAAATCATATCAGAATGTTCCTCTTGTCGTCCTCTTCGATTCAGACTAATTTGTTCGCCGGAAAATCGCCGCCGGAATCGAGCCCGTTGCCCCTTGCTCGATGCCTCCCGTCCGCTCGTTTTCGTTTCTCTCGGCCAAACCGTGCGAATGGGGAGGGAGAGGGTTCGGTTTGGCTCAGAATAGGGAAAAGTGTTGCTTATTACCTTATTACCCTTAAGTAAAATCGGCATATAAAATAGTTAGTGGTATTATCGTCATTATGAAACTTCTGATTTTTATAATTTTCAATATACTCATAATTAAATATAAGTCCTATATATCAAAACGATCAGAATTTTGCGTAGGATTTTCTAAAATTATTTCCGTTGAATTCCTTAAATCTCGTCACGGCGCTTTGAAAAGCATGCGACGACCCATTAACGTCGTTTTCGGGTTTTACAGTAATGAAAATCCTCAAGATGGTTCTTCTTCGTCTAAAAACACAGTTTGTTGTCTCTATTCATATTGTATCTCAGTACCCCATACATGATTCAAGCCATTTGGCTTTGGTCAGTGCTAAATACGTTCAAAGCTCACCATTGATATCTTGCCCTTGCTGACTTTTACTGCCATTTTGTTAGGAACTCATGAACAATCGCTGGACCCTTCCCTGATTTGCATTAAGGAGATTCATTTAATTTGAATCTTATAACTCAGAGAGCTTCTAAACATTTACAGCAACAGCTAGCTACTCCTACTCAATTGCTCCTTCTGAAGTTCATAATATCATTTGTAATAGTCGGCTGGCTAGACCGATTCAATCGAATCGGTCCATAGAAGGAAGCGGCTGAGCGCGATCGTGAGCGTGGCTATGGGTGGGTAGATGCAAGTCATGCAACTCATGAAATAAAATGGAATTCGCTCAGTTGGGAAGAATTGAAAGCAAAGGAGAGGATGTTTCAAGTAGGGGTGTTAAAAAATCACCTGACCTACCAGCACGTTGGGGTGTCAAGAAATGACTAACTTGCCAACCCGACACGAAAATCCAGGTTTGGGTTGACCTATTTAATAAACTGTTCGTGTTTGGGTTTGAATGACCTATTTATTAAATTGGTTTGGTTTAGTTTGACACACATTCGATTTTGACCCAAAATGATCCGTTTAATTTATTTTTTCTTAAATTTCTTTATTTGTTTGTATGATTGTATTATTTTTTATTAATTAATCTAATATCTATTATTAAAAATATATAAAAAGTTTTTTTTTTTTTAAATCAAGACGGGTTATCAAGTCGGGTTCGGTTCTATATTTTTTGACCCGTTTATTAAACGGGTCAAGTCAATTTCAAGTTAGGCCTAAACCCGACCCATTGAACAATTTTGCATCCCTAGTTTCAAGGTAGTAGTGTGGCATTCCATTCGTAGGAAGAAAAAGAGGATTTCTTGGGGTTCATATTTGACGATTGATTCATGCTCAACTGAGAGGAAAATGAGGATAAATAGAAGAGGCTGTAAGATTTTATTTTTGACGGAGGAGAAAGAGAAGTGTGTACTTGACAAAGATAAAGGAGAAAGAGTAGTGAAATGTTTTGCTCAATTTAGAAAGAAAAAATTGATGATTTGCAACTATACTGAGTGAATTAGTGCGAAATTTGTTCAGCAAGAGAAGTGCAATTGGTGAAATGCTTGACTCGACAAGGAAGATAAATTGAGGTAATTAAGACAATTTAAACTATACCTAATTTTAACTATTTTATGTATAAGATAGGCAATGCAATTGTAAAGTGTGCTTTAATTATTTTGAGATGTTCGATGTATCTGATATTGTTTTTCAGGTCGTTCGATGTATTCTACGTTATCTTGGACAGCATTGAGGCATTCGATTTTGCCTTGACAATGTTTGACTTTTCCAATATAAAATTTTTATGTTAATTAGTATTGTTGATGTTGTTTTGAATAGTGGAAGAGTTGAATAGTATAATCGAGTTAAAAGTATTACAAATGTTCTCGGGAAAGATTAGATAAGGGTTAAATTGTTAATGAAAATTTAGTTTGAATTTAATGTTAATATACTTTTAAACAACCTACAAGATGGGATTACATCCTTGATGGTAAGATTGTGCACTAATGAAAGCTAACTAAAAATTTAAAGAACTCTGAAGATGGATTTTGATATTCATGAGAAAAGGATAGGTGATTGCACTTATTTTATAGAATGTTCATTTTTTTATTAATTCAATGCAATTGACTAACATTGTAGTCTTTATGTATATAGCAACAACAACAATATCAGGCCTTTATCCCACATTGTAATCTGCATGTATACTTGTTGAATTTTTAGAAGAACTTACATTAAATTAAAGAAAACTAATAAACTAGACCTATAATATAGTATGCATACATGTGAAAACTGCTCATAAAGGAGTAGAATGAATTACAACGTAACAATGGAAATTATTGACGTAGAAAACTATATGCATACAAATATTGGATGTGGATGCAATGTACCTGGCACAATAAATGAAAATAAAAATTATTATACTTCAATTGGTGCAAAATGTAAAAAGTGCTACTTGAATAAATGGATTGTTAAAATAGTAAAATAAATAAATAAAAAATCTAAAAGAATGTTTTATCAATCAAAGATTTATAGTACTCAGATCTATATTAAATCCTTATATGTATATAAATGAAAACTTTGATAATTTAGTATAAGTTGTATAACTATGGGATAAGTGGCTATCATGGGATGAGTATTGGTACAACACATCTTTTCATTATGCTTTTCAGATGACTCCATTCAAGGTATTGTACGGATGGGATCATCCCCACTTGGTGCACTTTAGGAGTAGCAATACTCCAGTTTCCTCAACCGAGGAGTACTTGGAGGAGAAGGATAGAGAGTTAGAAAAGTTGAAGAGACATCTGTAGAGGGCTCAACAGATTATGAAGAATCAAGCTGATGGGCATAGGAAAGACATTCATTTTGAAGTAGGGGAAATGGTGTTCTTGAAGCTTCGACCATATAGACAGAAGACAGTCGCCAACATGAGGAAAGCGAAGTTGGCTCCAAGGTACTTTGGGCCTTATGAAGTGATGGAGAAGATCAGAGCAGTAGCATATCGGCTGAAACTACCACCAACGGAGACTATACATCCAGTTTTTCATGTATCACAGTTGAGAAAGACCATTGGTGATTATGCAGCCAACCCCGAGTTACTGATGATACTTATTGAGGATTTAGAGGTGGTTCTGGAACCCTTAGAGCTAATGGGGGTTTGCCAGAAAGAAGATGGAACTAAGTATTGATCAAGTGGAAGAACCTTCCTGACTATGAGGCCATGTGGGAGCCATACGATAGAGTGAAACATCAGTTTCTTGATTTTTCATCTTGATGACAAGGTGATTCTTTAGGACGACGATATTGATATGCCGATTCACATTGAACCAGCCCAGTCGGCCCAAGGGGGGCTGGCTCAGCTCGTGTACAGGAGGTAGAAGCAGTCCGCCTCCTCTAGTTCATTCGACCCAAAGGGGTGGGCCCCACTTGTCCAAGCGATTTCAAATTGAAAAGGAGTGGGCGGCTAGGGCATGGGAGGGAAATTAAATTAGGAAAACTTTTGTATTAAAGAGGATGAGAGGGTTAGGGAAGATTATTTTTTGATTGATTTGAATTAGGGTTTCTTGGCCACTTGGGCTCTAGACTATCTTGTCTAGAGATTTGGGGAGATGATCCTCCTCTCGAATTGATGATCTATTGTATCTTTACTTTATTCTCGTTTTTCTTTGATTTCTATAAGATTTGCTATCATTTGATTGTTCTTCCACCACGATTTCTTCTTTTTCTCGCCCGTTTTTACTGATTAATATTAGGTTTGCTTTCGAACTCAAGTATTTCCTATCAAAATACACAAATAATTTGCAAAAAATTTTGAAAACTATAAATCAATCCCTAATTCACATAGAAGATTTGTTGATTTTATTTAGGGATATATGATTTTAGATAAAGTTCATCTTTAGTGATTTCCATCCTGACCTTTTAAGAAGCTAACTACAACATATTCAGAAACTTATTGGATTAAATGGAAAATAGATGATAAGCATATGAATTTGATTTCACCATGGCTTTTATGATTTCCCAATATTCATTGTTATTGATTTAACACTACAAAGAGTCAAGCTTTGACACTTTGCCTCCCCTAATGTTATTTGCGTCCATCTCTCTCACTACTTGAGCATTCGATGGCCACCAAAATTTGTATTTCTACACCAACATTGTTATTGACTAATCTCTTACAATCACATTTACTAGATCATATCTTGGTTAAGTAGGTCATTCCCATTACTAATTGGAGTATCTAACGATGCTTGATCATTTTCCATGTAATGGTACTCGTTTTTTGAATGACAAAATTCCTTTGCTTGTACTCTCTTTGTGTGTTTCTTAATTCAAAGAGAACTTTTTTTGAGTGCATATCAACCCTTGAAAGAAGTCGATGGAGAAGACTGTTGTTACAAAGAACTATTCATAAGAAGGATCTATAAGTTACTGATATTCTCGGTACGCTTAGTTTTTATTTTCTCTTCTCCTTTTTAGATTTGTGTTAGGATGTCTTGTGCATTGTAGTTTTGTGCTAAAGTTGGTTTCTGTCAATCTCTCTATATATTAATATTTTATTTTTTTTCTAATCTCGAGTTCCTGATCTCACTTTAATTTCCTTATCAAATCTTTCATAATGCCCATAGACCTTCCTATTTACTTCACCTCTAAAGGGAATCAGTTGAAGATTTTATTTCCGTAACTTACTTCAGCTCTAGTTGAAATATTGATAAAAATTCAATCGATAGGTATTTGTTAGGATGCCTTAACCTCTTTTGTTCATCATTATTTTATGTGATAGTTTGTTGTGCATCAAATCCATTAATGAATATTGGTATGACTACGGAAAACTACTCAGAAAGATCACATTGAGTAATAAACTCCTCAAACTTGTTCAAATAGTAGGTTTTAGATTAAAATCTTATATGAGTTTCATTAATTGCTCAACTAGTAATCTCTTATGGTATGTTGGCAGGTATTTTTGTCAAAGCCATATTCATTACAACCTATGTGATGGTAGTTGCCATCACCAGGGCGATCTAATATTGCTACAACTCATCACCAAAATCTGCTAGCTTGACTACCTAAAGCTAACTAACTAGTGATCACTTATGCATTTTCAAGTAATTAAGTCCTCTATCTCAGGGGGCTAATCCAGAAAGACATTTAGATTGTACTTTCTATATAAAATTAAAGCTTCCACTTTAACCTTTTATGTAGTTCAAAAAATTCATTAGCTTTACCTTGCATAAGGTTATTCAAATTATTTTTATTATGATTGTGTTTTGATGGGCAATAAGCATGAATGAACTCATCTAATTTCTCTTCATAAAGAGAGTTATAATATACTCACTGTTCTTCAAGACAATCCTTTTCATAATGATCCCTATTGTAGAGATGATTTATCATTATCCTAAGTTTCCATTAAGGTGTTGGCATTGATACTTGAGTCATCTCTAAACATAATTTGTGATCGAGAATGTGCTCATCAACCCTATTGTGGGATAGTAACTAGCAATTATAATGCCTTACAATATGTTATTTGTAGATTGTGGATCGCCTGTGGCACCTCTTTGTTCAATATCTCTAGGGTGATTAGATGGATTTCTATAAAGGTGACGAAACTGATAAACTCAAATACTTAAGATTTTATGAAGGTGATGCACTTTTTAAGCTTTAATGTAGGATATTTGTTGACCTATAAACCTACAACCATCGGCCCACTACCCATGTCTGTTTCCAAGATCATACGACGCTGAGGTAACTGCCACGTCAATCTAGTAAAAAGGAGAAACAAAACAAAAAATCGAACATACACAGACTTTGCAATCGAATCCCTTGACTCTCTTTCTCAACCTCCTCACAACGAACATCTGCCTTTCTCTCTTCTCTGACCAGATTCCCGCTAATGCCTATGTCAGTCTCGTCTGACTCCCACCGGCCTCCTTCTACTCGGAACCCCAGGTCTTCCCACATGAGCAACCCCTACCGACGACCGTGCCTACTACTTGCAATTGAACCCCAACTACAAATCGTACAAGTGCGCCGAAGCCAAAACTAGCCGCTATGCTCCTATCTTGTGTCCCTTCAGCCCACGCGAAGCCTCCGGCTCCGAAGCCTTCAGGCCGCCTCCCAAGTACCCAGTCTGTGCCCTTCCACACAATGAGATATGCACGATTCAAAGTCTCTTTGGCTTCTGACTTCCTCTGTGCGTCCAACTTCCCACATGAAGGCCACACCTGATCCACCTATGTTCGTGTGTACATTGAGTGAGGGAGAGATGTAAGAGGGATTATGTATATAATTATTATAATTATAATTATAATTATAATTTGTACGTATGTATATATTATCATAGAAAAAGGAAAGCAGGAGACGTCGCAATTAGCAATTGTCAATTGGAGACTTGAAGATAATTCCGGGACCAAACAACATCATGAAGCCCTCGACCATTGATTATATTTTCACCTAGGCGGACTAAAAGGGCACGTAACCTCCCCTAACGTCTTCTCGTGAGGAGGGGATGCCAGGAGGTTGCCAAAATTTCACCAAAAAATTATCTATCTTACAAATTTGGGAGCTTTGCATTAAAATTCAATTAAACTTAAAATCCACTAGTTAATGAATATAAAATTAATTTGAAATGAAATTAAAATTTATAATCAATTGACTAACTATGCTAACCAATTTAAAACTAATTAACTAAATTAAATAACTCACTAATCAACTAATCTTAACTAAGACTCGATAAACCTAAATTAACTAAAATTTAATTGAAATGATAACCTAAGTAATTAACTAATTAATTTAAAATTATAACAACAACAATTAATTAAGCAATCATTTGATAAAAAGTTAACTAAAACTCAATTAAATCCAAAACTCTCAATTAATTTCAGGACTTTAAATTTGAAGTTCAATTTAATCAGAAATTCAAAGTTTGATCTGTTTAATTAATTTTATTAACTACTTAAACATCGAACCTAATAAAAGTATGATGATTAAATTGATTAAAATCCTTTTTGATAAATTGATAACTCAATTGATATTAAAACCTTTGATTAAATTAATTAATTGAGTTTAAATCAAGTAAATGAGCCTTAACTAATTAATCAATAAAATATTAAATTGATGGATTAAACAACTAATTAGTTAGTTTAGCGAATTAGGTAATTAATCTAAATTGACTAAAAATCAGAGATACAGTTAATTTAATAACCTTATTTGATCATTAAATTAATTAACTATATGTTAATTAATCAGATTAATTGAGCAAATTGAATTAAACATAAGTAATTTTAAAATACATCTAAAAATCTAAATTAACAAATTAAACAATCAAACTTTAATTAAAATTAATTAAGCAATTTAAATTTAAATCCAATTAATAAATTTAATCAAGATTAATTAAACAATTCAAAATACATTTTTTTTAATTAGAGTGCTGAGCAATTTAAAATTTAACTTTAATTAAAATTTAATTAATTAATCTAATTAATTTATGCACATAAAATAAAAGAAAATGCAGAAATATAATATTTTCAATAATTCAGCCTAATTACAAATTAAAAATGGCTCTCCAACAAAGAAATATCTCTCAAAGCAACTGCTCGCCTCCAAGTAATAGCTCTCGGAACAAAGCTTTCCAAACAATTGATAGCTCTCAAATATTGGTGAAACAACTCAAACTTTAAGCATCTCTTACAAACAATAAAACTCTCGATCAAACAAATAACTCTAGTAGCCCCTGTAGCTACCTGTGAACACTTTGAGCTGTTGTAAGTACAATCTACCTGCAAGAAAACAAATATAACATTAATATCAAATATAACTAGCAATGTAAAGCTACACCTAAATAGAGCAAAACAAGTATTGGAGGGGTAGTTAACTATGAAGACTTAGACTCATAGGAAGTAGAATCCATATCTAAATAAACCCTGTTACTACTCTCAGGGGAAATCTGATTAAATGTTAAATCGAATTCACCTCACGAAAATTAGAACCTTAAGCTTACGAGAGTAAGGTTAGTGCTTATATTTTTCCTGAGCGAATAATAATAATAGGCCTTTTAATGCCTTCTAATCTTGTCCACTTGTAGGTTGTGTCCCATAGGTGACATTTCTTGTTTAGGATTTTTATAGTGGCAAGATGGTTTGAAGGATAAATTTGGAGGTGCCTATACTAAGTTCATTTTGAATTCCATTTGGGGTTTGCAATGCTTTAATATTGTTAGACACTAATTGACCCATAATTAGATTGACTTTCTTTGTAAAATCATCCAATATGTGGTGAAAGTAAATTTGTCAGGATTATTATACTAGTAAGCAAAATATAAAAGTAGAATTAGATATGTAATAATGTTTTAATCTGTAGTTTTCAATGGATTTTAAGTATGTATAATAATGAGCCTTTTTTGTATGCACTTGATTATTATTATTGGGTAGAATTCTACTACTTTATATTGTCTAGGTAGTAGGTAGGGCTCTCTTTTGGTAGAGCTTTCCTAGGCAAGGATAATCTTTAGTTCTTGATGGAGAACTAGTAATTTAGTCTAATTAATAATTGAATATTTATACCTATGAAAATATCAAATCGAGCTCCATTGCCAAATATTATCTATGGATGAAGCCCTTGAACCTCAAAACTGTGCCAGTATAAGTTTCTCATATGGACTGATGTTGAAGTTGCTGAGTTTGCTGTGAAAGGGTATTAGCGTTAAGGAATATGCAAGGATTAGAACGTGTAAGAATGAGGGAGTCCAAGAGGAAGAAATGGCAGATGAGAGAGAGGGAAATGAGAGAGAAACACAAAAAGGGGTGGTTACTAAGAATTGGGGTGGTTTCAACAAATCAACAAATATGCTTCATTATCTCAGCATACCCATAGGGTGTTTATATGAGAAAAAGACCTGAGGTAAAAGTTGAAGATATTATAAAAGAAGCCTGAAATCTATCTCCAAATAGATAAGTCCAAACTCCAAAGATGAATTTAAAAGAAAATTCAGATGTTTCCTAGAACATAAATTTACCAACAAAACAAAAAATGTCTAATTAATCCCATTGTTGACGTTAAAAGTATGTCTTGATCAGATGATCAGCATCAACACGGAAGTTCTTTACATCACCATAATGATAAGTGAAATCACCACAAATAAGCACAGAGCTAAACAAAGAAAGACAAACCTTTGTAAATTACTGCTAGGAGGTAAAGTTGTCAGTGCTCCAACCAACACTCCATATCAATCTACAATTCTGATGCTTATCCACCAGCTCATGTAGTATGCACTCCTTCCAAGATTCATGTACTTCACTGGTTTCTTAGATAGGGATAGTCCCACCGATCCAGCCAATCAAGATCTACTTAAGGCACAGATCCTGGACACATGACCGGGTAAGGTACCAAAATATTTGGAATTAACTTGGGCTCTTTAAAGAGGTAGAAGTCGTTTCTTCAACATTTGGTTCTTTTATCCTGCTCAGTGTTCATTTCTTCTTCTAAATATTGCCTTCCATTTAACACATAAAAACCATCAAGTCTGTTGATTTAAGTTCCAGTGTTTCTTTATATGTATAATTTCTGTTGTCACTTCTCAGATTTATTAACTTTCGTGAATCGGTTTGCATATTTTTTGTTGTTTCACAGTCTGCAGCACTAATGGGTATTGGACTTCTATACGAAGGGTCAGCACATCCATTAACTACAAAAATTTTGTTGGTAATTGATTTACTTTCTGTAATCTCCTTTTTTTATTATGGCCTTAGTTAGGCTTACGTTGATGTTTTATTTTATAAGACTAGATTATACATTTTTCTCATCCTCTGTTAGTGAACTGTTATCTGTGGTTGTTAAAATTATGTTGAAAACTGGTACGGGATTGGGAACATCTTGATTGACGGTATATGGTAGAGTTTAATTTTAGAGGAAAAGATTATATCTTCCTGCAGTCATATATTAGAAGCTCACTGATTACTACTTATCTAAGTAAAAGGTATCTTAAACGGATTAATTATTTGATAGTGCAGGCTCTCAAACATCAACTTCAAAATATTTAACAAATTCATGCCCCAATATGATTGTGGGGATGCTTTTAGTGAAATAGGTAAATGATTATTAGTGCCGTCAAACATGTTCAATGTTTGAATCTTGGTTCTGCAAGCTTTGGCTACTTACATTTTAGGTCTTCATATTGTTTATGAAATGAACTTCTACATATATTACTTGAAGAGTTTTTCCACACTTGTAATCAATGATTTAATGCCTTAATGATTTCTTTGAAAATACTGAAATATACTATGCCAAATAAACATTTGTCTTTCTCTTCAAACATGAATTATTGTTTACAAATTTTCAATTACGGTTGGCATATTTTATTTTCTTTGATGCGAAAGCATCAAGGGTGATCAGTTATTGTAGAATTAGTAGTAACTATAACTATCAATGTGCACATCTGTCTTTTATTTTTGGGTGCAAATGAGTTAAAAGATAGCAGGCATCTATTTTTCTCACTTTCAAAATTTGGACAAACATTTTGATTGGCCTGTAGCACTACCCAATCTTGTTTCTTTTTTTATTTTTAGAAATCAAACTAAGGATTACCGGTATTGGTTTCATATTCTAGATGTATAGTCTTCTATTTCTATTTTATAATATATTTTGTAAAAGAAAAGTTGACTTCTTTGTGATATCAGCCACCTGTTTGTTAAACTGTTCATTACATTGTATTTTTATCTAGAATTTGTCTCTCTAATGATTTATTGCTGGTTCAACATCATTTTTGGTTGATTTCCTTACAGGGTGAAATAGGGCGCAGAAGTGGCGGTGATAATGTGCTTGAAAGAGAAGGTTATGCTGTCGCAGCAGGATCTGCTTTGGGGCTTGTTGCTCTAGGTTTATGATATCATGAAACCAGAGAAACTCTAGTATTTGTTATTACATGGCAATCTCTATGTTTTTGTTTAATTTAATTAAAAATATATATTTTCTGACTTTAAGGCAGAGGCAATGATGCATTTAATTTCATGGATGCTTCTATTGATCAGCTTTTCCAGTATACTGGCAGCAAAGGAGTTAACAATGTATTTGATTGAAGCAACTTCATTCCTGTCCTTTTTTTTTTTTTGCATTATCACATCGTCCAATATTTTAGTTAAATTATATTTACTCGTTAGACTTCTACATAAAATTATTATTTCTTTTCCATTGTTGTTTTTTGCAGGAGAAGCCTTTTCACATAGGACCATCATCAGATGATCACAGTCGAAGCATTGGGCAGGTTATTTGCACTTTTAACTTCATCTGCATTTCCTTCCTACATTGTAATTTCCTTTCTATCTCTTTTCTTCCAGATTTGTTTGGTAATGCAATGAGGTGAACCTTGCAGCTTCATTTGAAGTGTTAAAAATTGAACGTCTTATCCTTTTTTTATTTTTATTTTCTTGATTTAGATGTTAGAAGGGACACACATCAATGTTGATGTAACAGCACCTGGAGCGACAATAGCACTAGCTCTTATATTTTTAAAGGTGATTTCTAACTCCAGTGATTCTTTTGAAAGCTAGAAAAGGAATTGGAAAAACATCAAGTTCTATCGATTGTAATGAAAAATATTTCTGATTTCAGACTGAATCAGAAGTTGTTGCATCAAGACTTCATATCCCTTCCACTCATTTTGAGTTGCAGTATTTGAGGCCTGACTTTATCATGCTTCGGATCATTGCTCGTAGTTTAATTATGTGGAGTAGGTTGGTATTTTATCTTTGCCATCCGTAGTGAACTTTATTTGTAGAAACATATTGATACAGCTATGTTTTATTTGGTGCAGAATTTGCCCATCGAAAGGTTGGATTGATTCCCTGGTTCCCTCAATTGTGAATATTGGGATTGCGATGTTAACAAATGATGCGAATGATAATGATGAATTTGATAGACAGGCTCTTGTACAGGCATATGTTAACATTGTTACTGGAGCTTGCATTTCTATTGGTAATAATTTGTTCATTTATTTCTACATTACATCTTTCATGAGTATATTGTATGGTACTTGTATTTACTATTGTACTGGAAATAGATGGCATAACATAAAAATCTTCTATTTTCTAGCAAGTGACGGTTAATTTGATTGGAGGATGATTTATAAAAGTAATCTCAAATTGTTGGGATAAAGCTAATAATAATGCTTGTGTCACGATCCGGACCAAAGGTTCGAATTAATGAGGCGAGAACAGACAGTTGGTCGGTGAATTAAATTTTCATTTGCTAAATCTCCAATACACTAAATGAGCTACTAAAAAAAATAAATTGATACAAAATCATTAAAATACTTTTTTTTTGGGGTGTGCCATGTCTACGGTACATATTTTTACATATTCTATTCATTTTGATTATAATAAATTATACATGAAAATGTTAGAGCAACTAAAAACAAACTACAACTCAGTGAGTAAAATATGCTTCTAAATTGCAGTAACTCAAGGCAATTGGAACAATATGCATGATCCCTTTTTCATTTCATATCATAAAATAATTTCATTTAATCATATCATTTTATCAACACTTTCAATGTTTTGCATAAATCCCTGCAAGGGCGCTGCCCCTTGACCCCACATGTACCGCTATGCACAGGTCAAACCCCGCAATGGTGCTGCCCCCTTGGAGCCCCGGCAACTCTACATATTGTTGTATTCATCATCTTTAGTAAAGTTGTTAATGTTAGTCAGCTTCTTCATGAGTGTATGCTTTATATAAGTTTTCTTCATAAGTGCATGCTTTAATGATATTTCATATTCATGTTTATTATTTTATAATTCTTATAAAGTTTACGCCATGTTCAAAATGGCACACGTCGCGTCGTGCGCTATGCCCCATAGCTCCAAAAGGATCTTTGTTCCATGGTGCACCATTCGCCTTTAACAGTTATGCTTTAGTCTGAGTAGTCCTGATATCTAAAACATGATCAATTTGATCATCCTTTCTTATAACAGAACTAGTAACCAGTAAAGTCTCTACATCTACAAAATCATCTGGATTTTCTTCATACAAAGAAAAGTCAGCAACATTAAATACAGGAGAAGTGCCAATAGTGATTTATATTTAACATTTGCCATACGGAGCTTTTCGAGGACTTGCTGTTGGATTTATTTAATGTGATCAACATTTCTATGGCTTCAGTATTAATTTTATTAGGTAAGGGTAAACAAGTTCTATCCAAAATGTGAGGAATGAACTGACCATAAATAATTTCAAAAGGAGTTTTTCTAGTGGATCGATTAATAGAATTATTATAGGCAAACTCAGCTTGGGAGAGAATCAAATCTCATTGGGAAGGTTTTTCACCAGTAAGACATCTAAGTAAATTCGCTAAACTTCAGTTGACAACAATTTGTTCGTTTGTGGGTGATAAGTACTACTAAATTGAAGAGTAGTTCCCAACTTAGCCCAAAGTGTTCTCCAAAAATGGCTCAAAAATCTAGTGTCCCTATCAGATGTAAATGTTCGGGATATGTCATGAAGACGAACAATTTCTTTAAAAATTAATTTAGCAATATGTGAAGCATCAGAAGTTT
Source organism: Dendrobium huoshanense (assembly GCA_016618105.1). Classification (NCBI taxonomy): domain Eukaryota; kingdom Viridiplantae; phylum Streptophyta; class Magnoliopsida; order Asparagales; family Orchidaceae; genus Dendrobium; species Dendrobium huoshanense. Next base: position 29,728,876 of record CM028352.1, on the reverse strand, counting down.
TTTTTGCATGGAATAAAGTATGCCATTATATTAAATCGGTCCACAACGAAAAATACAGAATCAACTTTTCGTGCAGTAACAGGCAGCCCTAAAACAAAATTCATAGAGATATCTTCCCAAGATTTTTTTGGAACAGGAATGGGAGTATATAAGCTAGTGTTTTGAGATGTTTCTTTGAAAGATTGATAGGCTTTACATTTTTTTATCAGTTTAGCCATTTATTTTCTTATGTGGGGCTAAAAATATTTCTTCTCAACTAAAGCAATAGTTTTCCCTTGGCCAAAGTGCTCACCTAGACCCCCGCTATGAAGTACTTGCACAAGTTATTCTCGTAAAGAATTTTTTGTGATACAGAGTCTAGAACCTTTGAATAAAAAGCCTTGTTGAATGGTAAACTGGGCAGACTGGTCAATTCTCGATGTGAGACAGAATTCTCAAATATCCTTAAAGTTTGGATCATTAGCATAAGTGTCTTTTAAGAAATCAAAGGAAGTTATGGTTGGGTACAAAGTTACCAAAAGATAAGATATACTTAATGCATCAGCCACTTTATTTAACATTTCAGTTTTATATTTGATATGAAAGGAATACTCTTGCAGAAAAGAAGTTCATTTGGAATGTCTTTTGTTTAAAATTTTTTGGGAACCTAAGAATTGTAGAGCTTCATCAGTGTTTAAAACAAACTCTCTCTGAATAAGATAACATCTCCAAAATTCCAAAGCTTGAACGATTGCATAAAATTCCAAATCATATGTTGAATATCTAGATGGAGAATTGTTTAATTTTTCACTAAAATATGCAATTGGTTTACCTTCCTGGCTAAGCACAGCTCCTATACCAATATGTGAGGCATTGCAGTCAACTTCAAATATTTTATCAAAATCTGGTAAACTAAGAATGGGAGCTTGACTCATTTTTGCTTTGATTATTTGAAAGGTTTGTTTAGCTTCAGGGGTCCATTTAAAAATTCCTTTTTTAAGACAGTCAGTGATATGTACAATTAAAGTGCTGAAATTTTTTATGAATCTATGATAGAAAGATGATAGACCGTGAAATCCTCTCACCTCACTGATATTCTTTAGGGTCGACCATTTTTGGATCGCTTCAATCTTAACAAGGTCAACTTTAATTCCTTTAGCAGACAAAATATATCCTAAAAAGGTCAAACTTGGAGTCATAAAAGAACATTTCTTCATATTGATGTACAATTTTTGTTCTCTTAAAGTTTACAGGATTTGTTTCACATGATTAAGATGCTCAGAAGAATGAGTGTTATAAATCATAATAACTTCAAAATACACAACCACAAATTTTCCTATGGAAGGTCTTAAGACATGATTCATCGTTCTCATAAACGTACTAGGAGCATTAAATAACCCAAAAGACATGACTAGCCATTCATACAATTCTTCCTTGGCTTTGAACGCAATTTTTCACTCATCCCCTGGTCTAATCCTAATTTGATGATACCTACTTTTCAAATTAATTTTAGAAAAAAATTTCGCTTCACTAAGCGTATCCAACATAACATGCCTAGGTATTGGAAACCTATATTTGATGGTTATTTTATTTATGGCACGGCTATCCACACACATCTTCCAGATTTCATCTTTTTTAGGTGTAAGTAAAGTAGACACAACACATGGACTCTGGCTTTCTTTGATTAAATCCTTATCTAAAAGTTCAGTGACTTGCTTATATAGTTCTTCATGTTCAGCAAGACTCATTCGATAGTGAGGAAGATTGGGTAATGTTGCTCCAGGGATTAAGTCAATGTGATGTTGAATATCTCTCATCGGGGGCAAAGCCTCTGGCAGTTCTTCAGGGTTTATGTCAAAAAATTCATCAATTAAAGGTCGTATTTTTTTGAGAATTTGAGAGGTTGGATCAGACTCTTTTCCTAACACTAGATATGTTATCTCAGATTGTTTCAACTCATTTATGTTAAGGAGTAATTTAGGAATATTTGCTTTTGTTCTTTTGGTATCTTGGCATGTGGGTTAGGAATGTGCTTTTGAGGGTACAGACTGAATTCCTTATTATTTTGAGTTATAGTGTATGTGTTCTTTTCCCCACTATGAATTGTTTTATGATTAAATTGCCAGGGACGACCCAATAAGATAGGATAAACTTCAAGAGGCATGATATCACAAATAACCTGACCTTTATAAGAGCTTCCAATTGATAGGTTAACAGTGCATTGCTTTGTGATAGGAACTTCACCTCTTTCTTTGAACCAAGAGATTTTGTAAGGTTTAGCAAGTGGTTTTGATTTCCGTTTAAGCTTATTTACTATTAGTTGTGAGACAAAATTAGAAGAACTACCACTATCAATCATTAAAGTACAGAGTTTTCCTTCAAAAGTGCAAGTGGTTCGAAAGATGTTCCTCATTTATCTCCATTTTCAATTTTAGTAGTTAGGACTTATCTGATTACTAAGAATTGGTCATCTTGGTTTCCTTCTACGTCAATCCTTTCTAACTCAATCTCATTTTCTTGTTCAGTTTCATTTTCTTCTTCCTCTTCTTCTAATTCCTCATCATTATCAATGTAATTAGATCTAGAAGGGTTGTTTTTCTTACAAGCAGTTGAAAGATGTCCGTATAACCCGCATTTGTAACATGGTCCAATAAGCTTGGGTGGTTCAGTCGGTTTGGGTCCCATCAATCCCTTTATATAAAGTTTGTGTTTCAAATGTTTTTGTTCACACATTAGATGTTCCAGCAGAAGGTTGTGAAGATTGGATTTTTATTCCACTGGTTTGTCGTCGCTTAAATGGCTCAGGTGCCTTATTATGACTTCTTTGTTGTTGCTTCTCAATTTTTAAGGTCATTCGATAAGATTCGTCAAGTTTGATTACGTGATGTAGGTTTAATTGATCTTGAATTGCTCATTTCAACCCATAAATGTATCTAGTGATAGTTCGTTCTTTAGATTCATCTAGATCATTTCGAGATTGATGTTTATAAAAGGTTTCAGTGTATTCCTCAACTGTTTGGTATCCTTGACGAAGATTATTAAATTCTTGGAATAAAGTTCGTGAGTGATCAGAAGGCAAAAACTTCGCCCTCTTTTTTTCTTTTATCCTATCCCAGGTTTGAATTTTATCCTTCCCTCGTCTTAGCCTATTATTTTGAAGATTTTTCCACCAAGTTAAGGCGTGACCTGTGAGTTTTAAGCTAGCAAACTTAACTTTCCTATTATCATGGATTTCCTTCCATTCAAAAATTGGTCCATTTTTTCTATCCATTCGATGAATTGATCGGGTTATAGCTTACTTTCAAAGTTATGAACGTCAATTTTTATCCCATGATCGCAATTCCTATGAAGTCTATTTTGATTCCTATAGATTTCTTCTTCACTTTCAGAGTTTTGAGCATTAACATTGTTGACATTCAAATTTGCAAGGGTGTTAGCCATATTGTTTATTTGATGTTGTAAATTAGCCAATTGTTGCATCATTTGTTGCCAATCCACTTGGTTGTTTTGATTAGCCATTTTGTTTCAAGAAATAAAAAAACTCACACACCAACCTAGGATATGTTAACCTTGGCTCTGATACCAAACTTGAGGCTGACAACTAAATAGAAAAAAAAACCACAACGGAGAGCATAATGGCTAGTATAACTTTTCTCGATTTAAAATTTAGAAAGCCAACACCAAACAAACCTCCAAACAAATGAAAGATAGACAAAAAACGAAACTAAAATAAAAATAAAACAAACTACCATCATAACAAACAGCTAGTGGTCACCTCACATGCATCGAAATAGTAGGTAAGATAATAAGTGCTTAAAGACATGCAAACCAAAGGTCCACCACAACAACTTTGGGCCAACGTCCACCACAAGACTCCTCCGGCAAATGCTACCAAACCAGCCAACAACACTTTCAAGAGCTTGAGAACAAAGATACAAGTGGGGTGGAAACTTGTGGAAAGAAGAAGAAGATAAGAATCTCAAGACGAAATCAAAGAGAGGAGAAGAGAAGTGGAAATAGCTCGCAAGCTTTCCAAGAAGAAACCCTCAGGTTTAAGTAGTTTTCACTCACCAAAATCAGATTCCAATTGTCACAAATTAGCCACAATATATAGGAGAGGAGAGGGAGCCAAACAGCCCAAACAGTCACCCAATGAATCCAATCAGCAAAGGGGAGGAAGAAGGCCAGAAGGAAGCCGAAGGGAGCATCACCCGAAAGGCCAGCAGGACACATCCAACGAACAACCAGCACCAAGGGGGAAGGAACTGGGCTAGGAGAGAACCGAGAAGCTAAAATAGAGGGGGAATGAACCCGGCCAGCAGCTTAATGAGCTGAAAAAGGCAGCAGCTCAGAATAGTGAGCTGAAAAAGGTAGCAGTACACAGCAGCTCCCCAACTAGGCAGCAAAAGCCAAAACAACCAAACCCAAACCAAGGAACCAAGTCAGCCCAAAAGCCATGGCACCAAAGAAACTAGCACACCCAAGGCAAGACATGACTAAAAGCACAACCTACACATGATCATAGGTTGCCTTCCATCATAGGGTAGAAAATAAAACAAAATAAACATAAAATTCAAATTACAATATAGTTCAATAAAAATTCAAAAATTTAAATATGCATGCATCAATCATCCTCAATAATTCATTTTCTTTCCAACGTGTAATGCTACCTATATTCTTCTAAACCTTTTTTTTTAAGTTTCTGCCACGTAATGATTTTAGGGTTAAAGTATGCTGGTACTAGAAATGGCGATGCACAGGAGTTGCTCTACAACTATGTCATTTTCTTTCTTGGCGAGGTAAAAAAATCTTGTCGGATACTGCTACATCTTTCTTAAATATTATTATGATAAATTTCTTGTTCCTATATGCAGATAAAGTATGTTTCTCACTCGAGTAAGAATGATTTTCCTAAGGGACTCCTGCAGCATGTTGACCGAGGAACTTTGGAGATGTCATTGCATCTAGTTATTCTCTCTCTATGTGTGGTTAGAATATATATCACCTATCATGTTATTTATTTTACTATCGTTGTACTTATTGTTTCATATATACAAGCACTAGAAAATATTAGATTTGAATTTCAATGTTAGTTTTAACTTTTTGGACATCTCGTAGCCAGATTCAAATTAGATCCATCATGCATTCTTTTCTTCCTGTATAGTTTTCAGGGTTGACTATTTTTTGACAATTATCTCAATGATAAATATGATTTCAGTATTATTTAGGATTATCTTTGCCGTGCAAAGTATGTCTGCTAATATTATCTATCCTATTCATGGGCCCAATTCCTGTAAGATTCTTTTTCTCTTCTGTACCCTCCACCATGCAATTGATGCCTATGTCACTCCTTCCACTGTTCTACCTCGTAGTGTTGTCTTTCTTTTCTTTTTTTAGTCGTCTTATTATCTTTAACAAGCTATATAATCATGATAATTATCGCATATCTGAAAATGCATCATAATGACTAATGTCCAGAAATGGGTTGTTACTTTTAAGACTTGCCTTGTGAGCCTTAATATTTAATTAATAAGAGGGAAGTTACAGATCTTCAATAAATAATACTACACTGGGCAGAGTAATAACTTCAGTTGATATTGGACGTTGCAATAATCAAAATAACATAATGATCTTAAACTTCCTTATCCATTTGAAACTGTTGAACCTTAATTTGAAGATTTATTATGTTGGCCATACTAGTGTCTTGCACAAGCTAGAATTGTAATTTGCATGATATTTCCTTGCGTGGTCTTCTGCTTCACTTCTTCTTGTATAGTTCTAAATAGAAATCTTAGCTCCTCTCATTGGTCAAATTTAAAATCCCCCTGTTGCGTAAAAGACTAAGAAAAAATATTAAGGAAAATATTTTATCCAATGAGGTTGAATGGAATTAGCAGAGCATGCAATTTTAGAAATAGACATGTGCTATTTCAGCTTTTTGATGTATTATATTAGCGTTTTTTGAGAAATTGGTCTTGCTATAAACTCAAAATGTTTTAGGGTAAGGCGTCCTGAAGTTAGTTTAACTTTTGAGTAGTTGTATGAAGGTAGACATATTAAGAATATGGAATGCTTTTATTTTATTTTTTGTTTTTTATTTAATTTTTTGTCTTGGTTTTACTAAGGGACTGCTTATTTTATTATAAATCTGTTCTTAACTAAATAAACGGCATGAAAATTTTTTTATGCTAACCTTATTATTGATATCTTCGTAAATCTATTGCAAAGTAATTGAAACTAAAAATGATTTGATATTGCTTCGCTAAAAGATTATTCTAAACTAAAATGCCTCATGGTTGCTTATAATTTTTGTTAAGAGAATAATTAATTAGTGATGGAAGGTGCTTGCAAAGCTGTCAAAAAATTCCAAACACCTTTAAGGCTAGATGGCTATCCAACAATTGAGACATTAGACACTTGCCCGATTCAGTGAGACATTAGGCAGTTGTCCGATTCAATGAAACATCGAATATTTGGCTGGTTGAAGTGAGAGGCATTAAGAGGATGTTTTAGATTGAAGGGCTTTGGGTGTAAAATATTTTAAATGCAGTTGTTGCTAAGTGCCACCACTGGCCACCGTCGTTGCCATAGCTAACTGCCGCCATATAACACCGCATGCTGCCATCGACTGCGCCATTATTGCCACCACTGAACATAGCTATCAGACTTTATTTTAAATTCATTTTACTTCAAACCAAATGCAAAAAAAAAAAAAAAATCTTTTATTTGTTTTACACTCAACTAAATAACACTAAAACATTTTAAAAACTGGCACATATTTAATATTATATCCCCTTTATTCCACATTCGTTTTTAGCAAATCAGATAAACCCATAGAAGTAAATAACTATTATCACTTAATAAAGTTATTTAAATTATGAGGAATATTTTGGAAGATATAAATAATAGTTATCACATTAAACTATTTTGAAAAAATAATCATTTTTGAAGGGTACAAATAATAATCATTATATTAAACTATTGGACAAAATTGTGAGCTCCGAAAATTCTGCCCCAGCCGCGCAGACTGTTATTTGTTTTCTTTTATTTAGATAGGGAGTTTTAACGAATTAAGTTCCGGGGTAAATTTTGGAAGGCAGATGAGTTTGTAGATAAGACACTACCCAGAGATTTCGCCCTCATTTTGTGTGGACTTTATGATCTGAGTTATGGTTTCCTATAGGCGCAAGCCCCTATAGTTAATTAATCCTCCCGATCACGGGAGAGAACTTTCGATTAAGGCTAGTCGTCAATCAGATACGTAGAGATACGTGATATCTGACATATAGTAGCAGCATGGATTTGGATTTGAAAATTGGGTTTGAATTTGGGTATTTGGAAAGGTTGCTATTTGAATGCTTTACATTTTTGCAACTTATGTAGTTTTGATGATTCCAAATATTATTGTTCAAATGTGTAGTTATCTCCTAACAATTTTAGAAGATTTGTATTTGCTCTTGTGTGTACTAACATTTTAGGAAAATCAGACTCCAGACTACGAAAACTTCAAATCAAATTCAACATGAGATACTTTGTTAATTTGAAACTTGCATTTTTCTTTTAATTAAATTTGAAAGGGAGTGATTGTAATTGAGTGAATAAAAACATACACACACACATAAGGAGATCATAAAAAATTTATACTGATCGTACGGGACGATATCCGATCGTACGGGACGATCAGACAGTTATCTCCTATAGAGCACATGGAACGAATAGGAACTTGCTCGAAAAATTTTTCTAAGTCATATTCGTCCATGACGAAATTAATCATCGTCCAGGACGATTGGTTCACTGTAAAATTTTCGTCCAGACAAATTTTATCATCGTCCGTGGCGACTGGTCCTCTGGAAAAATTTCGTCTAGACGAAATTAAAAATCGTCCAGGACGATCGGGTCTCTGGAAAATATCGTCCGTGGCGATTGGTCCTCTGAAAAATTTTCGTCCAGACGAAGTCAAGAATCGTCCAGGACGATCGGTTCTCTGTAAAAATTTCGTCCAGACGAACATATTTTCGTCCAAACGATTAACCGACTTAGAACAGTTTTCAGCAGTTTCTAGAACTGACATTGTAATAACTGTTCGTACAGGACGAACTTAAATTCGTACAGGACGATCAGCTGTACGAAGACATTTCGTACACATTCAAATAGGGTCGTTTTAGATCGTTTAAGTAAAATCGTCCAGGACGATCCACGATCGAACAGGACGATCCACTACGTACAGAATTTAAAACTTGCAGTTTTTGGGCGGTTTTTCTTGTCTTTTATATAAATAGTCCAAATTAGGCTGCCACCCAATCTTTTTGTCATTTGATTTTCGTGCCTCTTGAGAGAATAGCCAATGAGAGAGTGGAAGAGAGCATTTAAGGGAGGATTCCTACCACTGGAGCGAGAAGGCTTCACTTGGATTTCAAAGGTAAGAGTCTCTACTTGTGAATTGGGATTACTTCACTCTTTTCCTTTTTTCTTCTAGATTCTTGTGAGAAGATCAGTCAAGGAGATTCGGTTCTCTGCCGACACCTGGAGAGTGTGAACAGCCAAAGGGTTCTCTGCCCACACTTGGAGAGTGTGAACAGCCGTAGGGTTCTCTGCCCACACTAGGAGAGTGTGAAAGGACGGACGGTTCTCTGCCAACATTGAGGATTGTGTAAAAGGACGGACGGTTCTCTGCCAACACTGGGGATTGTGTAAAAGGACGACGGTTCTCTGCCAGCACTGGGGATTGTGTAAAAGGACGACGGTTCTCTGCCGCACCGGGTAGTGGTGAAAAGAGTGTGTTGTAAAGGCTTCTCCGTCTTGCTGTGGGTGCAAAAGGAGAGTCACTATTGGTTTTAGTGCAATACTCAGAGGGTGTCTCTGAGGAGTGGATGTAGGTCTGGTTATAGACCGAACCACTATAAATCTGGTGTCATTTACAATTTTTTTTTTGTTTCCGCATTTTATTTTAATTTTTAACAACTTTGTGGTTGAAAAATATTTTCTAGAAAAACTTTAAAAGAAAAATTTTTATTTCGGCTCAACTTAATCTTCAAAGAGGGTTTAAAATTTTTAAACTACCAATTCACCCCCTCTCTTGGTAGCCTTGGGAAATTAACTTAGGCTTAACAACCTAATTACTAGATTCAACATGTATGCCTTAAAAATAACTGGTCCTTTATTAAAGGTTCTTAGATTGGTTGATGGAGAGAAGAAACCCCCAATGTCTTACATATATGAAGCAATGGATAGAGCAAAAGAGGCAATTGCTGCAAGGTTCAATAACAGTGATAAGTATAATCAAATTTTTAAAATGATTGATAAAAGATGGGAAGTGCAATTACATCGGCCTCTACATGCAGCGGGACATTTTTTAAATCCTGAATATTTCTTCAATAACCCTGATATTGCCAAGGATAAGGAAATAGCTGATGGTCTTTATTAATGTATTAGAAGATTATCTCAAGATGTAGCTGAAGAAGATAAAATCAGTAATGAATTAAGTTTATACATTAGGGGTGAAGGACGTTTTGGTATTCCTCCAGCTGTAAGACAAAGAACTACCCGATCTCCAGGTATCATTATTTACAAAAAAAATTAAGACTGATTTGTTATATAATATTGAAAAAAAAAATTCATTTCTTCTAGCTGATTGGTGGTTGGCATATGGACAAGAGCTCCCAATTTACAAAGATTTGCTATCAAAGTCCTAAGTTTAACATGTAGTTCATCTGGATGCGAACACAATTGGAGTATTTTTGAACATGTAAGTATTTTACAATGTATGTGTTGATTTTTTATATATGTTCATAATATAGTAATGTAATAATATTTTAATTGCAGCTTCATAGCAAACGGAGAAGCAAATTGGATCATGGTCGCTTAAAGGATTTAGTTTATGTGAAATATAATAGAGCACTGATTTGGAGATTCAATCATCGTGATGTCATTGATCCTATTTCTTTGACTGAGATAGATGATGCAAATGAATGGCTAACAGGAAAATTAGATAATGAGGCTGATGAAGAAAATGACTTTATTACTGGAGAGGAAGATTTAACTTGGACAAGTGTTGCTTAAGCTACTGGTGTTTATGATAAAAACTATAATAGTTGGGAAAGATCTAAAGGGAAAGAGAAAGAATCTTCAATTAGGCATGATGTTGCTATTAAAAATGATGATAAGGAGGGTGATGAAAAGGATTGTGAAGTAGGAGACGATGTTGAAGAAGATAATGAAGGTTTTTTAACATTTGCTGATGATGATGATTCCCAAGAAGAGTAGATTAAATTCATATTTGATCTTTTAAAAAAAGATTGTAATATTTGAATTATGAGATATTTGGATGTTACTTAGTCGAACTTATATATGTTATGGTTGTCTTTTATTATTATGATAGCTTGTTTTTCATTTTTAATAATATTTCATATTCATGTTTATTATTTTATATTTTTTATATAGCTTACGCCATGTTCAAAATAGCGCGCGCCGCGCCGTGCGCTATGCGCCATGGCTCCAAATGGACCTTTGCGCCATGGTGCGCCATTCGCTGTTAACAGGTATGGTCCAAGGGGACCTTCTTGACCTGGGGTGAATGTTTGTCTAAAGGGATAAATTTGAATCCACCTTAGCTAACAGAGGACTTTGTGCATATTCATCATATCCTATATATTCATATCTAACGAATTTGATGCCACTAAGGAGCGTATTGGCTCTGGCCATAACCGGTATTTTGTCGTGCCATTTGGCGGCAAAACCACTCGGTTCAGAGGGCCCCGGGTCATAACCGTTTATCCTGCGGTGCCATTCGGCGGCAAAACCGCCGGTTAGAGGACACGTACTACGTCCTTAATGGTAGGAGATTGTTTGAGAATGGATCATAGTGATATTTTTGACTAGGCATTAGCTCTCTATGAGCTGAAGAAAATTTTAATTTGTCCACCTCGGTAAATTGTTGCGAAGGGCGGATGGATTTTGCTTTATGTGATTGATGGCTTGATTTCAATTTTAAATATTTTTGGGATTTTAAGATTTTGTGGATTTTTTTGGATTTTTGTGGAATTTTGGATAGCATTTAAAAATATTTGGAATGGACCCATCCGGTTGAGATTTACATTCAACACAGCCTTCATCAGGGTGTTTGGGGGCATTTTCATTTGTAGCTTGTAGCTTGTACCTTGTCAACTCTGTTTGACTGTCGACAAAGGATCAGGTTTCACGGGCTTTATGTTATTATTAATGAATTCTCTTGATCATACGCCCTGAAGGCCTAATATGAATGTATTAAAATAAATGCACCGGTCGCCATAACCGTGCATTTGTTTGAAGGTTCGAACCCTGTCGACTCCTATTGACCCATATAGAAAGATCAGGTTTGAACTTGAATTCACTTGTCGACCCGCGTAACATCGCTAGACGTCACGTCTGTACCAATAACACGCTCGCTGGGGCCCATGCGGGTGTTTTGGGGTCATTTTGTAATTAAACCCTGTCTACTCCCTTTTACCTGCCTAGGAGGATCAGGTTTAAATTTAATAACCCGCGCAACATCCCTAGACGTCACATGTGTACCAATAACATGCTCGCCGGGGCCCTTGCAAGTTTTTGGGGGCATTTTGTAGTTAAACCCTGTTTACTCCCTTTTACTTGCCTAGAAGGATCGGGTTTAAATTTAATAACCCACGCAGCATCCCTAGACGTCACATGTGTACCAATAACAATCTCACCGGGGCCCTTACGGGTGTTTGGGGGCATTTTATAATTATTGATTGAACCTTGTCGACTCCTACTTACGTGCTTAGGAGGATCGGATTCAACTTTACTGACCCGTGCCGCATTCCTAGGCGTCACGTGTGTACCAATAACACACTCGTCGGGGCCATGCGGGTATTTGGTTGCTTTTACCCCTTTTAGTGTACCTATGTGTATACAAATGACGGTGCACGTGTGGGGGTACTTTGAAATATTTATAGACGTCTTCTGTCCACTTATGTGAATGTTGCTGATCCGGTGGCGGGGTGTAGCAGCTTCTGAATAGAGTTGTTCGTTGCTTTGTATTGGTAGACTGTCGTGCACTACTTGATGCTTTATGCAGATGGATTGTAATGCACTAACGAAACTCCTGTTTTGGATCATAGGAGCTTGCATTTGTTGTAGTACTTCAATATTTGCACACAGACAATATGTTGGATGCACGACTACTATTCATCAAGAAATTTGCAAGCCTCCATAATCTTATCCAACTCAATGTTCATAACTTAGTTGAATTGAAATTCACTCAATCTTGATTTGATCTGGCTTTCTCTTTCCAAAACTTGTATAGAAATCAATAAGTGCTTTATCAATTATGTCGTCTTCCTTATTTTCTGTTATTGGCTTGAAGAACCCACCACTTCTGCCTTGGATGATTGTATCCTTACCAACGCCTTACACTTTGAAATCAGTGACAAGTATCTTGAATCAATAACTTGTCTTTTTCACTGCATTACTGATTTTGACATATGGAATGTGGAATGGATCTTTGGTATCAACTTATGATCATTAGCACTAATGTGTTATCATCAACTTTGATATGCAAATATGTTATTGTGTCTATATCACAGAGTAATCCATTATAGATCTTTTGTATTTATCTGTAGATAGCACGCCATATGTATGACAAGTCTTCTTTTATAATTCGTAGGCATTTACTACTGTATTTATTTGTAAGCTAGCTCCATATCCATAGCATATTGTTGTATGCATCTATAAGCAAGTGCAGTCCTTTGATTATTTGTGGGACACTATGTTTCTTGCATATGACCTCTTGATGTCATTGAGAGTTTGTATGTCATATTGTGTTGGTTTTAGGAGAGTCAAATTTCGACTTGAACTTAGTATGCGATCTTCAAACATTTCTTCTTTGCACTACCACTCTCTTTCTTTACATATGCATATAGGAGATATTATCGTTTGCGTATGATTGATTAAATATTGTGGCTTGCCATAAAATTGCATTTGGAATTCCTTGATCAGCACAAGCTTTATGCTCATTTATATCCACTTGAATGATTAAGATTCGCTTAGATCTCGATTACTTATTCATCGATCCAAGGTTTGGTTCTACATACTCCATTCAAGTTCCTTAGAGCTTTTTGTGATCCATATGGTTCAAGTTATCTGCACTGTCCTAATCAATTTCATTGTAGTTATCCCGAGTTACAATCTCGAGTCATTATTCTTTCAAGTTTAAATCAAAATCTTCTGCAATGTCTTTGTAAGTGCCTTTTTATTTGAGTTAGGCTTAGCTCGTTACACCTTAGTTTAGGCTTGATTTTGTGTAGTTCGTTAAAAGTCCATGTTTTCTGTGTCCAAAGTTTTGTTCAATTCATATGCAAGTTTGGCTCAAGTTTGAATCAAAGTCTATTATCATTTAATATGAATCAAGTCCATCTACTTTGCAGTTTGTTCAAGTCCCCCGAGTCCTCAAGTTCAAAATTGATTTTAGTTCAATTTCATTTTACTTGGGTTCAATTCTTTATTAATTCATTTATATTTTGCTCAAAAGTCCAAGTACAAGTCCTTCGTTGTTCTTTTGAGTTCAAACAGGTCCAAGTACAATCATGTTTTCACTCGAAATTTCGGCAGCCTCTCGGCGTCTCCCTGTTTAGGGGAAAACTACGAGAAAACTGGGCTTTCCCACCACGCGCAATAAAGTCGTGTATGGTAGGTGTCCTCAAACGAGGACACCGCGGCCGTGATTTTTCCGCCCACCACGCGCAATAAAGGCGTGTATGGGGTCTTTGACGGTACCTGTTTAAAAGACACAATTTGCTTTCCCCCCGCTCGGGGGTACTTATAAATGACTTCGCCTCGCCATAGGCGCCGCACCGGGGTCCCATCCCACTATGCGCAATAAAGTCGTGTATAGGTGGTTTTCAGGTGCGCCACGAACGCCGAAGTAGATTTTAGGTGATTGCTCGCTTCGTCGTAGGTGTCAGACCGGGATCCCATCCCACCACGCGAAATAAAGGCGTGCATAGGCGGTTTTCTGGTCCGCCGCATACAACGGAAGAGAGAATCTGAGTTTAGAAAAATTCATACCTTCGCGGGATTGTCGGTGTTGGCACGTGGATCGAGGGAGAGAGATAGACTTCTTATTTATTAATTATAACAGATTATGATTAATAATAATTAGTTATAATTAAAGGCAATTAATTATAATTAAGTTCAATTAATTATAATTAATAATTAATTATAATTAAAATTAATTTTGCTTAATTACAGCTAATTATTAATAATTAACTATAATTAAAGATAATTAATTTTAATTAATCTTAATTAATTATAATTAATGATTATTAATGATAATTAATATAATTAATTAAAATTACATTTAATTAATTACAACTAATTAATAATAATAATAATTAACCATAAAAATTTTAATCATAATTAACTTCAACTAATTATAATTAGTGATTAATAATAATAATTAAATATAATTAAAATAATTAATCATAATTAATTTTAATTAATTATAGTTAATTAATAATAATAATTAACTATAATTAAAGGTAATTAATTACCATCAATTATAATTAATAATTATTAATAATAATTAAATATAATTAAGATATTTAATTACGATTAAATAACATAAATATTTAATAATAATAATAATAATAATAATAATAATAATAGTAATAATAATAATAATAATAATAATAATAATAAAAACAAAATCCCTCCGCCCCCTAACTCCTCTCTGCTCATGGGAATAAGCCACAGAGGCGCGTGGAAGAGGAGGGGGGCGCTACATTCCACAGCGAGCAAACTCTAGTTGTTGCTTCCGATCAAAATGTGTAACTTGCGAACCAACAGGATAGGAAGTCATAGAGGGAGCAAAGTCGAACGGCAGCACAGGAGATTAGATTGGATGCAGCTTGGAGGCTCGGGACAAGGCAGGATGAGATCGGAACTTCGAGAGGCAGCTCCGGCTAGATGGGTCTCTCTCTCTCTCTCTCTCTCTCTCTCTCTCTCTCTCTCTCTCTCTCTCTCTCTCGGCTTGGGGTCGGCACAGGCAGAGGTGGAGTTCGGGTTAGACGGGAGGAAGAGGCCGGTTGGGTGGGGATCGGGCAGAGCAACAGAGAGGGGAAGCAAGGAAGAGAGCTGCAGGATTTTGGTGTGTGGAGAGAGCAACAGAGAGAGGAGCTTGGGCTTGCTTTTAAAGGCGTTGGAGAGCATTGCTCGAGGAGCTGCCGCAGGATTTAAGCAGGAATTCTGGAATGGCGCCATATGTATAGTGATTCGGCTGGCCTAAACGGGATTTGTGGGATTTGGCAGAAGACTCGACGGGATATGAGGTTTGATTTCATTTTTATACTCTTTGGGTATTATACAGAGGTTAACAAAAATACACAATTTTTAAGGTCAAGTGCATCATAAATTTTAAATTCTTGCTAACTTGATCATCTCAAACAAGCATTTAAACTTCTTAAGTTCATAGCATGTAAAACAGGTTAATCTAATCTTCTTTGTTAGATATTCCATCTTTGTCATCCATCATGCTTTATTCTGCACCATTGATTTTGTAGACCTCTCCCTTCCTCGATCTCTTTGGACTAATCTTCTTCATCCTCAAGAGTTACTACCTTGAAAACTTGCAATTGTAGCACTTACATTGTCTATGTTTTTTTCCCAGTGCACATACTTTTTTCTTCAACTCTTAATGTTCTTTTGTATCACCTCATGCCAAGTATCATTATAAAAAAATTATCTTGATGATAAAGGTGTTATCACCTTCTCTCTAATTAAGTCAAGGTGCTTGCCTAAGGCATGTACTTTGAGGCAAAGCACTTGGCTTCTCTCCTAGGAACACTAGTAATTGCTAATGTGGAAGGTGTGCAAGGCACTATCCTCATCTGGCTTGGACCCGGGTGCTTTGGTCAGTGCTAGGTTCACCTTTAACAAATTTGGTGGCTGTTCGTGCACAGGCTTTAATTCATTGCCTTCCCTCCGAACTATCAAAGATAGGAGCATCCAATCATTTACCAATTTGCTTTCTTAAATTGTGTCAGTTTTTCATTTTTCTATACTTGTGTGCTGGAAAGACAGTTGACTGGTGCGAGAACTTTATTTCATGATACATTTTCTGTTATTTTACCGTCTTAGTTTTTCTTTTAAATCTGCCTGATTTATGATTTTTTTTTTTCAAAATTACTCTTACACTAGGTTATGGCTGGTTCCGGGCATCTACAGACATTTAGATTACTAAGGTACCTTCGAAGCCGAAGTTCCGTGGAAGGTCACATGAGTTATGGAATACAGATGAGTGTAAGTTTGTGAGCAAATTAAGTTTCCTTTGCAAATTTGGATTTGGAAACATGATAGCATTATCTGATCTTGCTTTGGTCCTTTCAGCAATTAAAGTATTTTATGTTTTTGTTGGCCTTATTAAATATGCTTAGTTACTTTGAAAGCAAATATCATTTTCCAAAATTGTAGCTGTTGAGATTATTCCTCTTATTTTGCTTTGCATATTATTCTGTTGTCATGGTTGTTTTCATAGTGAAAACTTTCCAAGTAGCAGTTTTTCCTTCATTTTAATTAAATTGTTAAATGATGCTTAGCAGTATCGTTTACTTCCACTCAATTAATATTGAGCATATATGGCATTCAAGATTTGTTGTGTTGTGTTTTACTGATGCAGTCAAGTACACAATTGCTCAAGTTAATGAATGCTAGTTTTTGATGCAGAATTTAATCTATTCAATCATTCTTAGAAAAGTGTCCGTGATTTATTTGTATTAGGGTTTAATGAGTTAAGGTTTAAACTCATATATTTAGAAGGTTTAAGCTATGTCAAATATAAAAAGTAATTCTCAAATTTCTCTTGCTTTCTTTTCAATTCATGATCATCTTCACATCCATTGCCTGCCATTATTACCTGTAATATGCTCATTCTTATTCTGTCTCTACCTTCTCTATACATTTTTCAATTTGTATTATAATCTTGGGCTGTGTATTAACTCATTCGCTGATTTCAAATGACTTCTTCTGTGTTGTATGTCATTGTTGACCTCTAACTGTCGGAGAACCCGACCGACTCCACGTCAGTGCACGACTCAACCGCTCGTTCCACCGACATACTCAAACGGAACGACACATCCGCTCATTCACCGCCTCTCTTACGAAATAAAATAAACCCCTCTCTCATTCGGTTCCAACACACTAAAACGCTCAGAGAAACACACAAAGAAAATAGCAAGGAAGAAAACGAGGAAACTTACCTCTGCTCTCGCCGAAGATCGCCGGCCTCCATCGACTCCAAAGGTCGAACCCGACGTTGACTCCGACCTCCCGCCGCCGCCGACTGCCGAGCCTGCCGCCGTCTCCGACCCAAGTCTCCTTCCGTGCGTGAGCCGTCGCCGTGCCCTAGCCTCCACCAGTCGGATCCAACCAAGGACCGACCGACCTGCCTGCCGCCAACCAAGGACTCGCCGTTGGACCCGCCTGCCTCCAGCCAGGCCAGCCGCCGTCTCCGTGCATGCCTCCGATCCTCGCCCGAGCCGCTCGATCCTCGCCCGAGCCGCTCGATCGGGCTTCTCCCGATTCCCTTCCTCTCTTGTTATATATATATATATATATATATATATATATATATATATATATATTATAAGATAATATTTATATTAGATATTATATTATAAAATAAATTAAAAATAAAATAAAAGAAAAAGAAAGTGAGATGGAGAGAAATAAAAGAAATTTCATACAGGTGTCGAAGACCCCGGCCATCGTACCTTAGGTCCGACCGGGATGGTTTTAAAATTTTGAAGATCCCGGGCCGTCGCATCTTTAGATCCGGCCGGGATGGTTCCAAATTTTGAAGATCTCACGCAGTCGATCTTAGATCCTGGTGAGATGATTTGAAATCGAAGCCCCTACGCCGTCAACCTTAGGTTTGGGTAGGAAGAATTACGGCAGTGCCGTCCCGATTTCTCCCTCGGTGGGGAGGAGACATCGGGAGGCTGCCGAATTTTTCATTGAACAACATGGGACTTGGACATAAAAAAAATGATGATTTGAATATAATTCAAACATAAAATCAATTTTGAATTAAATTTAAACAAATAATATTGGACTTAAAATGAACTCATATCTGACTCTATTTAAAGTTGAAGTGATAAATGGAGAACAAATCTTCAAATGGCATGCAGGCGATGAATGATAAGTCAAAACGACTCAAATTATTCAATCAAAACAATAACATCAAAATTTGAATAAAAATTGGAGGATCGTGATTGTTAATAATTAACCTTGTGATATGTGATTAAATACGCCTCATGCATGTGACACAAAATGCTCCAAAAAGTTATTGCAATAGACCTTAAACATTTAAAAGATTATTGTATGCAAGGGGTAGTATACCTAGCAATGGAATGTTTAAAAATAAATTGAAAGAATTGTGAATGATGTTAATAAGAGATATAACTTTGAAGGAGAAATCAAGTTTAAGCAGGCCATTCATTGTTGATTATGTCAGGGCTTCTAATATCCATATGATTGAGTGCTTCTATGAGTCTCTTAAGAGAGATATGTTGTGTGCAATACATTATATACACATTCAAGACAACAAGTTGTGATGAGCGCTTGCAAACAAATAATAAAAGACATATATGCATGCGGCTCGTCCACATAAGATAATAGAATGCTCATGATGTATGCAATGGTAGTATGTGTGAGTGAATATAAGGAATATATCACAAGTGTGAAGAATCTTCTATAGGCAATAGATAGAAGATCATGATGGATGCAAGTGCCTACTAGCAATGATGAAAGATAAAACGGGTGATGATCAACAAGTTGTGGATGTTATAACAACCCTACAATCAATCACATTTTCATAGCTAGTAAATATGTCGAGCCAATTCATTATAAGCCAGAAGATGATATGCAACAAAATCAAATACTCATGAACCCCACAAAAATTGTTGCCAACACACAAATATAGAAAACTTGAAGCGCAGTGCTACGCCACCGGATCCGCAACATGTGTGCAAGCGGACAGAAGACGTTTGTAGGCCCTTAAGTGAAATTTGGGCATTTCTTAAATAAAATAACTCTCACATAATGGATCATATTTAAATATTTTAAAATGCCCCTTATGTATTAAATATGATCCCTTAAACTAAAATCAATTCCTACATGTGCTCCGGCCAATATGTTAAAAGCATAAACACCAATGACCGAGAATGCTGCGCAGGGTTAAATGCTACCTCCCTGCATGTGCTCCGATAATTCTATTACAAGTAGAAACACAAATAATCGAGAATGCTGCGCAGGGTCAAATGATATTAACCCACACGTGCTCCGATCATAGCATATAAATTTCAAATCCAACGATTTGAGAATGATGCGCGGGTTAAATATTCAAGTTTCATCCTCCTCCTCAAAAGGACCGGAGTTAATATGACTTGAATAACAAAATGTCTCCCAAAATTCTACGAAAATACAAGTACTTTAATGTAACCCCAATGATGGCCGTGTTGATCGAAAATCTGAACAGGAGGGGTCAAATCTCAAATCTTAAATCTCAAATCCAATCAAATCTCTGAAATAAAATATATATCATCTAAAAAACACAAAACTAAAAATCATCCACCTCCCGCAACCTTTTGTCGGGGGTGATAAATTTGAGATTAACCTCAGCTCACAAAGAACGAATGCATGTCGGGTATATCACTACGATTCATCCTCAAACAGTCTCTTGCCAATAGGGACGTGGCATGTGCCCTCTGATCGGGTGGTTTTGCTGCAAAATGGCACCATTATATTACGATCATGGCCAAAGCCCGTATGTTCCCTAAAGGTGTCAAACCCTTGAGCGATGGATCATAGGGTATATTCAATAGGCATAAAGCCCTCTGTTAACTAAGGTGGATTCAGATATATCCCCTTATGCAAATATCAACCCAGGTTTACAAGGTATTCTTGGACGAAGCAACCCATGGCTGTCGACAAGGTGCCTTCTGTCAGGTTGGGTCGACTACCTCCTCTGACTAAGTAGACCAGGGAATATGACAGCCCGGGACGACGGAACCATGGGATCTTGATCGGGCTCGTCTTCATTACCCCCACCATCAGTTTTAAGTTATTGGTGATAAACTTTAAATTTCAAACTTTAAAATTCAAATCCAAAAACTTAAACCCTAAAATTATTGCTATTATACGATAGGTTCATAACCTATGTGAATGCTTGAATAACTAGCCTTAACCGAAAGTTCTCTCTTGTTATCAGGAGGGGTAATTAACTATAGGGGCTTGCGCCTATAGGAAACCAAAACTCAGATCAAAAAGTCCTCACCAAATGAGGGCGAAATCTCTGGGTAGTGTCTTATCTAAAATCCAATCTGCCTTCTGAAAATTCCCTCGGAACCTAATCTAGTTAAAACTCTCTATCGTTGTTGTCACACAAATACTTAAAAAAAAAATTGACTGATGGCGCAGAGAGGCCGGGGTCACATCATCCAAAATGGAATTTTCGGAGCCCACAGTCATATTTTCTGGTGCTGTATTTGTATTTGTTCCAGTTTCCTTCTCTTGTTTGTGCTTTACCTCTTTTTATGTTCTGCAATTTCAGTCATATGGTTTTGTAGAGCAAATCCACTTATGTGTTTATTAAATGGTTTTGTATTACTTGATAAAATATATAAATGGATGTTGCATTTTTGAAGCTATAAACCGCTTGACCCTTTCTTCATGCATTGTTATTGACATAATTTGAAGAAATTGATCTGCAAAGTTTGAGCTATTGTTTTTTCTATCCTATAAAATCTGTCCCTCTTCTATTTCTGTATCATTCACGTACAATTTATTAATTTCAAGCAAGAGTTACTTGATCAATTACATGAAGGGAATTAGGGAAGTGTGTATACTGCACCTTGCTCAAACATGATTTTTTCCTTTTAATTTTAGCTATAAGTTGCTAACAAGTGCGATGGCTTCATTAAACTTCTAAGTTATGTCACTTGAGTTCGTATAGAAACTTTAACTTCTTACTCCAATGCCTTGTAAACTTTGTAGATAAGTTTGGCTATTGGATTTTTGTTTCTTGGAGGAGGTGTACGAACCTTTTCAACCAGAGATAGCGCTGTTGCTGCTTTGCTTATAACTCTCTATCCACGTCTGCCTACTGGACCAAATGATAACCGTTGCCACCTGCAGGTCTGTTTATTTGTTTATGCCAAAATGAAGTATTTTGCTATGTATTTAACTTCCCGGTGGTGGTTTTTTAAGGCATTCAGGCATTTATATGTCATTGCTGCGGAGTCTCGCTGGTTGCAAACTGTAGATGTTGACACAGGTTTGCCTGTTTATGTTCCTCTTGACGTGACCGTCCCAGAAACTGATCATTTTTCAGAGACTAGCTATAGTGAAGTAACGCCTTGTATTCTTCCCGAGAGATCAATGGTATGTGCTTGATGATTTTTCATGAGTAACTTTGACACGTTCTTTATTCTCACATTGAAACCTCTTACCACTAGTCCTACTGACCAGCGACACTTTTAATCCATAATTTTCTGAACTCATTTGACAATTCGTATGGAGTTATTAGCCAGGTACCTGACCACAAACAACAGAAAGGATAGTAGTAGCAGCATTAATACTATTGTAGTAATAGTAGTATTAAAGCAGGACAAGATATGCTATGGGCATATATTTCCTTTTATAAACTATTAATATAAAATGCATAATCAAAATACCCAATGCCAATTTCAGGATGAAATATAATATTAATGTATAACATATTTATACTATTATTAAGAAACAATGAGAAAGAACGTTTCTTCCAAGCCTCCAGAATAGCAACGCTCTATTTTGAAACGTGTTCTCTTAAATTTTAAAATCTAATATATTTTAAATTTATTAAGCAGGCCACAATGAGAGCAGGTTCTCTCGAAAGCTCTAAAACAATAAGCAATCTCCATTTTTATAGTAGGGGCCTCTCAGAAATTTTAAAAATTATATAAATTTTTAAGGCAACTTTATTTTAAAATAGAATTGTCTCTTAAAATATTTATTGATAAATTTTTCTAGCTAATTTGATTAATCATTATCGTCATATATGTATACTATGAATGGAGTTTCATACACTGAAGATTATTTTTTGAAATATTTTATGACATCCAATTTCTAAAAATATTGCAATAATAATAATTTTAATCTCACATGTGCTGCATGTGGTTATCTTCTTGTAAAAATTTTAAGAATCAACTAAGGAAAAAACTAATGTTGGTTGAGTTACAATTATATTTCAATACTTTATTAACTTAATCCCCAAGAACACACTAACATTAGCATTAATAATTAGATATGATTTTAATATTATATTATCTACTCAAATACTAAAATCCCAAAAAGAGTATATATTCTTCAAAGTAGCATGTTTGAACACATCAATGCCTCACTAATTGAATCCAATAAACTCCACATGGGTTGATTGCCCAAACTGAGCCAGAAATTTATTGAACTGACAATCCATCCATGTCAATACATGATCCAACCATGTTAGGGTGTGTTTGAGTCGTGTCATCCAACACATCCAATATGAATGCGAAAGGCTTTTTTAAAGTGTTGGTGATCATTGGTGGAAGCATTATTTAAGGTTTAGGTTAGCAAGGGTGCTTTAACGTAGCTGGTGAAGGAGTTGCATGCAAGTTAAACACAGTGACCTACAGTATATATATGTGGTCAGTTAGGCCATAACAAGTAGGTTTGTCACTGCTCCCCGATTAGCAACAATAGAAAGATGAAGCATATGGCATAAATAAAGAGAATAAACTTAATATTTCTAATTTTAATGTTGAAAGCATATGAAACTAATTTGTGAATGCATGTAGAGGTAGTGGAACATGGAAATTAATAAAGGATCACGAGAACCCAAGCACATGATGGACTTGATAAGGAAACATTCGAATGGGGCATCTTCCTCACACTGAAGGAAGCATGGTATAATTTAAGATTAGTTTTCAAGGAGCAGTGGCAGTGAGTCAGCAAAAAAGCTTTGATTAGGCTTAGAGAGACAAGGTTCAAGGTATTTTGGTTTGTTGTATATATAGTAGAGAATTTTTCGTTTGTTTCGGTTTGAACCAGGTGGAGGGGCAATATTTATTTCTGTTTATATGTTTTCAAGGTGAAGTGGCAGTCTCGGACTTCTCGATCTATCCTGTTTGAACATATTAATTCTCAATCCTTGATGTTTGTTTTGTGTGTTATTATAATAAAATGTGGTTTAATTATCAGTGATTTATTGTAGTGCTTTTGTAAACTGCGTAATTTTATGGCATAAAGAAAAAAAATTTACATTTTATTGCCTCATAATTGTTATCACACAAAGTGCAGCAACTTCACTTCCTATGAAGCACATGATATAGTAAAAACAAAGGTTTTAATTTAGGTGTACTTTCATATATGAAAACTAAATTCTTGCCATGACTTTTTTGAGTCTATATTAATGACGGTTATCTTCAATTGATCCACTCCAGCTTCTACTTCTCCAAAATTTGATGGAACTTCTATGTTTTCTTGGACATTTCTTTTTGTGGAAAAAGATCAAAATGTTCTCTTAACTTTTTATGAAAGACCAAAATGGTCCTTGACTATATTAAAGGACTATTGTAGTCCTTCAACTCTTTAAAGAGGAATCAAACCACCATGTGATCATTTTGGTTCCTTTTTAAGGACTTGAGGTACCAAAATGGTCCTTTAATATAATTAGGGACCATTTTTATCTTTCATAAAAAATTAAGGAACTATTTGATCATTTTCTCTTTCTTTCTGAGTGGGTCTGTGTTAGTACACCATCAGTAATTAAGTTGATGTCACAAGGTGCACACCACTTGAAGAATCCATAGAGATTGTTGGCACATATAAATGAATCTTGTACTGATTTTCAGTAGTTTTTTATATATTGATTGTTTCATGTCCATTGTATTTACAATACTTGTCCTTAAGCCTCAAAACGAAAGCAAGGAGAAACTACCCGTGTACCTTTGATCTTCTTTATGGAAATACATTAAATAAAAAATAGAGGAAGACTTTAAAATATTGAAGGCTTAATGGCTCTGAAGTGAATTAATAGTGACTACGCTTGTATAGGCTAGGATGTCATCTTCAAAAGTCAAAATATTTGACATTTGGCTAATGCTCACGTGTTTGACCGCAAGACCCTAGTCACTAACTAATTTTGGTGGACATTAGGTTGTAGGTGCCACTATGAGGATGGGGAGATAAGATGGACTGAAGTGACATGTGGCCTACTCAACGCTAATTTTAGTGGACTGGTTGCGTGTGCTACTATGAAGATCAACAGCTTAGCAGGAGGACCTAAGTGCCATATCAAAAAGTGTTAATGACCTAAATGTAAAATATGGACCAATGTGAACAGTTTGCTTAACTCGGGAATCAAATGTTATTTACCCAAAAAGAAGAAATTTTGGAACTACTTAGATTTTAGCATCATATGAATAAATAGCTCTTACAGTGGGTGTCAAGACAATGTTGTCGTGATGATGGTACGTAAACTGGCATAAGGTCTCCATCATTTCGTCTCCCCTTACATTTTATGCATATTCTTTCTTTGAATTGAACTAATGGCTTAAACAAACCATTACACCAAAACCTCTCTTTTATAATAAACAATATAATAATTATTAAATCCAGAATAATTGTACAGTCAGTAGTATTTGTAAAAACAATAATATCAGCGGCTTTATAGGAGTACTACCATTGGTAGGTTGCATGTTAGAAGTGTAACAATGACAACAAGGACAAGAACAAAACAATGGTAGAAGTAATAATGATGAAATCATGTACAGTAGTAGCAGCAGTAGAGACATCATCAAAATTGTGTAAGTTACTTGTAAGAGGAAATGAATTTCGGTTTTGCTTGGGTGTTCAATTTTCTTATGCAACAAAATATGATTCAGTAACCCTTTAATGGAAGAGAATAATTTGGTTCTTTCCCACATATGAAACGGCCTGGATGAAGCATGCTTAAATGTGTAATTCATTTATTTTCAGCTGAAGAATGTTCGAGTTTGTGGGCCTAGATATTGGCCTCAAGTGATAGACCTTTTACCTGAAGGTATTTAAATAAAGATCCTTCTTAAATTATAAAAACTTGTTTGACTTGCGGCTAATATATATATTCCTTTTGAAGATAAGAACTGGTTGAAATATGTGGTCAAGAGTGATCCTCTTAATGGTGGCCTCCTTTATGTAAAACGAAAGGTTGGATTTTGTTCATATGTGGATGATCCGATTGGGTGCCAGTCTCTGCTCTCACGGGCAATGCACAAGGTTTGTTTACTTGCTCACTTTTCTTTTCCATTCCTACGCATGCCATGATACAGAAATTGCATTGTGTTTTCTAATTCTAGGTCCTTGATAAACCAAGCTTGAGCAATTCTTCCAGTAGATTCAGGGATGAATGCAAACCGGGCTCTAGTGGAGTTGATCAATTGGTTGGCACCTTTTCAGCTGATCCAAGTTTGATAGCTTTTGCTCAAGTTTGCTGTGAGTCCTCTTGGAATAATGGGCAAGTATTCTCCACCATCATAACTTTTTCTGTGACAGCATTCTGTGTCTCAACTTCCCTTGGAATCTTTCTTTTTTCTGTTTACGGAGGTTTTTATTGCAATTCTTTGTTCTGCCACTTTTTATATCATAGTCGCTGATATCATTTGTCTGTTTAAGCTTGAAAACGAACAAACCTAAATTCTTAGGCTGGTGACCTTGGTGGACTACGAATAGCATTATATCCTGAGGGGAACCTTACTTTAGTTCATTTGGGGTCGCCATATGAAATGAGCATTGGTTTCGTCAATATCTTCTCATAGCTTTTAGTTTGTAGTAGTTCCTACCTTTAATAAGGCATTGACTATGATATTTTTTTCCTTTTTAAGTGATTGAGTGAGGTCTGATAATGACTGCTCTTAATGTAAAAGTTTCCTGTTGAGTGATATTGCCTGATTTAAAGAAGACTGTGCTGGGGACATCAGATCGTGGAAGGTTTATCAGAGACGTGGTCGTCGATTTACGGCCACGATTGAGTCAGTATTTCTAATTTGTTTTATGTATTTTCTTATTTATGATGTCATATTATATTTGTTTTATTAGTTTTCTCGTTGTACCCTTTTATTAAGGGAGGTCTTATGTAAGCCCTAGGGGCATATGTAAGCCCTAGGGGCATTGTCATCCTTTATATTTTGAGTCATTGTAAGAGGCTATATTTAGTCCTCTTGTTCTTCTTTTCAAGTCAATGAATGAATTAATGATAATTTTTTTTCCTTTTGATTTCTATTTTAGATTGTATGAGTGTTTGAGAGAGAAATCTCTAGGAGAGGGAGATTGGATCACCCACCAACCTTAGAGACAGCCGAGTTCGTGGTTCCTTATCTTTGTCTTCTCATTAACCCCTTCTTCCATCTCCTATCCTCCGGTCAAGGTCCTCCCAAGCCTTGCTGCCGGCCACTTAACTTCTCTCCACCACCACCACATACACCCCTCTTCATTGGCTAAACACAACTCCCTTTCCCACCTACTCACCCGACCCCTCTCCCCACATCCCCACCCACGTTTTCCACCCAAATCGCCGGTCCTAGCCCCCTTAGCCACCGCCCCCATTCATCTCTCCCCACTTCCTTGGGTTTCCTAATTTGGTTGGAGTTAATTTATGATCAATTTGAAATTCAAATCAATTAAATTTGAAATTCAAATTCTTTCATAATCTAACTAATCTATTTTAGGAAAGCTCTTAATTTAAATCAATTTGAATTTTGAATTCAAATTGATTTTAATTAAAACTTTTCCTAATTCCTAAACCCAAATTAAGAAGCCTTAATTCCTCCCATTATTACACCGAATCACCTCCTCATAGCTGTCGTCCCCATTAGGAGGTTTTGGATTTATTTCCTAAAGCTTCTCCCCCACTCTCCTACCCTCCCCCTCTCTCTCTCTCTCTCTCCCTCCAATCCCTTCTCTCCACATTAATACAACTTCCCCTCTTGGAATTAAATTCAAACTTAATTCTTAAATTCCTCCAAATTAAAAATCTGAAATTTATTTGAGATTTTTAACTTGCTCCTCCCTTCTTAACCTATTTCTTCCCTCCCAACCTTTATCCCTTGGCCGGCCACACCTTCTCACCCCAAGTTAAAGAGAAACTTCTTTCTCTTTAACGGAGTTCAAAGTTACTAGTAATCTCCATAAGCAACCGCCGCCTAACATTCATGAATGGCCGATCCCGATCTTGACTACGGCCTCTCCTACGATGAGCAAGGATTCATTTGCATCTTGCACTCGACCTTCTTCGATGTCAACCCACGCATCGATCACACCATAGAATAGTACATGGAACGCATCTTGGATACTTTGACCGAGTCTATTGAGGAGCAACTTGGAACCGTCGAGTGGAGGATTTCAACTGATCCTTGACGAAGGTTGTCTAATGTCCCTCTTTGTGTATTTCTTAAAGTCTAACCCCTTCCTTGTGATTTGATTTTAGTCATGAAGATCGCGTTTGCCTAATTCTGCCAATCTTAGTAAACGTAGGGATTGAGTGCACTTCATTTATTCTAATCTAATTGTTAGATTAGAGATTTTCGTTGAAAGCTGTTACATTTGCATGATTTTGATTTCTTATGTTATTTTGATGACTCAAAGCTCTTAATGTGCAACTTAGCCTAAACAAAAGTAACCGCTCTCACGTTTTGATTCATCGTTTTATTTGCTCGTAGTTCTACTTGTTATTCTAATCAATAAGTTGTGCAAGTTCTTTTCAAAATCATTGCAAGCATTTTTAGTCCTACATCAAAGTGACTTGATGTTCAAACTATTGGGATGCATGTCATCATAAAGGGTTGATATTCCAAATTTCTTTTCAATGAGCACAAAGTTAAGGTATTAATATATTTAGTATTGGATTAATTGTTAACTTGTTTTGAGTAGTTGGACAGCCATTAAAACACAAACAAATCCAACTGCTATAATGGTCAATCTGTGGGACGCAGGACTCACGGCAAGATACCTTTCATATTCAGGCAGCTGATTTAGGAAGAATTAAATTAGAGTTATTCTGTATTTATTTGTTTCTTTATTAAAATATCTTGTATAGATCTATAAATAGGGATAGTTTTCTATAATAAAATTAAGTTTTTTCCTCTCAAGTTCCTAGTTTTAACATAGTATCAAAGCCAACGACCTTCATTGCCGTGGAAAAAAGATTGTAGTTCGCCGAAGAAGGAAAAAGGAAGAAGAAAACTGACGCTTCCAGGCACGATTCTAGAAGGTTGCCAGAAGTTTCCGCAAACGGAAACCACCAAAAGTTTGACGGAGCCTTGCTGACGCCGACTCTAGACGTTGTCAAAGGAAGAGGCGGCAGCGACTGACGCGCGCGGAAGACTGTGACCTATTCGAGGCTCGATCCATGCCTTGCCTTGCCTACGCCGACTCTAGATGCTTCCAGAAGGGGAGCGATTGACGCGTGCGGAAGACCTTGACCTAGCCGCAGCTTGATCCGTGTGGAAGAAGCTTGCACCGTGCAGCTTAATTCGTGTAGAAGAAGCCCGCACCGTGCTGATCGATCTGAGCCTTTAAAACTGGGTTCGGTTTGCTTTTTTTTTTTAACCTCTAAAAAAAAATCATACAAATAGTCTTCATTACTATGATCATATCATAAATCTATTCCTCCCAAAGCATTGACCGAAGTGACAAGTTATGGTGCATCAAGGACGAGGTGACCTCCAAAGCATACAACCTTTTTATCACCTAAATGGGAAGAATTACTTAAAAGTGGTCTCAATTTGTGAAGACCTATTTGAAGGGGAAAGGAAAAATACATCCCCTCCTCTGAGGAGGACCAAAGGAAGGAGATCCTATGATGCGGACATCAGCACGAAGATTTGGCGCATCTATCACAGGAGGCGTCGTAAATCGACGACTATCATTTAAACCTTCAATTATGATTTTTTTTTTTTGAATTTTAGTTCTAAATTAATGTATTTCCTGTTTTACCCCTAGGATAATTTATTTGAGTGTTGTGGCCCAATGGGCAATTTTGTAATTTCGATTTTTCTCATATTGGGGCCTATAAATAAAGGCCTTAAGCTATTGTAAGAGAATGGTTAATGGATATGAACATTTTGTGTTTCACACTTGTTCTTCTTGTGAGAGAGTGTTAGTGGGGTTTCTATGAGAGGAATCGAAGTCTTCACCAGCCGCAGGATGGGTCCGGGCTCGTGATTTGAGATCCCTTGGAAAGGGAAATCGTATCACCCACTAACCTTGGAGACGGCCAGGTTCGTGGTTTTATTCTTTTTTTTTTTTATCTTTTCATCTTCTCCTTGTCGACATTCCCATCCTCCACCCAAGCCACCGGCCACCTCTTCACAATCCCGCCGGCCACCTCTTCCAAAACCCGCCGGCCACCTCCCTTCATCATCCCATTCTCCTAGGCCGGCCGCTCCTCCTCTCCTTTGCTTAATTAAGAGCCAATTAATGCTCCTAATTAACCCCCTCATTAACTCAAAATTTTCCCTCAACAAATCCCTCATTTCAAATTCAAAACATTTTGAATTTTGAAATCTTTCCTAAATTAGAGAATCTATTTTAGGAAAGTTTCTTAAGTTAACAATATTTGAATTCAAATTCAAATAGAGTTACTTAATTAATTTCCTAAGTCTAAAACTATTTTAGGCAAGCTTGCACACATGGCACCAAACCCAAATTTCACCCATGCATGCCGCCGGCCTCTTTCCCTATCCCATTAACCCTTTTGAATTATTTCCTAATCTCATCTATTAGTTAGGAAATAATTTGAAATCACCCATAAATCCCTCTTGACCGAATTTCGTACTCACCTTGGTTGGATTGATTTGTTGCCTAAGTGGAATTCCACTTTTGGGAATAAAATTAATTCTCTCCTTTTCTTTTCCCTGCATTGCCGCCCCCCCTTTCACCTCCATCTTGAATTATTCTTTATTTCCTATTCTCCCATTATTGCATTGGAAACTATTTCCTCTTGCTTGGCCGAATTCCTTAAGCTCCACCTCATCTCCCTGTTAATTCCTTCTCATTAACAGCTCATCTCATTACGGGAGAAATCCCCTCCGTTTCCTAAATCACATTAATTGAAATCTGCATCTAATTTCAGATTTCAATTAACCTCCCCATACTTATTTCTTTCTCATTCCTACTTTGGCTCTAAGGTATTTCCTAATACTAAAGGTGTGATTTAGGAAATAAGAACTCACGCCCTCTCAATCCCGTGGTTATTAAACTGCTGTCCAGCAGTTTTTCTCACTGGTTTTGGGAAATTTAAACCTCTTGCATGCTGGCCAGATTTCTGGAATTAATCTCGTGCTTAATTCCCTCCCCATCCTCAATCCCGCCAGCCCCTCCATCCCCCTTGGCTTAAATAAATATTTGTTTCCTAAAACCCATCCTATGCTATTACAGGAAACAATTCCATATCTCCCTAGGAATTTCTCTGGTCTCCACCGGAATTTCTCCATTGAATTCTCTCAGGTTTTTTTTTTTTTTTTTGGAAAACCAAAAGCAGAAATTGTTCTAAAAATTTTGGAGCTCCTAGCCGTCCTGCATCATCCTAATTTTTGGGCATGGATGAAGCAAACTTCATGATTATGTCATGGTTGTGGAATTCCATGATTCCAGAAACTAGTGATACATTTATGTTCATTTCCACTACAAAGGACATATGAGATGCTGCCAGACAGACCTTTGCTGAAGTTATTACTAGAAGTCAAGACACAAAAAAGAAACGTGCTGAAAAATACATGGAAACTTTGACTTCCACCCTTCTATAAAATTTATGACAAGAACTTGATCACTACACATGCATAGAAACCAGATGTCCAGAAGATGCTGCGATCCTAAAGAACTTTATTGAAAAAGATAGAGTTTATGATTTTCTTGCAAGGCTAAGTATAGAATTTGATCATGTTAGAGTACAGATCCTCGACAAAGAGAGACGCCGCCACTTAACGAAATCATTTCTCTCATCCACGCGGAAGAAAGCCGACGAGGAATGATGTTAGAACCAAAGGTCGTTGAAAGTTCAACATTGGTGATGAACAAATAATCATCTTGGAAAGAAAAAGGCAAAGATTCCTCAAAATTAAAAGACCAAGACTCACTTTGGTGCAGTTATTGCTAGAAGTCAAGACACAAAAAAGAAATGTGCTGGAAAATACATGAAAACCCTCCCCCAGTAAGGAGTGGAATCAAAGAACTGAAACAAGTCAGCCCAACCCAGAAGCATAGTCTAGCCTTGGAGAATTCAATAAAGAAGATATTGATGAACTAAAATAACTCATGGTATCTCCTAAAAAATCAAATGCATCTTCTTCACTTGCACTCTCAGGACCAGAGATCGGGGAAGATGATTGGACTTGCTAAGGAGAGAGCTGGACTGTACCACCTAGAAGAATTGCACTAAGTTTCCATTACTTGCCTTCATTGCTAGACTTCTGAGGAGTACAAAGTTCCCACCACCGGCCTTCATTGTTGGACTTCTGAGGAATATGAAGTTCTCATCACCGGCCTTCATTGCTAGAATTCTAAGTAATACAAGTTTCCACAGCTGGCCTTCATTGCCAAAATTCTAAGAAATACTGGTCTTTCAACCAGCCTCATTGTCGGCTTTCTCTTTTGGTTGTTATTCTATCTATAACTGATGCAGCTTTTATTGTTGCCTTGCTTTATATATATAGCCTTCATTGTTACCCTTTGCCATCGCAATGTCTTATGCAAATTTCCCCCAAAGTTTTGACCAAATGGAGGGCTCTATGGTGCACCAAGGAATTTGATAACTCTATTTTTTGTGAGTAATTACAAGCTAGGAATGACATATATGTATTCCCCAGCTTGAGGGGGAGTGTTAAAATCTAGCCATTAAAACACAAACATATCCAACGACTGCAATGGTCAATCCGTAGGACGCAAGACTCATGATAGAATACCTTCCATGTTCGGGTAGCTGATTTAGGAAGAATTATATCAGAGTTATTTCCTATTTATTTGTTTTATTATTAAGATATCTTGTATAGATTTATAAATAGGGATAGTTTTCTATGATAAAATTAAGCTTTTTCCTCACAAATTTCTAGTTTTAACAAAACGAATTGGGTTGTTAAATCTTAATTCCATATTGCTTATCAGCCATGCTGTATATAGGCTTTTGCTTGGGTAAATAACTAGATTGGTTATTTGATGGGTGAAAATATTAGTTTGTGAACATCTCATATAACACTTTACAAAGCAAATGGATCATAAGATATTATAAAGTTAGGATGACCTCCTGCAGAAAATTCTATTAACATCCAAATCATTTTTAACCTAGAAAATTCTATCACTCATCAAATCAATTCATATTAGCATGATAAAATTAGCACATTATAAGGTTTCACATCAATCAAATCATTACAACTAGCATGCAACGAAACCCATGAAAAACCTCGGCATACGAACAATAGAAAAAGAAAAGAACACCGTCCTAACTTAAAACTAGAAGTGGTTGTCCTAACAAATCATCTAAAGTGTGTGCATTAGGCATGTGGCTTGGATATGTCATATATTGGGTAGTTGATGAAGTTTTCTAGTGTTTAAATTTGTTTGTTGTAAGTCAAAGGAGATTTTTCATTTCAGTTTACATATTATAATTTTAATGCTCATTTTAGGATAAATTTTAAGTGTTGAGTGACTACTACCGTTGTTTACACTAGAGCCGTGAAGTTTATTTCAACTTCCTTGGGGCTAAGTTAGTAGCATCGCACGCCCGGGTTATGTAGTAGTAACCAATGTTATTTAATTAATTAATTTGTTGAAATTAAGGGTTAATGATTCTTAATTAGTTAGTTCCTGATTTGAATTATTAGATTAATTATTTTTTAGTTTTACATCAATCGGTTCGTGGCGTTGTCACAACGGGCTCGAGGAACCAGGCCTTCTTAAGACACTTAGCCCCGCAGCTCGAGATAGTTCATCCTAAAACCCAGGTTGATGTAATTGCATCAATGATTTAATTTCGGTTAAGTAATTTAATGATCAGCTGATTTTATGATTTTGAATTCTATTGAATACCTTTACTCTCTTAATCGGTTAAGTGTGGCAGAGATGAGGATGCTCAGGTGGATGAGTGGCTTTGCCCTTAGAGATAAGATACAAAATGAGCATATAAGTGAAAATGTTGGAGTAGCTCCTGTAGAAGATAAGATTAGAGAGAGTCGCCTTAGATGGTTTGGTTTCATTAGATTTGACTTATATTAAGAAAGGTAGATGCATACCTAAAAAGACTTGGTTAGAAAATATTAGGAATGACCTTTCTTTATTAGATTTAAATGAGAATTTGACTTTTAATATGACACAATGGAGAAAACGGATTCATGTAGCTGACCCACAGTGGGATAAAGGCTTGATGTTGTTGTTGTTGTTGTTGTTTCACTCTATTGAATATGTTCTTGGTGTTGTCAGAACGGGTTCGAAGAACTTGGTCTCCTTAGGACATGTAGTCCTGCAACTCGAGGTTGTCCATCCTAAAATTTCTTCAATTGAATGTTTGTTATGTATTTTGGGGTTGTTTGATTTTACTGATTAGATTAATGTTTGTTGTAGTTTTGGTCATTTGTTGAATTTTTGGATTTTTATGAATTATTTTAATTCATTAAATAAATGGATCTAATTTTGACTTTTTAATTTTCATTGAATCATGGAGTTTTAATATTTTTCACTAATAATAGACCCTAAGATGAGTAATATAATATTAAGTTTGTTCGATTTAGACTTTTATAAATTAATTTAAATTTTTTTAAAGTCTAGGTGTAATTTTAAATTCCAATTGACCAAAGAGTTGACTTTTTCATTTTTTGTGATTTCTAAAAATTTGATATTTTTAATAAATATTCGGCCTTGAAAAGATTCCAATGCCTTTGAGTTTGCTCAATTTGAAATATTTTGGAATTAGTTATGAATTTCTTAAGTTTTGATATTTAATTTAAGTATTTAATTGCTTAATTAAGGAGGTTTTATTATTTTTTCACCAAACTCACCTTAAACTCATTGAAATCACACTCAAATGTCAAGGATGACCTATATGAGTGTTTTCAAAGTTTTGAAATTTATTTGGTGCTTTTATTAATTTTTAATTATATAATTTAATTAACTCTTAGTTTTCCTTAATTATTAAATTAAGCTCAAGTTTGAAGTCTAGTGAAGGGGCTTTTAATTTTTCTGTATAGATAGTTTAATTATGAGCAATTTGATATATTATTTGTATTTTATTTATTTAATTTGAATTTATTATAATTTTTTGAAGTTTCAGGCTTCTTAGAAAGGATGATTTTTTAACTTAATTAATTTTCTGACTTATTAGGCTTCAATTCCAGTGAAAATTAAACCTAAGGTGTATGATGTTACTAAGTTCAATGTCCCAAAATTTACCCGTATTGGGTGTGTGTGTAATTTCTTAGAAATTTTATTAGTCATCTAAAATTGACCTTAATTATTTTTCCTAGGTGTCACTAGTGTTCTAATGTTATGAAATTTTGTTCAACTAACCCTGACACCTATGCAACAACACCACAGGAAAATCACAACAAGATCCTATCAATTTGAGGAGTTATGCATTTTTATTTCAAACATCATTGATTTTCTCAAAATTAATGGGTCAAAATATTTTTAAATTAATTTTAATAAATACTAGGTCTCAAGACCTTTCCAATGACATCAAAATCATCACATTTGGTGGAAAATGGATTTTTAGTGATTTTTTATATTTTGGGCATTTAAATCATTTTTTTAATTAAATTAACAGTCGCCACCATTATTACCAATCATTTGGAGATGAAATGATTAGTCCAACGACAGTGCGGCGATGCAGCAAGACACGTGGAGATCATCCGGGCTAATGTGTGGCTCACAATCACATATCACTTAATCGAGTTAACACTCGGTTGAGCCGTTGGATCGACGGCGGGTCAAATGGATGGCTCTAGATGCTACATTAGCACGAGCCGTTTCAAATAAGCTGCGTTCAAAACCCAGTTGTGGCACACAATTTTTGAGGGGCAACGTGGCGCAATCAATGCCTTCCGATCGTGCTGAACGTGCGATCGAAAGGCTCTGATTAGTCGACTGGGTCTTCAGTTCAAAATGAACTGAAATATTCAAATACCCATAACTTTAAAATATTTGTCCAAATTTTAAGAAATTTGAAACACAAACCTATGACAACTTAATCTTCCAATTCTTGGAGTTTGGAGGCATTGTAGATTTTGAGTAATTTCAAATTGAAGATTTAATTAAAAGTGAAGATATCTCAGCAACCAGTGGATTAATTTTGATGATCTTGGACTCTTTTTGCTCCTGGTGATGTTCTATCCAACTATGCAAAAAACTCCCTAAGTTGGTTGTGGCTGGATTGAAAGTTGTGTTCAAAACACCACTTTCTCCCACTAGAGTACTCTCTCTAGGTGGGATTTTTTGAGGAAATGCTTGGAATGGCTGGGGAAATTGCTGGAGGAGCTGAGGGAGGAGTTTTCAAGAATTGAAGCTGCTGAGAGAGTGAGTTTGAATGAATGAGGCCCTTGGGTCAATTTTTTCCTCACTTAACTGTTTGCTTCTAGAATGGATTTTTTAGATTAATTTTGGCACTAGCTTAGATGATTTCCAAGTGTGCAAAGTTGTTATAAACCAGGGGAGAGGGCAGGGGTTGAGTGAGATTTCTTGTGGTTCATGGGATGCGGGGACCACACTTTTTTCCCTCATTTGGCTAAACCAAGGCATTTCTTAGTTTAAGGCCTGGATTAGGGTCTCTTTAGGAGGGGAATGGGATAATCTACAATATATTAAAGAATGTTTGTTGGAGGGTTAGGATTGTCAAGGTAGCTTGACCACTTAAGCTTATTTGACCATTTGACTGGTCAAACCAGTCATTGGAGTTGAGGTGACATTAAAAAGGGAGTGCATTTGGCTACTTGGGTGAGTAGCCAAGTACTTGGAGCCACGGCATTGGAGTTTTGGTCAATTACATGGAAGTGTAGTGAGTTTTGACCTTCCAATAAGGTTGACCAAGTCAAATCAAGGAGGATTTGAGTTAGAGAGATATATGACATGTTTGGAATGTCCAATTGAATGATTTTGAGTGGTTAATCTGGTTTGAAATTGCTTGGAGCATTGATTTTGGCCTTGGTTTAGTGTTTGGTTGGTTTGGTTAATCATGGTTGACTTGGTCAACTAAGTCAACCCATGGGTTGGATTTGGGTCTAACAAGTTTGGTTTGATGATTAGAGACTAATGGAGATGGTCTCAAGCCAAGGAGAAATTATTACGTCGGAGACCGGACACATATAATCGTCCGGTTTGTTTCTGTGAATAGTAAAAGTGTACTAAATTGCACTTTTATTATTCTCAGAGACAAATTCGAACGGTTCTCTGTATCCAGTCTCCGCATGTGATGTTTTCTCCAAGCCAAGAGAAAGTTATTTGGATTGAAATGCATGTTTAAAACCTTTAAGGGACATTTTAGTTAACCATAGCTGACTTGGTCAATCAGGTCAAATCAAAGCTTAGGTTTGAGTCTAATGCACTCTTAATTGTGTTTATGATGCATTAGGATAGGTTTCATGGCTTGGTTTGATTGGGCCATGTTGAAGTTTGGGGGAAACTTCAATTTTCTCTTTAAGGAGCATTTTGGTTATTTAGGCAATTGATATGTCCTAAGGGTCCTGGTCAACTCTGGGTCATAAGAACGGTTATGAATATATTAAAGAGTTTTTGGGAAGGTCCCAATGTCAAATTCAACAAGATATTATGTTTAGTGGCATATGTTGTAAATGTGGGCTCCGAAAATTCGGCCCCGGCCTCCGCTCGCTTTTCTTATTCGGCGAGGGAGTTTTAACGAACTAAGTTCCGAGGTAAATTTTGGAAGGCAGATGGGTTTGTAGATAAGACACTACCCAGAGATTTCGCCCTCATTTTGTGAGGACTTTATGATCTGAGTTCTGGTTTCCTATAGGCGCAAGCCCCTATAGTTAATTACCCCTCCCGATCACGAGAGAGAACTTTCGATTAAGGCTAGTCGTCAATCAGATACGTATAGAGATACGTGTTATCTGGCATATAGTAGCAGCAATAGGTTTGGAATGTTTGAAAATGGTTGAAAATTGAAGAGTTGGGTTTGGAAGATTTGGATTGGAATATTTAGGAAAATTTTATATTTAAAAAAAAAGATAGAAATTTCACCATCTAGCACTTAAAGCGGATGGTGGGGGAATGGATGATGGGCCCGATCAAGATCCCATGGTTCCGTCGTCCCGGGCCATCGTGGTCCCTGGTCTACTTAGTCAGAGGAGGTAGTCGACCCAACCTGACAGAAGGATCCTTGTCGGCAGCCATGGGTTGCTTCGTCCAAGGGGACCTTGTAGACCGGGGTTGAATGTTTGTCTAAGGGGACAAATTTGAATCCACCTTATCTAACAGAGGGCTTTGTGCCCTATCGATCATATCCTATTGATTCATATCTCAAGGATTTAACACCATTAAGGAGCGTATTGGCTCTGGCCATAACCGCTATCTGTGGTGCCATTTGGCGGCAAAACCACTCGGTTCAGAGGGCCCCGGGTCATAACCGTTTACCTGCAGTGCCATTTGGCGGCGAAACTGCCGGTTAGAGGACACGTACCACGTCCTTACCGGCAGCAGACTTTTTGAGAATGGATCCTAGTGATATTTTCGACTAGGCATTTCGCTCTTTGTGAGCTGAAGTAATATTTCATATTTGTCCGCCTCGACAAACTTTTGCGGAGGGCGGATGATTTTTGCTTTAAGTGATTAATGGGTTTATTTCAATTTTAAATATTTTTGGGATTTGGGATTTTTGAGATTTTTAGATTTTTCTGGGATTTTGGGTGGAGCTTTGGATTTTGTGTGAACTTTTTGGAGATATTTGAAAATATTTGGAAACCCCTCCGGTTGAGATCTGCATTCAACACGGCCATCATCGGGGTGTTTGGGGGTCATTTCTTTTTATGGATCGAACCTTGTCAACTCTGTCGGGCTGTCGACAGAGGATCGGGTTTCGTAGGCTTTATGCCTTTTTATAGTGAATTCTCATTGTTATAGGCCTTAAAGGCCTAAGATGAATGTATTAAAATAAATATTCTGGTCGCCACGGCCACATATTTATTTGTTGGTTCGAACCTTGTCGACTCCTATTAATCCGTATAGGAGGATCGGGTTCGAGCCTGAATTCACTTGTCAACCCGCGCAGCATCCCTAGACGTCACGTGTGTACCAATAACACGCTCGCCGGGGCCCATGCGGGTTGAGATTGTATTTTCCCCTTTTAGTGTACCTATGTGTATACAAATTATAGTGCACGTGCGGGGGTATTCTTGGAATATTCATAGACGCCTTCTGTCCGCTTGCATAGAAGTTGCGGATTCGGTGGCGTGGCGTAGTAGCTTCTGAATAGAGTTGTTCGCTGCTTTGTACAGGTAGACTGTCGTGCACTAGTTGTTGCCTTATGTATGTGAATCATAGTGCACTAACGAGTCTCCCGCTTTGGGTCGTAGGAGCTTGTACTTGTCGTTATTTCCATATATTTTGTTGTGGTCTTTAGTCTTTTCAGTGCATCCGCTACTGCTACATGTAGGTAGGTAGATGTCTTCATCCTTAGACTGAAGTTGACTACAGGATACTGCATTTACTGTAGTCTTTTTTGCATCTACCCGTCAGTGGCATGTGGCACATACATCTGTCTTCATAGAGAGATCGTATGTGTTGCAGATCTTTTTTTTTTTTTATGGAGACTAAATTAGATGTATAGGGGTCTCCTACAATAACTCGTAGGAGCTCTTCAGTTTCATCATTTGTAGGGTTAGATGCATTTGCTTGTATCTTGATGTGGATTATAATTCATGATCACATGCATTGTACATCGGTCTTCAAACACTAGTAATGAACAACCTCTTTTATGAATGACTTTTTAGATACACCTCGATAGATCAAGCTACTATCGCGGTGCTTCTTGATCTATTTGTGATCCAACCATAATTCTTTCCAAATTGTTGTTGACCACTATTATTATTTGCAAGAGGATTAGTGCATTCATGTCTTTAGAAATTATTCTGAGTCATTCAATTGCTTGGGTTTCATCATTAATTGTATGTGAATTGCCTTGCATATGAGCTAAATGGAATGTCCTTATGCCTCAATTGTAATTAAATCACACATCCTTGTGATTGTTCATTGCTTGTAGGCATGTTATAATTGTGAACTTTTCTTGTCTCCCACATATGTTTTGCAACATGTATGAAGAGGTCACATGCATCTTTCGTTTGATCATGAGAAAGTTGTATCCATTGATAGCTTGCATCATTAAACTTAATGATTGATACTTGTGATCTTTGGAATGATCATACATCCATTGAATTAGAGTTTGATTCTCTAATCATGGTTTAAATTTATATCCACAAGTCATTATCATTAAGTTTATGTCATTTGCTTAGTATTCAAATCAAAGCTCAAGAATAATTCATCACCATTTCATATGGGATGTGAGTGACAATATTAGTATTATTGTCAACTGGAGATTTGCAACTTAGTTGACACATCTTTCATGAATCAACTTTTTTTAATATTCATTTAGAACTTTATAGTTGATTTATGGATAGTTTGCCAAATAACTTGCAAGTCTATTGATTGCTACTCAAAGATGGATCAAATATCATATAATGAGTTCATTATGATGATCCAAAAGCTTACACAATAACTTTGTCATTAAATCACTAGCTCTTGCAAATTTTCTCATTAAGATTCTTCATTCTAATTGAAGTGAAGACTTCTTAATAATTCATTGAAAATTTCATGGCATTATTCAAGTCAAGCACCTTATGATTGTTCATTTGAGTTCAAGTTTGGGTTAAGCTCTTTGTGGTCTTTTTGAGCTCAAACTCAATTCAATTTCAAGTTTGTATTCAATATCACTTGAGTTCAAGATCAAGTGTAGTCCTTTTCATTTTGTTTGCATTCAAGTTCCAGTCATGATTCACTAAATTTTCAAGTCAAGTTCAAGTTTGAATCCATTTTATTTAATTTCAAGTATCTTATTAATCATTTAAGCTTTAGATTATATTTCATGTCATCCAAATTCAAGTCCCCTGCTGTCCAAAAATGGGTCCACTGTTGTCCAAATTTTGTTCAAGTCCTTGTCTTTTTCAGACAAAATTTCGGCAGCCTCCCGGCGTCTCCCCCGTTTAGGGGAAAAACCAAGAGGCAACCTTCCCCTCGACGCTACGTGAGCGCTTCAGGTAGGTGTCAAAAATGACACCGCGGTCGCATATTTTTTTTTATCCCCGCCCGCTACGTGAGCGTTTAAGGGTGTTTGTTTTAATTATAAAGAAAAACATGTTAGAAATAAACACAGATTTCCCCCCTCTGCACCACGTGGGCGTTCGGGGTACTTATATAAGAATACATAAGAAAACAAAAACACATTTTTTTTTTTTTATCCCCTTCGCCGCAAGCGTCGCACCGGTTTCCCACCCTAAACGCTACTTGAGCGCCTCGGGGGTTTGCCGGCTCGTTGCAAGCTTTGAAGAGGGATTCTTAAATCGTCGCGAGCTTCGCACCGGTTTCCCACCCTAAACGCTACGTGAGCGCCTCGGGGGTTTGCCGGCCCGTCGCAAGCATCGAGAAAAGAATCTTTTCTTTTAATATTTTGAAATCTCTCCTTTTTTTTTTTTTTCTTTTCTTTTCTTTTCTTCTCTCTTTTTTTTTTTCTCTTCTCTTTTTTTTTTGCTTGCTCTCTTTTTCATTGAAAATGCCTACATCTTTTTTTTTTTGGAAGCAAATCTTTACATATAAATTCATATATGCATACCTACATGCATACACACATGCATGCGTATGTGAGTTATAACAATCACATGAAAGATGAGCCAATAGGTGGTAATAATCAAACAGACATATGAAGCTTGATAATGCTAATACATTAAATGATATCAATGAGGACTACAAATGAAAGCCACTGTAAAGGATTAGAATGAGGAAAAAGTCTTCTGCTTGCATGTATGCCTTTCTTCTTCTTCTTTTTTTTTAGACACACATACATACACACAAATGTACATTCACATAAACACATTTATATACATATGAGCACATGAAAATATTCTCTACCCACTTAATAAAATGAATCATTAAAAGCAAGTAAAACTAATTAATAATGAAATAAAAAGAAATGAAATATGAGCATGCTGTTTTGGGCGAGGGGCTGATTAGTGATGGGTGGAGAACTAAGTGGTCAACAGATCAAGCCACGGCTATGGGTAACTTGCTGTTTTTGGGTTTATTTTTGGGTGGAAACAGTGAGCGGCAGTGGGCTTTAGAGGTGGCTTAAGAGGTGAATTATGAGGTGAAGTTAAAGGAGAAGTGGGCTGCTTTGATGCTCTAAAGTGGGCTGTTTTGATAACTGGAGAAATAATTTCAGTCAAATGAACTAAAGAATAAAGCTATGTATAAAAAAAAAACAAGGACTGTTGGATTCAGACTTCTCATGAAAACCAAAGTAGAAATCTTTGCATAAAAAAAAAAACTGCTCCTGTTGCGTATCTTAAATCCATATACGCCTGTCAACATCTCAACCACCACATGTATATTCCCCCTTTTTTTTTACTAACAGCACTAAAATAGTGCTGACACCCCCTTGATGGCTGCAGAGATAAAGAAATGAAAGGGAATCTTACTTTAGTTTTTTTTTTTGTCTCCTTCCCTTTGGAATATAATGAGCTAATGGATGAGAATAAAGAAAACTCAATAAAAACCAATAAAGATGAAAAGTTCAATGGTTGCTGGTGTGAAACACGTGAAAAGCACAATTAATGTGCAGCATCAATAGGCAACAATATAAGGAGAGCTTCGGACTTCTGTTTTCCAAGGGGATTCACCTGCGGCTTGAAGCAGACTCTTGAAAGAAGAGGAGGCTGCAAACGTTTAATTGCTGAAAGGAATAGGTTGAGGGAAGATTGGGAGGAGTTCTGTACGTGGAAGTGAAGAGCTGTGAGGATTTCTGAAGTTGGAGAAGCAGAGGACTGGGCGTGTAGAGATTTTTGGAGGCTGAAGTTTGAAGCAGGTGAACTGCGGTTTGGGAGGAAAAATGGAGAAAGGAGTTGGACAAACAGGAGTTAACGGGAGAGGTTTGGTGCTGGGGGAAGGCAGATCAGCTAGGGTCCTTCATTAGTATTTGCTTTCATTTAACGACGGGACAAGGCCAGCTGTGTGGAGAAGACCGGATTTCGACATAACAGGTATGTCACTTAATGCATTAATTAGATCTGAGTCATTTTCCCTATTTGGCATCTGATCCTTTATAATTTTTTTTTTTTTGTTAAATGCTATATTAGTGTTTCAGTTAATCCTAAATTATTTAGAATGACATACTACATTAAAGAAGTCAAAGATTGCCTCGATTTGCGTGCTTCTCATTTTGCGTACATTCATGCCTCGTTTTATGTGTCAAATTCGTCGAATATCAGAATTAAACAAATTAACAGTGTATTTAGGGTATTGACGTTGTTCCGAGCACAATTGTGAAGTCTGTTTCACGATCGGACATCATTTGAGCACCACGATAATAATTCTTGCATGTGCCCGTCTCGATTTGCGTGCACAACCTCAATTGAACAAATTGGTAGTGCATTTAGGATATTATCGATGTTCCGAACACACAACGACGCCGTCCGTTTCACGATCGGGCGTCATTTGAGCATACCGATGGTAATTCTTGCATGTGTCCACCTCGATTTGCGTGCACAACCTAAATTATACAAATTGGTAGTGCATTTAGGATATTATCGATGTTCCAAACACAACGACGCAGTCCGTTTCACGGTCGGGCGTCATTTGAGCATACCGATGGTAATTCTTGCATTTGCTCACCTCGATTTGCGTGCACAACCTAAACTATACAAATTGGTAGTGCATTTAGGATATTATCGATGTTCCGAACACAATGACGCAGTCCGTTTCACGGTCGGGCGTCATTTGAGCATACTGAAGGTAATTCTTGCATGTGCTCACCTCGTTTGCGTGCACAACCTAAAATATACAAATTGACAGTGCATTTATGGTATTGATGATGTTCCGGACACAACGATGAAGTCCGTTCGTCAATCTGACGTCATTTGGGTAGAGTCGGGCAAACTTTTCTTGAAATTTGTGCTTTACCTCTAAATGCGTGTGCGACCTCGCATGCTTTAATTTGAATAAGTTGGATATCACCCTTAGGTATTTAGGATATTCTGAATGCAGTGACAAAGTTCGTTTCTCGATCGGACTTTGTTTCGCCAACGCCAATTTTCTCGATATGCGTGTTTTATCTCGAAATTTGTGCCACCAATTCGGATGATCCAAATTGAACATAGAAGATGTAGTTTTTGAGTATTCATAATATTCCGATCGTAATGGCGAAATCGATTTGTTGATCCGACATCGTTTGATCAACTTCGCACTTTAATTTCGGGTGCCGGTCATGCCTTTTGACCGATCTCATTCGATTCGATTGTGACGGGCCTTGACCTAGCAAAATTTGATATCCTGATCGCAATGATGCTGTCCGTTTGGCAATCAGAGGTCGTTTGACCCTTCACGTGACGTGTAGTGCCAAGGCTCATATTGCTTTATTCATCAATTTGTGTCTTTTCTCGCGTGGTTTGAGGTATAGGGGTCAACAAATGCCCCCCAACAAATGTGGTACGCGCCTAGAGCGAACCACATTTGTTGTATGTTGATCGACCCTGTGGATCTCCAAATGTTTATTCTGGATGTCACACCGAGGGGGGTCTTATTTAGGGGATCTCCAAAAGCTTATTTGGATGTCACATTGTAGGTTTTTTTATTTTGTGGATCTCCAAAACCTCTTTGGATGTCACACTAAATGTCTCTCTTTTTTTTTTTAAACTAATATCCATTGGTATGCAAGGGTATTGATGCTCAAAAGTTAAGCGTTAAATTTAAACATCTTATAGCTCGAATGGTTTTTGTTTGTCGAGTTAGTTGACGGTCCTTCGTAGTCTCCTTCTCATCTTGCATTTTGCATTTTTTTTTGTCATCATTATAACTGCTTTTTGACACATTTGTATATTCTCCTTATGTAGAGATGTTCCGTTGGCAAAGACCTGACGACCTTCCACCAGGTGAGCCTAGCGAGGCGGCCATCTGGGATGCGATTGACAGACAGGATCCCCAGCAGTGTTGATATTCGGGACAGATTGGAGCAGCACCAGGACATGTTGCGGGGGCGGGACACTTTTCATAGCTTTTTCACCCGCTCTCCTCTGCTTCCAGAGTGTTCTGAGGATTTAGTTGAGTTTGAGAACCCCGACAGGTGGGTTACCAGTCTCAGACTGCAGTGTGGGGAGTACCACCCACTTGAGAGTTTAGTCGCCCAGATTGGTTGGGGTACTTGTGA
The DNA here is from genome assembly GCA_016618105.1 of Dendrobium huoshanense. Classification (NCBI taxonomy): domain Eukaryota; kingdom Viridiplantae; phylum Streptophyta; class Magnoliopsida; order Asparagales; family Orchidaceae; genus Dendrobium; species Dendrobium huoshanense. The sequence continues at coordinate 29,684,391 of CM028352.1, read as the reverse complement.
CGTCCTCGCACCTGCTGGAGACACACTTGAGCCAGTGGGACAGTCGAGTTTACTCAGCCACCGTCAGCTACAGTCGGAGCCTTTGGAGTGGCCACGAGACTCCACAGTTGGACGCGTTCAGAGCCCAACCAGCGGCTATGTTTGTTGGGCCCGATACATTCTTCAAGCTCACCGAGGCATACTTCAGAAGGCAGGGATCTACGAGGCTGTCTATGCCTCTTTGTTCGATTACGGGCGCTTACCCACCTCTTGGGCCCGAGGTTTGATTGAGTTTTGGGATGCTAGCCGTGGCACTTGTTGGATTGGAGCAGAAGAACTTACACTCACACTTTCAGATCTACAGACGATTTCCGGGCTACCAGTCTTCGGACACCCTTTTGAGGAGTGTGTCCCTCCGGACGATCAGTTGTTTTTTCGGGTTCCCTCAACAGATGGAGATAGAAGGGGCAGACTTATGTTGCCAGATGTTTACCCAGTACTTCTTGAGCACTACCGTCGTGTTTACAGGGCTTCAGGGTTGTCGGCACGTGCTCGGGTTGGCATGCCTGTGGATGTCTGGATCCACAGTTTCCTTCAGCACAGCCACTTGACTGTAGTAGGAGCGTCACTTCACGATCCATTCAGCCTCGGCCTGCAGCGCGGCACTCCACTGTCTGAGGAGACTGCCGAGCCTTCCTCTGCTACCAGTTCCCCTTCTCCAGCACTACCGGGGGTCAGTGAGGACTTTGTTTAGCAGGATTTTTGGCCACCTGGCTTTGTACCTTTGTACTCCCGCTTAGAACAGGGTTCGTTCGTTACAGTGCTCTCTTAGCCGCTAGTCAGTTATCTCAGGGGCGAGCGTCTTTCTATGGCACCAGCGTTACTTGCCAGGATTTACAGATCCCTACGCACCGCTTCTGAGGCTACTTCACTTGAGCTGAGGGACTTGACCCTACCGTGGCAATATTTGTACGGATGGATTCACTTGCATGTTCAGGGCGCCTTTTCTGTTCTGGAGTTTCCTGCTTACTTTTCAGAGAGAGGGTACCCCACTGTTCTCCCGTTGTCTCAGGCGTCCTCTACCCTGGAGTCGGAGAGGATCCGACTTTTCTTCTTTGCTCCGCACCTGGTTGCTGACAGATTTTCCTTAGTCTACCAGCCAGACTCAGTCAGTTTGCCACCCCACTTGCGAGGGACAGTTGTTGTAGACGGGGTAGATCACAGGGTAGACGCACTTACTACAGAGAAGACGGAACTTAGCCGTGGCTGAGTACTTTCTCAGCATGCGCTCTGGTTGGTTGTGTCACCGTTCAGGCAGTACAGTGACTTTAGAGGGATATCAGCCCAATAGGGTGGCCAGACAGTTTGGGTTCTTCCAGGCCACAGCTTACGAGGGACGCCCAGTTGTCCCTGGAGTTGTAGATACACATCGCATGGATACTGTTCCGTTGGAGACCCGCCTCTACGTTGCGGCGTTGACCTGGTTACATTTGTTGAGGCTTGGAACAAACTCTAGTTTTCTTCTTGCCCACCGTTCAGTCCTACTGGGGTTAGTTACACACGACTGTCCTGGGTCCGGATGTCTTTCGGAGCTGCCTTGGAGCACCGGAGCTAGGAGATACGAGTATCGGGTACGGAGGCTCGGGCTTCCAAGAGGACGACGATCTCGTCAGGGCTTTTCAGACTCTACTTTTGACAGAGGTATCTTCTACCCGCCCTTTTTTCTTTGTCATTTATTAATTTGATTTAGTATTGATCACTTAATTTGCTCTTGATATAGGGACAGATACTGAGGCCCATACTACTACTGGGGTCGTATCCCTTCTCCTCCTAGAGCTTCAGATGTGACACCTGAGCCACCTCGTGCAGAGACTGTGAGACCTTTGCGTAGACGTGCCGGCTCTCCTCGTGCTTCATCTTCTCGGATGTCTGTAGATGTTCACACTCTACTTGGAGACTCTGGCGAGAGCTCACAGAGACCGAGGAGATCAGACTTTACCGGCTACAGTACGCTAGACCCTCCGGACGACTTCTCTTTTCCGGTGTACCCTTACGGGTCTTTCTGTCCTGGCGAGTCTTCAGGGACCGGTGCAGGCTTCTTTCCTGAGTTTTCCGAGGCACCGTCGTATACACCAGCGGCCTTAGACTTGGTACCTGCGGAGTTTTCTTTCTTTCCTGAGTGCCCCCAGACTGACGCTGCGGGCCCTTCTTCTGTTCCTGCTGGCTACTCTGCTGACTCTGCGAGTCCCTCAACAGGTACGGGTTTGTCTTAACTTAATTCCTTTTGCCACATTATAATATTATCTATTACTATATTGATTACTTGTAATTCTTTATGTAGTGCCTGAGGGGGCTGACTATACCTCAGAGATTCCTTGTTATGTCCCTCTACCCCCGGATTCAAGGAGTGTTGTTAGGTGCAACAACACCATAGGGCTTTTGAGAGATCTGATTTACAGTATTGATCCAAATTCATCCAAAGGTCTTGGATCGAGTTTGTTCCTTCTGCTGACCGACTCCTCGGTTACTTGCTAGTTTTGGGTGAGCCATACCGAGTTACTTTTCTGGGAGTCGATGTGCCGTGAGGCGGAGTCTTACATTTGGAGATTGAGGTCCCTTTCTGTCTTGCGGACCAGAGCTACACTTCCAGAGCTGGAGGGGAGAGTTGCTATACGACGGAGGCTGGCTGATGACATTCACGATAGATTTGACAGTAGTGCTGTGGCCTTGAGGAGGCATCGTCAAAGCTCTTTCAGTATGACCCAGGAGTTTGACAGACTGACGACTCGCTTGCAAAACATTTGGAGAGATGCTAAACAAGTGGTGTCACAGAGGCTTCAGTTAAGGGAGGGGCGCAACCGGCGCGACCGCCTCACTAGGAGGGAGGAGCAGCGCCACCAGGCTTTGCACCAGGAGATGGTGGCAGCTGACTCTTCACTGACACGGGCTGTGGAGGAGCTTCAGACTGCTCAGTTAGAGTTCCAGACTTTGGCTGAGGTTACTGAAAAGATAGAGAGTTTACAGGCTCGCATCTCCTGACTTGTGCTTGTCTTTTGTTTTCCTGAGAATTGTACCTTGTGGTGTCTGTACTCCTTTAGTTTCGAGTCTCAGTGTACTTGTACTTCATGATGATTATAATATATATGGAGGACTTTTCCTTTTCAATTTTTTGTACTCTGAGTTGAGTTTTAGGCTTGCGTTGTTGATATCACTGGGGGTTTTAAATATTTATTTGGGGATCTCGGCACGTGGTGCGATGTCGACCCAAATAAATATTTAAAATGCCCCCAGCCTTTGAGAATAATTGTGAGCATATTGCTTCAGCAGCCATTAGTTGAAATCAGAAGCCGTTAGATTTAGCTCAAATTCTAAAAAATTTGGCACATTATGTCCTATGCTTTGTGCGATGTATTCGATAAAAGATTTGTAGGTTTTTGGATTTAGTTGATAGTACCAAATGTAGGTAGTGTCTTAATCCTTAACCACTCGATGAGACTTTTAATCTAAGTCACTTAATTCCATCAGATTAGAAGAACAATAATTTAATAGCTCTTTGTCCACTAGTTACTGAAACGGGGTCTCTCTACTGCAGCCTTTCTTATAGCGTATTGAGTAGACAGAATTGCCAGCGATCCGGCCATATTTGGGCATGTTGGATCCGGCCTTTTACACCCATTCAGGCTTCAGACTCGAGCTATGAAAAATGTGCTCCCTGATACTGAATCTTCTGAAGTTGGTAGATTTGAAGTCACCCTTTGTGGTTGAAGACTTGGAATCTACGGACATTTGGTAGGTGTTCGAGACTACTCTTATCCACTGGAATTCCGATTCTCCGGTCGGTCAATTAGGAGTCTTGTAAACTACAACTCCTAGAACTCGTTGAGACAAATCAGCATTCGCTCTTCCTACAGTTCTTACTGATAGGTTGACGAAATGGGGGTTCCGCTACTACGACCTTTCTTATGGCGTGTTGAGTAGACAAAACTGCCAGCGATCCGGCCATATTTGTGCGTATTGGATCCGACCTTTTCACCCGTTCGAACCTGAAGCTTCGGGCTGTTGGAAGTCTTCAAGCTTTTCTGGCTCAATTTGTTGGAGCGTATATTCACAAAAACCTCCTTTTTTTTTTTTTTTTTTTTTTTTTTTTTGAAATTTTAGTACACTGAAGGAGAGATATCCCAAAATTTAGGAAAATAACCCACATATACACTGATAATAAAAGTTATCACATCTGATTTAAAGGGATGATCGTAGTCAATGATTCTACATATTTATTCGGGATCTCGGCACGCAGCGCGATGTCGACCCGAATAAATACATTAAAGTATTCCTCTTTTATTATTATTTTTTATTTTTTTTTATTTTTTTTATTTTTTTTTGCAAAATTGACATTCTGGAGTTTTAAATATTTATTCGGGGATCTCGCTTCAGGGCGATGTCGACCCGAATAAATATTTAAAATGCCCCATTTTTTTTTTTTTTTTTTTTTTTTTTTTTTTGCAAAATTGACATTTTAGAGTTTTAATATTTATTCGGGGATCTCGGCACGCAGCGCGATGTCGACCCGAATAAAAATTTTTAAAATGCCCCGTTGTTTTTTTTTTTTTTTTTTTTTTTTTTGTTTTTTGCAAAATTGACATTCTAGAGTTTTAAATATTTATTCGGGGATCTCGGCACGCAGCGCGATGTCGACCTGAATAAATATTTAAAATGCCTCCAGTTTTTTTTTCTCGAAATGCATTCTTATGTCACAAGAGAATCTCGAAATATATATGTTATATATATGCTAGTGGGCATTTGTCAGATACACAACAGAATTTTAAATACATGTTGATTACTATGCATGATACTTCTTCAAGTATCGGCCGTTAATCGGGGGCATAGGCCTTTGACCCTCCAGGTCAATCAATTGATAAGCTCCTCCTAGGTACACCTTCTCAATGACGAACGGGCCTTCCCAATTGGACACAAATTTTCCACCAATTTTTTCGATGTGGGATGATTGGTCTTCTTAACACCAAAACCAATTCCCCTTCTTGAAACGCTCGATGACGTACCATCCGGTCAAATGACTTCGCCATCCTTGCCCGATAGATTTCCAAGTTCTGTTGAGCACGTAGTCTGACTTCATCGAGCGCATCGAGTTCTTCCGTTCTCAATCGGGCATTTTGCTCCTGAGTCAGATCATACTGGATAGCTACACGGAGTGACGGTAGCTCAATTTCCAATGGCAATACGGCTTCCACCCCAAATACTAGTGAGTAGGGAGTGGCTTTAGTCGGCGTCTTGTAAGTAGTACGATACGCCCATAGTGCCTCCACCATCTTTGCGTGCCACTCTCTTTTATTTTTGGTGAGGATTTTCTTTAACAGTTTCACTACGTCTTGTTAAAGGCCTCTGCCAAGCCATTGGCCCTTGGATTGTATATTGATGAGTATCGCCAATCGATCTTGTGGCGCTCGACGAACTTGTATATTTTAGTGCTTTTGAATGCTGTGCCGTTGTCTGAGATCACACGGCGCGGTACACCAAATCTGTAGACGATATTATGGGAAGAAGTTAATCACATGCTCGGACGTGACTTCTTTGAATGGAGCTGCTTCTGTCGCCCACTTAGAAAGTATCCGTCACTGCCAAATGAAACGGTGTCCCGCTGATGATGGTGGATCTATTGGCCCAATTATGTCTGTTCCCCAGCATTCGAATGGCCAGGAAGCTATTGTTGGGTGCAGCG